>JAVGVS010000114.1:533857-701357 GCA_032718565.1 Distichodus sexfasciatus
CCCCAGGAGTGGGGGGGCAAAAAAAATGACAGAATTCACAAACGAGTGCACGTATCAAAAACGTGTACAAGCAAACCCACACCACTGCGGGCCACACGTTTCTAGAGTTGGAATGAAGTTTCTAGAACAAAAACTGAATGAAGAGTAGCGGTCAGAAAAAGTGTGTCGGACACCAATATGTATTAAGTGTAATGATCTATCTGATCTATACTGAAGGGCAAGCGAGTGCGAACAGGTGTTTCCTCGTACCTCCTTGCGGCTCTTGTCCAGCTGCTTCCACATCTCTCCTGCTTTCTTGGAGATCTCGGTGACGGAGATGCCTGGGTTTTCTGCCTTGATGCGTTCCCGGCTGGAGTTCAGCCACAGCATGTAGGCGCTCATCGGCCTCTTCGGGGCGCCGGCGTCCTTCACCTTTTTCTGTTGGAGACACAGAGAGAGACTCTTCATTTCTGTGCGTTTTTATTGTTTCTAATGAAAACCAATATATGATGATGATGAAATGCATAATTTAATCAGCATAACCCCGATTTTAGCCATCTTTGCATTTCTCGCCCAAGTTCACATCCTCCTCACACCTTACAGAACAGAACAGATCCTTAATAGGTCAGCAAGAACGGCCAAACCTGACACTAAGTGAGACGGACGTCTCTAGACTCGCTTAACAAAGCCGTGCCACAAACTGATTACACCACAAGGAAATAATTACACCACAAAATGGCACTAATTAATTACTATTTTATTACTGCTCACAGATGAGCGGCCGACAAAACCCGGATACAAGAAACAGCAGGACTTTTGCTCGGCTGTGTAGAAATCCGGGTCTGGGTATCATCACAACCGTTTTAAGTAGGCATTGCTACATGCACAGTGGGTTAAACGGTAACAGATTTAGGGGCTTTGTTTCTGAGAAGTCTCACTGTTGCACCATCGACCCCCTCGGGCTGATCGAATGACTGTGTTGCATAAAAAGGTGGTGGAGGGAAAACCCCCTCCCTCCCCCCCCCAAAAAAACGGTACCTCTTTCCGTGGTTTTCGTTCTTTTTTCTCCTTGGGAGCTTTTTTCGGCTTCTTTTCCACTTTTTTCTTTTTGCCTTCGTCCTCGCTGTCATCGTCCTCGGCCTCACTGTTGCTGTCAGAAGCGTTACTGTCATATCTGTGAGACGAAGACGGGTGGAAACGTAAGTATCGCCGCTCTTAGCTGTGGAGGACGCTTTCATCAAACTAAATGGAACTCACTCTTCAGCGACATCGTCCTCTTCCTCTCCGGGATTGAAAGACTCGTCTGAAACAAGGTTAAGATGCGAATAAACAAAAGAAAAAGTTCCAAATCCCAGAGAGTTCCAACACTAAATAATCCAGTAAATCAAAGTATTTCTACTTAGAAGTGAACAGTGAGAAGTTGTCGTTACAATGACATGCACATAAACGCTTTTCTGTTAAAGGAAACCTTTTCTGCTTAATCAAACCCAACATTCAGAAGCTCTAATTGACATGAACTCAAAGCAAAATCATTGTAATCGAGATAAAACGTTCCATTAGTCGCCACATTGCCTAGCCCTAGTAGTAACGGTGTGGTTGAAATCAACAACAGCCCTCCTTACTCACCGCTGTCTCCCTCCGAATCGTCAGCCTCCTCGCGGATCTTGCCCTCCTCCTTCATCCTCTCCAGATAAGCGTCGTGCTCGTCCTCGTCGGAATCGCTGTAGCCTTCCTTCCCTTTCATGTCCTACACGCACCGAGAGACATACAGAGAGTGAGAGAATCCAAAACTGTTCAGCGGAAAGCGACAAACCTGCACTGCTCCTTACCTCCTTCAGTCCCCTGTTCTTAATGCTCAGCTTCTTGGCGTTAACAAAGTCGAACAACTTGCCGTATTCTTCTCTACAAGAGAGAGGAAACAAGACGAGGTTTTAAAAACACATCACTATAAGGACTCAACAGTGTAGACATATAGGTAGTGTTGGGGACGGACACATGGCATAGCAGCATGTTCCTCGGCAGCTGCGAGGACGTAGCCCACCGTGGCCAAGACGAAAGCAAGATACTCGCCTCTGGACCGAGACACAGTGGGTTCGAAACCTCCCTCCGGCACTACCTTTATTGGTTCGCTGAGCAAGAACCTTAACCCCAAGTCACTCCCCAAAAATGAGGAAAATGGGAGTCGCTCTGGATTAGAGCGTCTGCGAAATGCCTTAAACGTAGAGCTGGGCGGTATGACCAAAAATCTTTATCACGGTATTTTTCAAAATTACATCGATTTCACGGTGTACAGCGGTATTTGTGACTCTGCACGGCAAAACCAGTCGTTTGTTGCAAATTTTCAAAATTGAGTTATTATGTTTTCATGAAAGGGCATAAATCAAGCTTCAAAACGATACCTATATCGAATGAATGGGACAACATATGACTGAGATATCAACATTCAAAGGAGTCGGGTTTCTCCTGTCACGCCAAGTGAGAAACGGAGAAATCTGCCTTTGAAGTTGACTATCGACATAGCATTCACAGACGCTTGGTGCGGTCGCGGCTACGTTTATATTTACGGTAGCCTACGCTGCATTCACAGCCACACGGATAGCCTACCTGCATTAGGTTAACTGGACTTGGGAGACGAAGATGGATTCCGGAGAAATATCTTCACTCTAGTCAACCAGTGGATTTACCGTAAATATTGGAGTAGAGCGGTCAAAACACAAACTTTTAACATTCTGCTGGAATTGAATTCCTCACCTCAAGAAAGTCACGTTTTTAGGATGGAAAGGGTAAGTTTTTCAGCAAAATTGATTCACAACAGTACAGTATAGACCTTCCACTGTTTCAAAACACTAAAAACAAAAAATCCACAATTTTACCCCACACAACATAAACGCTCGTTTTTCTCGGAAACCTCCGTTGCGACAAGCGACTGGTTTTGCCGTGGAGGGTCACATATATACGGCTGTATTGTGAGTAGAGCGCTGGTTGTTGGTTATTTATCAGCTAAAATATGGTTTTGTTTGTAATAAACGGGACGTTTGAACTGGAGCGCTTTAGCAAGTAATGGCGCTTATGCGCGGCGCTCACAAACACAGCACGCGTGTTCACACCGCCAAACATGTCATTTATGCGTTTTTACGTATTTACCTCTGTTTTTGAGCACGGAATATCTCACAATCATACGTTCACATACAGAGGGATCAGGTCTCGTCTTAATCGCGTTGCTGAAAACGTCGTGCATCGTCATTAATAAGCGTCCGTGTGAAGCACAAGTGGCACATGCTCTAGCGAGTGAAAAGAATGAAACGGAGCTTCGGTTCTAGAAAAATTGCAAAAATATTTGAATAACCGTTTCAGCTTCACTTGTGTCTCGTTATTTTCAACTCCAGCTTCAGTTATATCTTCCGTTTCTGAACTTTCGGGGTCCATGTTTAGCGGTGAAAAAGTTCCCCCCTTAAACAGTTTCCAGCTGCGCCACTTTCCCAACGTTGTTTGGGCTATTTAAACCGGCACTGCGGTATAAGACAAAATTATATCATAACAATAAAAAAACGGTTTTCGGTATGAACCGGTATCTCGCTCAGCACTACTTAATAGGGCTGTGCGATATGGACAAAAGAAACCTACCACGATTTTCTTGAACAATATTGCGATTTTGATTTTAATCACGATTTTGACACACACAGACATGTTTTACAGTGTGAATATGAAACATTTTTCCAAAGGAAAACAATTAGATCTTTATCAAAGACCTGTAACATGTCTCTAAAACAGACACAAGGCCAAAAAAAAAAATCACCTAGTAAAGGTGTAACAAAATGTCTCTAGAACAGACCTATGGCAAAAAGTAAATGTATGTGTGTGTGTGTGTGTGTGTGTGTGAAAAAACAACAACCCAGACCACCAAAATCCTGCCCCCACACTGCCAAAACCTACCCGCTTTCAAACCGCGCGCGCAGAAATCTAACTCGAGCAAAAACGCGAGAACATTTAACAAATCGAGAGGAAAAAGTTTGAAATCGCGCATATTCACATCGCGATTTCGATACGATTTCAATTAATCGCATAGCCTTACTACTTAAACGTAAACGTAACTACTGTAATAAAACAGTGACTGTGCTTAACCACATTTAAATGAAACGTTAAAAGTCAAAGGTTACCGTTTAAAAGAAACTTCCTTAACTGTGTAAATGGGTGAGGGTTTTTTTTTACCTCTCGATGCTGCTGAAGGTGTACTGGTTGCCCTGCTTGGTCTCGATCTCAAAGTCGAAGGAGCGCGTGGTGGTGGTGCCTCGGGCGAAGTTGACGCAGGAGATCTCTTCGAAGCGCAGGTGTACGGGGGGCTTGTGCACGAAGATGAAGCCCCTCTCCAGCGGGTACAGCAGCCCCGAGCTGGCCTTATACGAACACGTGATGCACTGCGCCCCCGAATGACTGCGGAAGAGAGAGGGAGAGGAGCGCAGAGACGTGGACAGTGAGACGGTAATAATTGTATGCGTCAACTATGAATGACCAGCATATTATAACGTCCCTGGTGCTGGTCGTTGTAGTAAGGTCGCCAGCGACGCCTTGGCCTTGCCCTAATCTGAACGACCATGTCTCGAAACACTTGAAGGTTAAAAAGGAAAAGACGTCTCACAAAGCGGCGGCTTGCATCAAAACCCCGAAAAACCACTGCTAATGCACCTAACCGCGGTGCTAAGTAAGGCAGGATGCGGAGTGGGCTTGTGGGTTTCATCTTCTTACCCTTGAAAGTTTCCAGGCACCGTGATCTTCCGGTTAACCAGGGCTTTCATCACCCGGCTGACCATCTCGTAGAGAGAGCCGGACATGGTCTTATTCAGTTTTCCCTCAAAGCGCCGCTCCACCTCCTCCCTGCGCGCAGAAGGGGAATTAAATGCGTGTTAAAAGTTCAGCGCACACAGGGGGGACAAAATCTGTTCCACAACCGTGACCGAGGGCCTTCCCACACAGGGTGGGTGGGGTGGGGTATAGAGAGAGAGAGAGAGAGAGAGAGAGAGAGAGCTACTCACTCGCTCATGTTGAGGGTGAGGTGGACGTCTTCATCTTTGGAGAAGAGGAGGATGAGGAAATGGTAGCGAGTCTGACCCTGCTTAATGGGCGGGTCCAAGCTGATCTGGAAAAGGTTTCAAGAGATTCCTACATCAGATTCTACGATGATAAAACTGGATTCATCTTTGCACGGGACTCACACACAATTTCCTCAACTTTAACATTCTCATCGATTACGTTGTGCTGCCACAAATCCCACAGTCCCTCCGTGTACATTTTAGCAATGAAACACTGCTTTCACGCCTCTGCTTTAACTGACCCCCCCCACTTCAGACCAGCAGGGGGCAGCAGCAATTTGGCTCTGTGCTGGAAGACCAGCTACAAACACACACACAAAAAAAATGAAACATTTGCTAAATTTAACAGATGATCTCATCTCCCTTTACCTAATTTCAGCAACAGTCTCCCTGGAGCAACTTGGGCTTAAGGCTTTTGCGCTCTCAGTTTTCTCTGTCCTTATCCGAATAGAGACATTCTCTTTATCACACAAACACCAATGCCCAAACGTACCACAAAGAACATCTGCCTTTGGTCCTTGTGGGGCAGGAGAAAGAGGCGCAGCACAGTGGTGTAGGGGATCTTGTAGTCAAACGTCTTACCATGTAGGTGTAGGAAGCTGGAGTAAATACGGATATCGTACCTGGAGGGGACAGAGGCAGTTATATGTCGAAAGCTTTGAAAGCAGTAACAGTAAAAGGTGATTGGTTACTTTGTTTAATTAATTAAGACGTTGCAATTTTGTATGAGTCACAACGTCTTAATTACTGTCTTTTTAATCACTCTGGTGAAGTGAGAAGAATGTGCGTATGTATTCGCACAACTTTACCTTCCCCTCGGCGTAAGGCACTGAAGCTCTTTGAAGATGCAGACGGCGTCGCCGGTGGCCTGGATGACGTCGGCGCGCGAAAGGACATTCTGAGAAAAAACCTGACAGAAAGAATTAGAAAAGGGGTGGCTTCAGATGAGGGAATACGTTTCATTCTAACCATTCCAAACAAATACACATGCTTTTAAACCATCAGAAACGCCGCTTTTTATAGCCGTCTAGTGACTTGTGGTCAAACGCCGTAAAAGGCACCGCGTTTTATGGCACTCTAGTAAGGTGCCATAGATCTGAGTGTGAGGCGGGCAGATTGGAGCATGCGCGCAGAATCAAGGCGCAAAAATAACGCCATAGCGTTCTCTGTGCCTGCGTTCACGTGGCGCCGTGGTGACTACTGCAAATTCTCATCCGAACCAAGAAGAAATATCGCCGTAAACAGTCTACCCACTCCCACTCACACACACACACACACACGTACCTCAACAGGGTCTGTGCCGTCGTCTCCGACGGTGGGCGGGACGTAAAAGCGCACCTCCATCAGCGAGACCTCGGCGTCATCGTTCTGGTGGAACTCCAGCGTGACCTCGTTCTTTCCCGTGGTGCACTGGGACACGTTGGAGAGGGGGACCTCGAACGCTGGGCTGTCGTTAACGTCGAACGAGAGCAGCGACCCTGAACGCGCACGCACACACGCACGCACATGCAAAAATGAAAAGTAATCCTCCAATGATCAGGATTTCAACATCCTAATCAACTGCACAGTCGAGTGTACGAGCGCTCACCTGAAAATTTCGCTGTGCCCCAGTTCCACCCCTTCACGCACATGTCCTTCTCTGCCAGCTCCACCTTGTAGTTCGCCTTGAAAAAGGCCGAAATTTTCTCAAAGTCCTGCGGCCGAGGAGGAACAGACGCGAGGGAGTGTGTGGAGAGAAGAAGTAAACAGAATTAATTCTTCACTTCCCCGAGCACAGGGTGACCTCCTTCGCTCCCTTTCTTTCATTCTCTCGGGCTCCTTAATAAGGGGGCTGCTGACGGCCCTACGCCCCGCAGCCCTCTGGGATGGCGGAGGTGTGTGTAATCCGGCCAGAGGCTCGCAGTGAGCGCGGCCAATCAGCCTGTTTATTTATCCAGCGCGGCTCAATCGCTTCCACATGTCACACCACCGGCCCTGTGTGTGTGTGTGTGTGTGTGTGTGTATGAGAAACTGAGAAACAGAGACACATCTGTGCACTCAAGGGTTTGGCAGAGTGGTGCTGGGTCCCTCACAAACACTTGAAATTTACAACATCCAGCACCTGCTCACCCCTCCTCATCTCTCTCTCCTTCATTCTCACACACGCATCTCTGTTTATTGTCTGCTATAAAACATTTTCCATTCTTTCATGTGCTCCCTTTCCCTTCATGCTACAACCATAACGCAGTAGCACGCACACACACTTTCACTTGGAAACACCCCTCATGTACGCTGACTGCTTTCTACTAACCATCCCTGATTATTTGACAGACGTACTTTCACGTAAGTAAAGTAAAAACCGCTCTGCTGGTATCTCTCTCACACACACACACACACACACATCAATGAAAATCACAGAGAGCTTTAAAAAAAAAAAAAAAAAAAAGGGTATTCCGATTTACACTCCTACAAACCCAAATTTCACTCACAGGCCTGGATCAGGAGCAAAAATAAACAGCAAGGAGGAAAGCCAATATGTACACAGTGACAAAAATCTATTACTAGGACTAAATTGATAAACAGAGGTTCCATTTATCACATCGTGTGAATAACAAAAACACACAGACTTACGGTGTCTTTAAATCCATCGTACTTGTAGACGTTCCCGCTGCTGGTGGCCAGTTTGATGCCATATCCGAGACAAACCCGACGCCACTGAGCCAGAGACAGGTCCGGAGCGGAAATGCTGTCCACCTTCCCAGTCTTACTGCTTTTGTAGACCACCGACTGTTTGCTAAACCGCAAGCGTCCATCGTTCTTAAAAAAAGAAGAAAAGCAAGGAATATATAAACCACTGAAATATATTTATAGTAACAAAACACAATATGGTAGAAACACAAACACAGACTAGAACATGAAACCAAATTGAATACTGTGAAGAAGTTTTCATTACTTAATTCAAAATAAAGGAAGCCTTCAAATATATTATATTCATTAGGAGTAACAGAAGGGAAAAAAAGGCCTTGTCTTGTTTTGATGATAGCTGAACATTTCTAGTGTGTCGTACCCAGCATCCTTTCACTTCCTGATAGATGTCATTGAACTCCAGCGTGTCCCCCATCTCTCTGCTGCCTACAAAAGAGGAAAAAACACAAATCTAAAACGTCAAACTCACTAAAAAACTACAAACCACGTCGCTCTAATGTTACGTCACTGCTTTGTCATCCAGACACTGGAACGAGCAGCTTCCCGTCTACACGAGAGGTGCGGTATAAGCTTAATATTTCGGTTACATCGCCAAAAAAAACCCAAGAGGCTTGAAGGTATATTTTATTCCTTGTACACTGTATGAAATCGAAGGTGCGAAGGAAACTCGGCACCATTTCGACGTGACACGCAGCGTCTCCACGCCAACCGCGCGGCGTGACGACGGCGTTTTCTCCTCTCAGAGAAGACGTGTCTAAATATAGTATTCACCTGGGGGCAAACAAACCTTCCTGAATAACACACAAAGTCCCCTGGAAGTTAAAGTTTAAGGATTAAATGCACAGACTGTTATTTCGCCAAAAACGAAGAGAGAAAATCCGCCACTGTACCTCCGTTCTCCTTTTTCCCGCGTGAAACGTCCGGCAGCTACAAACAGTGACCCGGAAGAAGTTCGGCGTCAGCGCATATTTCCGGTTATAACATTTAATATAACCTTTTTTTTTTTTTTTACATAATGGTCCAATATACATTAACGTGGTAGTGTGTGTGATGGCCCATTCATAATGACTTATATATCCATTATAGAAGCATTGTAGAAATTTTGTCTATTTTCGTGTATTTTTTTAATCAGCGGGTAATAGCATGCTTTGCATTAAAGAACGGATGTATTAGGATCATATACTGAAACACGAACGATTTAAAGAAAAACAATAGTGCAAATAATAATAATAATAATAATAATAAGAAGAAGAAGAAGAAGAAGAAGAAGAAGAATACGCGTTATAAGCTTCTATAGAGAAGAAGAAGAAGTTTTTGTCAGTGTTTTACAATAAACAATAAAATTACATTGTAAAGTGATGGACAATATAAGATCATTATAAAAAAAAAATAATAAAAAAAAAACCCTAATGACTGCTGTTTACTGTTAATATTGCATATTAGTGTATTAAACAGTCGTGTGGCATTGGGATAGATGTTCCTCAATTCTGTTTTTTAACAAAAGAGCAGAACTTTGAGAAAGTGTCAAAATATCTATACAATGTGTTTTAATATTTAACACATACGTATTTTGAAAATTAATGTATTTTGCATACTTTTATGGTCATGATATGCGATTTTTGTATTCTGTTGTAGGTGACAGCGACTAACACCAGGGGGCGGCAATGCTTAAAATCTCACCAACTTTAGCGCTGCTGACATGAAACTACTGAGCCAGCGTGACTTTAAATTACTGAACGTCACCTAACGTTAAACCAATTAACACAGAGCCAAGATTCAGAGAAAAGAGTTTCATGCATCACTTAATCCACCTCCACCCCGCTTCTCTCGACAAGCAAACACAAGCAGAGCCTAATAATGATGGACAGGTAAAAGGTGTGGCGTTGAAAATATCGCTAATCTGCCTGTCAATAATCCTACTACCAGAGGCATGAGGCATGCAAACAAATTTCCCTTTAACACACGCGGTATATAAACTACATTTATACAAACTCTACAATGATCCAAACTCTGCAGCAATAAAAACGTCCCGATTTTTAACCCTATAAATAAACGCTGGCCTATCCATGAACGTGTAAGAATATGAAATATAGTCCCTAGATGAACTATTAAATGTCTTGATAATAATCCCTAGAGGCGCGTTGTGGTTTTCGGTCTCGTGCCCTCACTCAATCAGCTTCTAAAACTTTTTAGACGATGCGTCAAGAGTGAATCATCTGAGCAGGAGAGAGGAGGAGGAGGAGGAGGAAAGAAAGGAAAAGAGAGAGAGAGAGAGAGAGAGAGAGTGCAGGGGAGGAGAGGAGGGCAGAGAACTTTTCAGCAGTATAAAATCACTTCACCGTCAGTCACTCAGCCAGACTGAGACAAAGCGCGTCCCCGTCAGCGGCGGACACGGGAACGCGCCACGCGCTGATTGTAAACCACAAGCGGGAGGTTAAACAGAGATTTATTTACCAGTTTATCGAGGCTTTATTACATATTTAATGAGACTTTACCTGAGTTCCTATACCACTCCGCGACTATAATTAGTTTAAGTAAGTTTGCGAAAGTTTGGAGCTAAAGTTTGGACCAAAGATTTTAAAAAGAAAAAAAGGGGAGAAAATTTTAAACATTTTTTCAAAGGAAATTAGTTGCGGCTTCGAGAAATAATTAATGAAATTAAATGACGGGGGAGGTAAGGAATTTATTATTTATTATTTATTATTATTATTATTATTATTATTATTATTATTATTATTATTATTATTATTATTATTGATAATTATCCGATATAGAATATTTTAAATTAAACCAAGTATAAAAAGGAGACAATTTCTCATATTTATAAAACACAAAAGAGCTTAAATTTATTGGATTTGTGGGTCTAATGCGACAATCATTGTAGCGAATAATTTAAACTTAAAAGCAAACGTCATTCATCATACACTTTTGATTATTCAAATTGTAAAGTACTAACCAAATAATAAATTGGCTTTCTGTAAAAGCATTTTAGTGCCCCCATATGTAAGTCTGGTAAGGCTCCAAGCGGCACGGCGCTGCTTTTTTTTCATTGTGATTTTTCTAAAATGCACACAGATTTGTAATGACGTTTGACTTTGTTCAATTGAAATTGCTAATCTTTTTTGTGTACCCCAAAGGTTAAGCGAGCGACAAAGTTTTGTTATTCTGTTAACTTCTATTACTTTTTGCAAAATTTTCAAATATGTCAATTACTTTTCCTGTTTGGTGCCTTTCTAAATTTCTGGGATTTTCTTAAAAAATGCACAGGCACATAACAGTAATTTAGGATTAAGACAATCATGCACTATCAGCATAGGTACATTTAACGTAAGTAAATAACATATATATCACAGGTCTACTGAGAACATTCAAAACACACAGTACAACATTTATTTTGAATTTTTCTGTATTTAATTTTAAAATGATGCTTTGTATAAACATGGATGTCTGTCTTAACCTCACTGCAATGTGCAAAAAAGCATCATTCCTTATGGAACACTTTTGGCAGTAATTTCAGTATTGTTTTCATATCACTGCAGGGGTTATTTTGACCTCTCAAGTAGAGCCAAACAGAGAATACACACACACACAGGATGAACTTATGATGCATACCCTTATGCACAAATGCAGTGGGGGAGGGATGGAGTTCATAGGTTGGGGCTCAGTCTTGTCTTGTTAACTGACACTGATATGAGAAAGTACATGATTCATGTTAGTCAGGGTCTGAAATCACACACACACACACACACGCACTTCTAAACACTTGCACACACACACACACACACACACACAAATACCACCTGTCCTGAGGGAACCATGTCTGTGAAAAGGAGGATGAGTGTGTGACGAAATGATGTGATTTACACTAAAGCAAAGCAGCAGAGCAGTATGTCATACACACACACACACACAAACACACACATGCATACACAGAAATAAACTTTCCACCTCTTCTTCTTCAGTTGTTCATCTTTGCTTCACCATTGAACTATTTGGACTCTCACTCTGTCTTTCGTACACACACACACCCATGGAAATTATATAAGACCCCCCAAAACTTTACAAACATGGCTCATGTTCACATATGGGTGAGACAACACAGGCAGAGCTATTAGTGTGTCACTGTCAGCCGTGACATTTGCATTATTATTCATGCCAGCATATTTCATGCAGTGGTTGTTGGGGAAAGGAAAAGATGGAGAGTGAAGGAGAAAATGATGGAGGGGATTTAGAGAGGGAGGGGAGGAAGAGAGGGAGGTAGGGCAAGAGGGTGGGAAGAGAGGTAGAGGATTTAGCTTGGAAAGCAAGAGATAGAGAGATATGATAGAGAGGGGAAGGAAGGAGAGAGAGAGAGAAGAGAGAGAGAGGGTTAATTCAGCCCAGATTCCCCTGCAAAATGCAAAGACGAAGAGAAAGAAGGAGAGACAGAGAGGTTGGGTTGAGGAAGGAAGAGAGAGAGAGAGAGAAAGAGAGAGAGGGAGAGAGTGCACAGGGGAATGATATAAAATGAGTTGGTCACGGTTTGAACAGTTACACATGCTGTTTACATTTTTCCCAAATTAACATGGCCCCTCGCTTTAGTCTCTCTCCCTCTCTTTCTCTCTCTCTCTCTCTCTTACTCTCATTTTCCCGCTCCCCTCTTCATCCCCCCACCCCTTTTTTCTCTATCTATCTGTGTTCCTTTGCAATCCCTCTGTCCCCGCTTTCTCGATTTCTTTAAGACCAGCAGACGGCCTGCAGAAGTCGACTGCGCTTGTTCATTCTTTCGTTTCGTATTTATTTGGATGAGAGCGACTTTGGGAGAAACTTGAGTCTTGAAACCCGGGAACGGTGGGGGGGGTTGGGGGGATGAGGAGCAGATAATTAAAAAAAGGAAGAGAAGGAACAGAAAGGTAATTAGAGAGGTAGACGGAGCTCCAGCAGATGAGGGGGGAGAGAAAAAATTGCGAGTGCAAAAAAAAAAGTCTGTGAGAAAGAAAGATGGAAGAGAGGAATGAAAGGGGTTTTGAAAGAGGGAAAGAGGGGGGGAAGAGGGGAAGGAGGAAAAAAGAAGGGGTTTGTTGTAAATGCAGGTTTTATTGTCTTTCTTTTTTATTCGGCCTTTTGTTTTTGATGTTCCTTGGCAAAGCTGACGACGTTTCAGGCCAAATGCGATCAATTAGAATTTCAAACTGATCCCAAAGCATCCACAGGGATCCTGAAGACCCTGAGTGTGTGCCCAAGTCTGTGTGTGTGTGTGCCCAAGTTTATGTGTGTGTGCTTGTGTAATGACGTCCATCTTTACATGATCGTTAGTGTCATGATGTTACATGACGTGTGGGTCTGACAGACAATGCCGGCGCACGTTAACGTTCTGCACGCTGGTGTGTGTGTGTGTGTGTGTTGAGTTAGTGAAGGAATGCACGTTTGATTGAGTGCAGACTGCACATAAATCTCCACTTTAACTGTACACAGACACACAACATCGACCCTGACCCAAACTCTCCCCTGCACACACACACACACACCTTTTGCACACAGGCTTGACCAGTCCATCATACGGCCCACATATAGTGTTATATTGTGCGATGTGACGTCCTAAAGACATTTCTTGATATTTGTGCTTTTATATTCTGTAATTTGCCTGAGAAAATTTAACTACAACAAGCTCATATCTGACTGTGCATGTGTGTGTCTACGTGGACGTGTGTATTGGTGTGTGTGTGTGTGCGTGTGTTGATTGAGTGATTTGACATCATTTCATTACTGCCAGCTGTTGGCCCAATATCTACCTCTTTCTCTCTCATTCTATTTCTCGCTTTCTCTCTCTTGTTCTCATTTTTTCTTTCTCTCTCACGCTCTTTTTCTTTCTCCGTTTCTTTGTCTATCTCCCTTCTTCTTCCTCTCTTCAACTTTATCTCTTTCTTTCTCCCTCTTCCGTCTTTATCTCTCCTTTACCTTCTCTTTACTCTCTCTCTTTCTCTTGATTGCTCTCTCTTTATCTCTGCCCCTCTCTCTCTCTCTCTTAAATTTCTCTCTCGTTCTCTCTCTATTTCTTCTCTCACTCCTTCTCCATCTCTTGATCTCACTCTCTCTTTTTCTCCCTCTTTATCTTCTCTATTTCTCTCCATCTCTCTCTTTCTCTCTCACTCTTATTCTCTCCACTCTTTCTCTGTCTTTATCTTTCTTTCCACCCTCTGTCTTTACCTTTGTTCTTCTCTCTCTCTCTCTCTCTCTCTCTCTCTCTCTCTCTCTCTCTCTCACTCATTCTCTTGATATTTCTGTTTCACTCGATATTTCTCTCACACTCTTTCTCTGTAGTCTCACTCACTGTTTTGCTTTCTTCTCTCCACCCTCTCTCTCTCTCTCTCTCTCTCTCTCTCTGTCTCTGTTTCTCCGTTTCTCTCTCTTTCTATCTCACACACTCACAAATCCTTCCTAATAAAAAGCGTCATTATTCAATTGTGTTTTTGGAGAGACAGACGGCTGGGGTTACGTCAACACGCCAGCGCTCTCGATTTTTACCAGCAGAAAAGCCGACATTAGAATTAGGATGTTTACGGCGAGCTGGGCCTGCTAAACTCCTCTGCAGACAGTTTCATCAAGCCATTTTACAGCCGAGCAATCAAAACATCACTCACAATCAGCCCGCCGCGCCATCATTGCTCTGGATTCTACACGCAAAACTGGGGAGAAAAGTGAATAACCCCAATTCGTAGACTAATCAGAACCTCTGTTGCCTGTGTGCAGCACTAACACAGCTTGAGTGAGGTTAGTTTGAGGATTAATGACACCCTCAAGCTTTTATGACGGGATTTTATGAGCGGATTTGATCTAAAGTCCTGAACTTTTCCCCTCAGTGGCCACACGTTGCATTTGGCTGTAATATTTGAGAGAATTACCGTAAAGTTACGTGGGATTAATGTGTCACACAGTAAACACAGTAAAGCGTTACACAGAAGTAACATCATTACAGTAATGTATGACCTTAAGCTGTAACACGGTAATGTAAGGGTTACTAATACATTTTCGATAATATTCCTGCAAACAAAAACACGTATAAATGTCCCCTCCGAACGTCCTTTAATCGTAATTGCGTTCGGAGGACGTTCTGTGGTGATGTTCAGAGAGCGTCCTGGGGACGTTATTTCGGGACCAAAGTGGAATGTTTCCGGGAGGTTCATGAAGAACCAAATGCAAACCTTTACCACGGGAACAAAGTGGGACTTTCCCAGGAAGTTAATGAAGAACCAAAAGCGAATGTTATCTCAGGCGACCAAAACGGGACATTTTAAGAACGTTCATGAAGGACCAAATGAGAACGTTATTTAGGGGGCTAAAGTGAGACGTTCCTGGGACGTTCATGAAGGACCAAATGAGAAACTTATCGGGGCAACCAAAACGGGACGTTTTCATGACGTGCGTTAAAAACCTAATGCAAACATTATTTAGCTGACCAATGTGGGACATTCCTGGGACGTTCTGGAAATGTTTTATTCACGTCCTCATCCAGAACGTCACGCAGGGACAAGAATAGCCAAGTTTCCATCTAGTTTTTTGCGACGTTTTGTTATCGACAAACAGAATATGCATTAAAAAAATGTGCGAAATTTGCTGTCTCCAGCCTGTTTCCATCCAAGTGGCTTTTTATCGATAAAATGGTGTGCGTGATGACGTCATCCCCCCCAAAACGAACTGTCGCATAGGTTTTGGTGTATTGCAAAAAAAATCTGCCCTTGAGCCGTTTCCATACATAATTTTGTGTATGTCGCAAATTATCTACCTTTTGTTTTCCACGTGACACCCCCTCCACTAAACAAAGAAACAAAGTGATGGAGAGATTATTCAGACAGTTTTTTTAAATCTGCCAGCTTACTGTTATTTCAGTTTCACAAATAATTGGAATTGTACAAAATATCCAAAGACGACAGCAGAATGAAGCAGTTGCTTGTCTGATAGCCCTAGAGCTCGAAGAAAGTACCCCAGTGCGACGAAGCCCACGTGATGAAAATGTATCATGTGACACATTTATTTGCGTTAAAGCCCTTTTTTTCCGACAAAAAGTGTTTCCAAAGTAGTTTTTGCGACATCTGAAGTATCGATATAGAAGTTAATGCGCTAAAGTTAAATGGAAAAATATTATGTCGACATTTACAAAATTTTATCGATAATTAGCATTTCCATCAGCTATATCGGTAAAAAATTTGAAGCGTTAAATATTTTTTCGCCAAAACTCCTTGGATGGAAACCTGGCTAATGTCGCAGTAATGTCTTGCTGAAAATGTTGTGTCTGGGACATTTAGCATACATCGCAAACATTGCATTAAAGGTCCAGGGGAGGTTTATTATACTCGTTACATATTTCAGTAAGGCATTTACAGCATACTTTTAAGCCAATTTGTTGGTGCTTTGGCACAAGTGAAAGATCGAGTGAGTAAAAATGGCTATTTCCCACAGAGAGTGTGTCTGTTGTCATTATGCTACATCACACCGCCCTCCACTGGATGTAGAACGAACTGCAGTAAACTACATTTGAGCTTTTTAGCATTTTAAATGGCATATTTGCTTAAAAACCTTTGTATAATTTGACACACATATTTGTTGGTGAGAAAAGTTTGACAGAGATTGATGTGGGGGTGAAACAGTGTTGTGAGGGTGAGAGAGACTTTTAATTTTTTAAAAAAATTTTGTTTATTTATTTTAGCATTTAGCAGACACTCTTATCCAGAGTGCCTTACATTTCCTAATTTCAGGGACAGTTCTCCTGAGAGCAACTAAGGGTTAAGGGTCTTGCTCAGGCATCCAGTGTTGGTAATGCCAGAGGTCAGATTTGAACCCACAACCGCTTGGTTCAAAGGCAAGTGTCCTACCTCTAGGCCACCAACACCCACTTTTAGGCCTCGTTCACACGGCCGTCTGAACCAGGCGTTTTTCCGGTGTTCGTGGCGCCAGGTGAGCGCCGACTGAACGCCGACCGTTTTTCTGCTCATTGGAGCAAATCAAAGCGTCCACACGGGCGTTCAGCAAGGGCGTTCAGCCGGCTGCGCGTTCGGGTGGCGTCAAATAAACGCTGCATGCAACGTTTTCTTGGCGTCAAAATCCCGACGACGCTATTGCGAACGCCAGTGAAACGCCAATCGAACGCAGCTACAAAACGCAGCAAATGGCGTTCAGAGGGCGTTCATTTCGAACGTCCATGTGGACGAGGTCTAAAAAAGGTAGAAGGTAGAACAAGGTAGAAAGGTACACACAACTCAACAACACAATACTTACATAAATTACAATAAAACACTTACAATAATTGTGTTAGAGTAGTTTGTGTTTGTGAGAGAGAGAGACGGAGTAGAAAAGGTAATAATTTGGATGAAAACACCTTTCTCAAAAAGGCTCTCTCTCTCTCTCTCACACACACACACACACACACACACCACTTATAACCTCACAACATACAATGTGACAATCATCTCTGGAGTTCTACGTAAAGTGAGTAAGAGTGTGCGTGTGTCAGGCAATGTGTGCTTTTTACAAAGACAGAAAGCGTTACATTTTTGGTTTTACGTACATTTCTCCATTCTGAATCGGCAGCAGAAAGGGGAAAAAGGCAGACAGCAAAGAACAGAAAAGAAAGAAAGAAAGAAAGAAAGGAAGGAAGGGAGGCAGAGAGGAGGAAAGACAAACTGGCAGGGCTAATCGAGGTTAATAAGCTGCTGTTATTTTGGCTGCCGGCGAAAAAGAAGTAAACCACTTCAAAGGAAGGCGAGCGCAAAGAGGTGTGCGCAGGAGGAGGAATCAAAACAACCTTGACAAACTAGACATAGAGAAAAGAGAGCGAGAGAGAGATGGTAAAAAAGGAAAGAAAGAAAAGAAAGACTGTGTGAGCGGGTGCATGTGTGAGAAAGAGAAGTAGGTGAAAGAGGGGAGAGATAGATGTGTGTGTGTGTGAGAGAGTTTGTGGGGGGTGGAAGGAAAGGGAGCGGCCGAAAGTCACTGGGTGGACGAGAGGATGACAGAGAGATTAAAGAGGAGAAGAAAGGAGAGAAAAAACGAAGTAGGAGGAGGAGGAGGAGTGAAGCGCACATTTCACACCTGCTGAAGACTCGACGCCTCAAACAAGTAATTACACATCTCGGCTGTGTCCTCCTGACTGCCTGACAAAAGAAGGAGACAGAGGAGTGTGTGTGTGTGATGTTTGTGCTGCAGGACACCCCCAGGCTCTCTCTCACACACACACACACACACACACACTCTTCGAGCACTGCCTGTTCTTCTCTTGAAAGTCTGAGAGATCATTTGGTGCCATTTTCCCTGCGTGACTTCAGGACTTAAAAGGGTGCCTGGATTGATGATGGTCCTGCAATCACACACACACACACACACACACGGACACGGGGGGACACACAAATCATAAACACTTATCATAAACACCCCGATAAGCAAACTATTACAATGCAAGGTATGTAAACAATGAATTGGCTCCAAGACAAAGATACCATATCCTCGGACTGAAAAACATGCAAAAGCAATCTGCAAACAAAAACATATCACTAACACGCAGGACCACACACACGCACACACACACACACATCATGCTTTTCCCATTTTAAAAAGGCATGCACTGATGTGCTCTATAAATCACTTTGTTATGGCCACGTACGTTTGATTTTCAGACAAAAATTAAGTCAATGTTGAGACTTTCCAAAAAAGCTTTGTATCACATCATCCTCAATATGTCTCTTTACTCCGGATCCGTGCCGTACATTGTAACAATCGTTTTGTTGATTTGCCGCTGTCCTGAAGGCAGCATTGCATGTTTTTGTGAGTTGGCATGAAAAGAGTAAAGGACTGTTTTGATTGCTAGCTTCGGGGGGGATTTTTGGATCAATCTGGGAAGCGATGCTGGGGAGAGTTTAACTATATGCAGGTTTTTAAAGGGACGCTCTACTCAGTATGCTATGGTGACTACTAGGGGTGCGACAAGACACGACTCACGAGGCGAGACGTTACACGAGATTGGGTTGACGAGAACGACGACGAGGCGAGACGAGAGTTGAACACTGTTTTAAAGAAAACTTCAAAGATGAAACTTATGACTGGAATATGGCCTTTTATTTGACTGAAAGATATAAAAAGTCAACTGCAAAAAAGGGAATTTAGAAACTCAACTGAATGGTCTCTTGTATGATTCTTCATGCATCTCTTCACACCATTACTGTGCATCAGCTTCTGACTTCTAATTAAAGCTTAAATAATCGAATTCAATTATCAGATTTTACTTTAACATCACTTTTTAATGTCGCGAGACACCGTGGCACAAGATCTTGTCACAGCCCCAAAGTGAAACACTGACGTCTTTGGCTGCATTGTTCACTCAAAATTATTCTGCATTGCTAGAAAAACTTTATCTGGAATTGTAGCAAGTTCCACAAAACAATCTACCAACCTGCCATTGACAGCATGTGACAAATCACAATCCCAAATACGTGTTTCTACAGGAGTTCCATTTGGTTTATGAATCATTCTTAATGGAAAATTAAATAAACCTTCTTGGAATAAAAAACATTAAATCTTGGAAAAGAAAATCCCAGATCGAATCAAAACCATTGTTTGATGGATTTTTCAGCAGATTTCTGTCTTCTAATTTTGCATTTGACAAAATGAAAGCAAATAGATCATTTAGGATTAGTTTACATTAAATTGCTTCATACTGTAACAGCGGGACAAACTCCAAAGCTCCATAAAGCCTTCTCACCTATCACAGAGACAACTACACATCAAATCTGTAATCCTAACCAACAGGAATGAATGTCTGGATGATTAATAGCAATTAATCATTGTATTTTGTTGTGTTCAGTCACCCAGAATGTTTTATGTAAAACGCTACAGGGATTCTTCTAACCTGTACCTCTCACCTGGGGGATGCAATAGCAGCTGATCCGCTGCCAGAACCTTCTTCACACCCGTTTCGGTATTTACCACCGAGAGAGAACCGTCCTTATCTTGAGCTAAATAGGGGAACAAAAGATCAGAAGAGCCGAGCTGAAGCTTGTGAGAGAGAAACCCCAAGGGCCATAACAGTCTCGTTCTATTGCAGAGAAGCTTTTTTTTAAACTCTCAAAGTACTTGAGTCAGTGTCTAATGTATTATGTTTACTGTATTCTGGACTGTTTGTATTATAGATAAATATAAATGTAAAATGTCATTTTTCCCAGTATTGTCACATTTAAACGGGCTTTAAACCCTTTCAGTGAATTAACACAGTATACTTTACCTCCACATTTCAGTAAAAATGATTGTGTTCAAAACATTTTCAGCTAACGGTGAGCAGTTTTTCCCATCAAGATTCAAAATTCAGGATTCTTTATTTGTCACATGCAAATTATACAGGTACAACATGCAGTGAAATGTATCCTGATCCGCTCTTTGACCATGCAATTAAGGCCAAAAAATTTAAAATAAAATAATAAAAATAACAAAGAGATACAATAGAACCTTAAAATAACTTAAAAGTAAGGAGATAAAGGGAAAGAGATAAAAAAAAGAAAAGAAAATAATCTATGACTTATATACGGTAAGGTGCAGTGGATTTAAATAGTGCAATGAGTGCAGTGTGCAATGTTTTTAAAGTGCAGCTGCACAGCAAATACTGAACAGTAAAATGTCAGACAATCATAACTATTTAGAGATATTAATTAACACAGGCAGTGGGCAATAAATTTACCTAAGAGGCCACATGACAAATTTGGATTGACCTGGAGAGCCAAACTAATAGACTGTAATTAACTCTGCGCAAATGAACTTAATAGCAGGTGTTAATGTACAGAGCTATGAATGTACAGAGCAGGGAAAAACAATATTTTTTGCATTTTTTTCACCTTCAAAATAAAAGCAATGCAGTTGTATGGTGTTCATAAAGTTATATTTCATTTTTATGTTTAATTTGTAATTTCACACTGTCCTCAGGCCTGGGACAGACAAAGGGCCGGATGTGGCCCACGGGCCGGGCAATGTGCAGGTCTGAATTAACACAACACAAATGTGACAGAAAAATGTTTCTCAGCATTCAAGGAAGACGATATTTTTTGGATTTTTTTCAGCTAACGTTAACAATGTTTTCCAACATGTTTATTTGGCAAGGGTCATAAAACCCTCATAGCTATTTAGAGATATTAATGAACCCATATGATTTGAATGTGACTAAAAGCATAAGTGGTTGTGCTTCTCTACAGCATTCAAGGAACATAAAATCAGCTAAGAGCAGGCAACGTTTTCCCCAAATATATTCTTATTCAAAGGGGCATAAAAATCTTTCCCTCAAGGCACTCGAGTCAGTGTCTCACCCAATGAACATAGCATTTGGGGCGCTTTGTAGTGGCGATATGTGACAGTTTAGCGTTGAGCGAAACCACTTAGCCTTTTTCCGAAGGGTCACGGCGAGCGGCGAGCAAAGAGCTTCTCACACACTCAGCGATGACAGCTGCAGTTAGAATCCGCCGAGCGTCCGTCTGCCGAACGGTAAACAGTCCATCCGTCTTGCAGTCGGTCTGGCTGATTTGATTGTTTTATCGGATCCAAGTGTTTTGAAGTTTTGACAGCTGGGACGAAACCCGCTAGAAGTGATCCTTGTAACAGTGCCAATGTTTTCGCGGCTGACAAATCCTCCAGTTTTGCGACATGTTTAGCTTTTGATTAAGAAGATTTTTTAACATCAGGAACAGTACAGTTTGTCACCGCAATCTGAATTTAATTTCAAGAAATGGGCTCAAGCCAGAAGGCGGAATATATTTATTTTCATAAAAGTTTGGTGGTGAAGGCCGAATTCATATGAATCTACGAATGACGAGGATTTTAGTTCAAGTTGGCTCTGTTCTTACCTCTAGCACTGCGACCATTGGGTCCCTGAGCAAGGCCCTTAACCGCATTTTAACCTCCAGGAAATCTGTTCTAGTAATTAAGAAATGGAAGTCACTCTACATAAGAGTTTCTCATAAATGTCCAAAGTTGGACAGTAGCTAGTTATGTGTAATGTGGCAAAGCATTACATTGAAACATTGCTGTATTGGCAAAATTGGCATCGAATAGCCACACAACGCACGTTAATTACATCACAGCACGTTCCTGGCAGCTGTGAAGTGGAGTCTGAGTCCAACTTGGTGAAGATGGAAGCAAAAATCCTTGGCCACGAAATAGCTTGGATATTGTTAGTTACATATTTTCTACAGCTTGTAGAATAGATAACTACTATGTAACAATATATGTCATAAACTATATTTGGGTGTCAAATATGTGATGTGTACGTGTGTGTTCTTTTCCAGTTTGTCACGCTCATCTCGCAGTGCTGTTGGCTGCCGTGGTGGTGGTGGTGTGTGTCCATGCTCAGGACCGAGCTGTGATCCTGCTGCACGAGAGGAGGTCAATCGAGAGAACGTATGAGCTGACCAAATACCTTGACCACCAGCTGAAGGAAATCAAAGACACTTATGTGAGTCTGAGCTTGGGCATCTTCTAAGTGCTGCACATACATGGTACTATGCAAAAGTGCAAAGGTCTAGAGCCACATCTCATTTCTTTATATTTTTTCTAGGGAAATTAGACTTGAGTTAGTATGTATACATGTAAATGGTGTTCTTCAAGGCTACATAAAAAACAAGAAAGTCTGGCTCTTTGGAAGCAAAATATGAAGAAATGAGGAGGTGGCTCAAGACGTTTGCACAGTGTTGTATATGTTTTAGATGTAAAAGTAATGTTTCCAGTTTTCTTTCTTTATTTAAACTCCTCCAGAATTTAATAAACTAACTGCTGTAAATTTAGAGTTATTTCCCTACAGTATTTCACGGTATTCTCATAACAGTGAAATACAGTAATCTTTGGTGAAATCGACAGCAAACTTGTATTTTCAAGATGTTTATTTGCAAACCATATTGTACGTCTAAACTATTCTGGCTGTCAAGCCTACTCTCTCCTTACATCTAAATCATTCAGAATCACTGCTCTCCTTCTGCAAATATCAAATATTTTTACAGTAACATACTGTATTTTTGTACAATATACTACTGTAAATATCACATACAGTATTTTTGCTGAAAAAATACAGAAAATGGCTGGCTGTTCTGCTGCCAATATTATACTGTAAATTCACAGTGACATTTTTTGCAGTGTCTGGATTACTGTATTCAAGGAAAAATAGTGACTTCATGCAATTTTAACTAACAGCAGACTTTTCCCTCAATGTTTTCATATGTAAAGGGGATCAAAACCATCACCTCTACAGTATTTAGAAATATTAGTTAAGTAACATAAATGGTTCATATGTTCACATGAATGTCTCAACATCACCTAATAAAAGGAGACGGGCCTCCATTTGTCAATTTGCTGATTCAAGAAGGTCTGATTCATGCATTCTCCCGAACAGCTGATGATCATGATCATGGCATTGAACCCTGTTGAACATTTATGTCTGAGATGCTGGTAAAGTGCAATTTCTGAGGCGGGTAACTGAAGCAGAGCTAACGCTTGGTCTTGCTTTCCTCGTGAGAGCCAGTTTCGTCGTAGCGCTCGCTGGTTTTTACGACTGTACTTGAGGATACAGTCAAATTCTTGAAATTATCCGGATTGACTGACCTTCATGTCATACAGTAATGATGGACGGCCGTTTCTCTTTACTTAGTTAAGTGTTTCTTGCCATAATGTGGAGCTGAACGGCAGTCAAATTTGGCTATTCACTAAAGAGGACTGTGTGAACCACCCTACCTCTGCACAACACAAAAGATGATCTCCAAAATGAAAAATTCAATTCCCATCAACTGAAAACCATTCCAGATGAATATCTTGTGAATCTTATTGAGAGAAGCTGTAATCAAAGCAAAAGGGGTTTACTTTGTAAAATCGTAAATATAAAACACGTTGTAAATGCATTGACAGACATATTTATTGATAATTATAATAGGCTTTGGAAAATAAACAAAACAAAATACAATTACATAATCTGAACATCTTTAAAATGAGCTAAAATAAATATCATTTAAATGCAATGCGTGATACTTATTTGTATACTGGGAATATTATTGTATTAATATATTTCATCTGATAAGAATACGTTGCCTGTAATATAGTTTATACTGTATATCTTTTTTTGAATTACTGTGTTCCTCTTCTCTCCCCCAGCTCTCGTATCTTGGCCCGCCCTTCAGCGACCCGGATTTCTCGCCCCCTCGGCCCAACACCTCGTCCCTGGCAGTGCCCAGCGCCGCGACGCGGGTGGATTTGTGGCGTGGACTGGAGAACAGCGCTCGCCTTGCCGAAAACCAGCGGGCCTATAAAGTTCTGCTGTGCGCCGTCCGGGAGTTGGCACGCTCGACCTTGTGCCCCTACCTCCAAAGCTCACTCCTCCATTTCTGCTCCGGCCTCAGCGGCTTACTCGGCTCTATCTCGGGCCTGATGAACGCCCTTGGTTACACCCCGCCCCTGCACGGCAACGCCCCACCCTCTCAGAAGTATGCCCCGCCCTTGTCTTCGCAGTTTCAGAGGACGAGTGCCAACGGGCCTGCCAACCTGAGGGGGCACAACATCCGGAACCAAGCCGCTCGGAACGAAGAAAGAGCGCCGGGGTCGGAGACGGAGAGAAAGAGGGAGAGGGAGAGAGGGAGGAGGGGCAGGAGGAGAGAAGGAGAGAGCTGGACGGAGAGAGAGGACGAGGAGAGGGAGGAAGGGATGGAGAGGTGGGGAGGAGGGAGGAGGAGGAAGCTACTGATGATGGAAGAGGAGGATGAGAGTAAAGAAAGGAGAGGCGGTTATGATGTAAACGACAAAAACGACCACAACAACACAAACATCGCTCCCATAAACTATTTCGGCAGAAGCGAACGCGTCTCGGACGGCGGCGCCTACTTCCCTGCTCTCTCAGAAAAGAGGGAAAAGCGAGCGATTATCGGAATGGATGAGGAGGAGGATTCGGAGGAAGGATTCGAAGACAGAGTTCCTGTCCTCTTTTCGTCACCGTCGTCCCTCCATCCCGGGCGTTCGGGACGGGCTCTGCCCTCGCCCCACTCCTCTCTTTCTCCCCTGTCTCTCTTCTACCCCTACGAGGGCGGGGTTGACGTGGCTGGGGCCCTTCAAGCCACACCCGCTATTCCGCCCACCAGCCCTGCCCTCAACGACTTCACCAGGAAGGTGGAGGGATTCTGGGTATTGAGGGAGCTGCAGAACTGGCTGTGGAGATCGGCCAAGGATTTTACCAGACTGAAGAAACGGTTGCGTGTCTGATTGCGAGTGTGTGCGCGTTTGTGTATGTGTGTGGGTGTGGGTGTGTGTGTGTGTTACTCTCAGTAGGACAGGCCTGAAAAGAATATGACCTCAACCTCACACTTTGCAGACGCCTGGAAAGAAACAGACAGACAGAGGACAAAAAAGGAGTCGGTCAGATATAGAAAAAGTTAGAGAAAAAGAGAGAGAGGCAGGGAAGGAGGGAGGGAGGAAGGGAAAGAAAAAGGGAGACAGGCCACTCTTTCATCACGAGACAGACGAGTCAGCGTTTAGAGAAAGTGAATCACGTTTGGTCTTAACCGGCAGGAAAGAAAAGGATGAATGGAAGGGAAAGAAATAATCAAAGGAAAGAATGATGCAAGAACGAGACGGAGAGAAAGCTGCTGCTGTCTCACAAACTGACTCAGCAAGCGCTCACTGTACACTTTGCACTCCCACACACCACCAGACTTATCGTAATGGCCTTCGTCACACTTTTTGCCTAACTACAATGGGACGTGACTGTTTGAAACATTCAAGACAGTTCTCTAATATGTGTGTGTGTGTATGTATGAGTGTGTGTGTGTGTTGATAAAAAAGGGACGAACTGTAGATCTACATGTGGATTTGGACGTTTTTATGTGCAAAAGCGGCGTCTCGGAGTCTCTGAGTGTTTGTATATTTCGATGTCTGTGTAGATTCTGTAATATTTATTAAATATTTATTTTCTTTTTCCGTGGGTCAAATTCTTTTGTCCCGCGTTTTATTCTACCCCGGCTTTCTGTCTCCATGCGCTGTTTGTGCGAACGAGGTCTCACCGCTCCGGGGGAAGAGAAGGGGGACTGGGAGGATAGAGAGAGTTTTTATTAGTCTGTCGAAATGAAATTTACGGCCAGTCTTTCATCTAACACCACATCCTCTCATCCTTCTGTCTTCCCCTCAATCTCTCTCTCACGCCTCTCTGTTTCCCTCATGCTCACCTACTGTCTGTCTCACACACACTCTCACACACAGGCCTGCACGCACACACGCACACCCACACGCACACACACAATTTGATGCCGAAGACAACAAAACTATATATATTAATGTCAAACTTATCAAGGTTATATAAATGCAAACACACACACACACACAAACAAATCAGTACGCACACGTACATACGCTCACACACACACACACACAATGCTGAGGACAAATTCACATACATTAATGAAAAATTTAGACTTTATATATAAATTCAAACATGCTGAAGTAAACAAATAAATTTTACACCGGTGTGTGTAAAATTTTGACGTCCTGTAGAAATGTAAACATCCTGCAAATACCTCCTTCACACACACATACACACAAACGCACAGATTTACAGAGAAAGAGAACGGACAGATTAGTGTTTAAATTGAAGCGGTCCACCCCCCACCCTGCAATCTGTGTTTGGGGTAAAGAGGAAGATCTGGTGGGAATCTCTGTCTTCCCTCGAAGCTACACACCTGCATGCGGGCAGTACTCGTGTAACCACACCCAACATAACACACGCACACACACCTAACACAACACACACAACATGGCATATATATATGTATATGTATATAAAATGTGGTACAATCCTTTAGACCATTCGTTGACAGTTCATTCACAAACCACACACACACACACACATAGACACACAAAGGTAGACACACTCACACACATATGCCCAAGCAGTTGTTTAAATGTGTAATGCAGAGTCCAGTAGGCTGCGGCCCAGAGGAGATGACCGCTCATAACCAACAAAGACGGCTTTGTGCTTTTGAGTGTGTGTACACGCGTGTGTGAGTGTGTCTGTGTGTGTGTCATCATATGTGGGTTCAGTGAATCACTGCGAATCTCCCTTGGTGAATCACTGTTAGTCCACGTGTGTGTGTGTGTATGTGGGTGGGTGTGTGTGCGAGTCTGTTTATCTATGTTTGTGTGTGTCTTCCCATGTGAGTGTGTGTGTGTGTGTGTGTGTGTGTTTTTGAGCCTGTTTATGTATTTCAGCTCTTGTAAAGTAACTGGTTTTATTTGTTCTTGTTTTCAAGTCAAATCCCCAAGTTCTCATCTCTCTCTTTCCCTCTTTCGCTACTTCTCTCTCTCGCTCTCTCGCTCTCTCTCCTTCAATCTTTTTGCCATATGCTTAACAGAGTCCAACTCTGAAATCTCCCAGCTCTTCTCCTGCCAATCAGTCTGTCATCAGTTCATCAGCTGCATCTTTAGTGATTGTTTATCTCTCCCTTACCACCCATTTTTTCCCCTCAAATCCACACTGGCTCACTGTCTTACTCGGCTATTCCTTCCTTCTCCCGATTCTCTTATTAAAACCCTCTCTCCCTCTTTCTCTCCCTCTCTTTTTTCGTCTCCCAAGACCCCAGCTCACCTGCAGCACATAAAAATTCCTCTTTTCTCTCTCCAGAGGATTGCATCGTCTCCCGGGGAGTTACTGCATTCCTCCTCCTCCTCCTCCTCCTCCTCCTTTCTCTCAACTCTCCCCATCTGTCGCTTTATTTCGTTGTATCTTTTGCCAAAATGAATGCCCTGATTTCATTACTCTCTCTCTCTCTCTCTCCCACACACACACACACACACTCGAGCGCTACCTATTCATGTCTTGTACCTGGGCCTAACCCTTCCTGTTACCTCACCTGCCGCTCCCCCCCCCACCCCCACCCCACTGCCGTGCAATGGAATCTCCCGGCTCCATAGCCCCGGGGCTGGGCCGACTCTCCCAACCGCTTAGTGCGGGGGAAACCTCGGGCACCAGCTGACTGATTTACGACTTACTAAAAAGTGATGGGCCCAGATAACTGCAGGTAACCACAAAGGTGTGTGTGTGTGTGTGTGTGTGAGTGTGTGTGTGTGGGTGGGTGTGTGTCAATGTGGAGCGTGTGTTATAAAAAAACACTTTCATGTAGCGTAGCGTGTTTCTCTGTTATTCAACATGTTTTTAAAAGAGCTGGGAGTGATTGTTTTGGACTTGGTTCATCATGCGTGTGTCTCCTGCTTTATCGTTGTGGCTCTGCAGGCAGCTTTTAAGGTGGTTGATCCTTAAATGATTGGGGAAAAGAAACTGAGATTTATCTGATTTTTGTGGCTTTGTGGGAACGTTTTTGAATGTGAGTGAATAATGAAAAAGATCTACTTTTGTTTATTGAGGTTTAAGTTAGGCTTAGCTTTAATTTCATCCAGTAATTATAGGAAGTCAGAGGAATGACCTCATAAATGTAACAAGACATGTGTTTGGGCAGGTTTTTAGGTAGTTGTGAGGACTTGATTGCCCACTAAATCATAGTGAGAAGACATGGATTCGTCCAATTGTTGTGGTTTTATGTAGACATTTAGGATTTTGGACATTTTTCAATGTCAGTGCAGGTTCTCATATGAAAAAAAGTTTTTTAATTGTAAATTTGTAAATGAATAACTAAAAACGGAAAAATGTTTGATCTGGTTACTGAAATTAGCGTTAAAGTTAGGTGTAGCCTTAATTATTTAATCTAGTAATTATAGGACGTTGATAGAAAACCCACATAAATATAGCAAGAGTGTATGAGGGAAGGTCTTTAGATGGTTGCGAGGACCTGCTTGTTCCCTAAATGATTTTTGTGACTTTGTGAGGGCATTTTCGTATGTAAGGGGTTGGTTCTCATATGAAAAAAAATTATGGAAAAGTTAACTTTTGTCACTGAAAAACTAAAAGAGGTAAAAGATTTGTTTTTAGTTCATGAGATTAAGGTTAGCAATAGCGTTAGGTGTAACTGTAGAATGGGTCATTATGGGCGTCAAAGGGAGGATCTCATAAAGATAGCAAGATGTGTGTGTGTGAGCGTGAGCGAGAGTTTGCATTCACATGTTTGCGAGGGAGAGTGTTGAGTGAGGGAGAAAATAGGATGACAGAGTAGATGTTCAATGGAACCTAATGGGAGGTCTGACAAGCTGGCGGCGTCCCAAGTCCCACAAATGAGCAACGCAAAACAACAGAAAGCAGGAGGTGAGAAAGCATGATGAGGAGCTTGAACCATGTCAATAGGTGTGTGTTGAAGTAGTTACACACACACACATACTCACAATCACACACACAGTTCAGGAGGACGCTGACAAAGAGCACTGTGTGTGTGAGTGAAAGGTAAATAAAAAAGCTTTTAGTGTCCCAGAAAGAATGACAGAGATTACAGTCCCAAAACCTCCCACACTGTTACACACACACCTCCCTCATCTCACACACACATGGCCGGTCCTATTTTAAGAGGCTTTTAAAAGTTCCAAGAATTTTCAACATAAACGAATGAGCCGAGCATGGGTTCCATACAATCCGGATGAAGACGAAAATGTCCTTCGTTCCTCTCTCTCTGTCTCACTCTGTTCTTTCTCTTTGACGCAAACACAGGCTGACAGGTGAGGAATGGTTTTCTCACGCTGCAAACACAAGCAGGTGATCGCTTAGCGCCTTCAGTGTAATACCTTAAATCTGACGTCACTTTGTAAGCTTTCTGTTAACATTTTCCAGCTTCCGGTGTTCTGTCTGTCTTTTTTAAAAGCTTCCACATTTTATTAGACAAATACACAGCTGCTTCTTCAGTGATGTGTCCTGGAATTCTTAAGTTTATTGTGCTTAAAAATGGCAGGTTGTTAACGATTCGTTAATGGAAGTAGCATAACTACAACAGACGTTTTGTCGAGATATGCTTCCCATCGAATTGTGCTATCTGGCCGATCTTGCACGCTGTTTCCACGCCCATACATCCGTGCTACCTTGGTGGTGAAACTTTGGTCGACAGTAACTAAAATATTTTGAATCTTTTGTCTTTTGAATAAACATTTGAAACTCTGCATGTAGACCCTGGTGTGGGTGCTCAGTGTAGAAATTATTATCTTTACACAAATGTAGCTAGCATTAGTGCTTTTTAACACCTTAGAAACCTCTCAGCTATTGGTTTTAAAAAAATCTACAGCATGTACAATTAAGGGATTAATATTTTTATTTGAACATGCATGAGGTGTTGTTGTCACAATAGATGCACTCTTGTCAGGTAGGGAGATGATGCATTAAATTCATCATATATTTCATCATAATGGAAATTATTATATTAAATTATTATATATGTTTATTTTAATGGAAATGGAAACCCATAAGGGAGCTTTTTTTAAACAAGGCAGCATAAATCGTTTCACCCGCCGTTTCTGCCGTCTGGTATCAGTAAATACCGAGCCACCGAGCGCCCAAATGGCATAATAACTTATAAATAGCATATTAACCAGCTGTAAAAAAAAAAAAAAAAAAAAAAAAAAAAAAGGGGGGGGAGCTGATTTACACCTTTACAACATGTTTCAAGTCAACCGTTAGCAGCATTAACTTCTTTCAAATTTTGCAAATGTATTTTTCAGACATTAACTCGTAAAAACGAAAGCTTTCATAAGCTCCTTCATCTCACTTTACATTCCCAAATTGCCTGGAATATCATTCATATTTTCCATTACAGTTTAAATGATTAAACGAAAAGTTTTTAAAATGTATACAATACCTTAAATCTGACGTCACTTTGCATGCCTTATGTCACGTATTAAACGACCTAATACGTCGTAACCAGCTGTAGAACTAGGGTATTTATTTTATTTTATTTTATTTTATTTTTAAACATCTTGATCTGTTTTATCCAGTCATCTTACATTCTGAAATTTCCTGAAATCCCATTCACATTTTCCATTAAGCGTTTCTATAGGAGGAAAGGGAAGCTTTAAAAATGCCTACAAACCGCGAACAAAGCGAGGATGCAACATTGGCTCCATGTTTACAACGACTCAATCGTCAAAACCACAAATTCAAAACTGCCTATTTTCGTTCGTCATGATCGAGAATGATAAGGTGAATTGTTGCTGAATGAATGTTCCATGAATAAAAACAAACAGGCCCACGTAATTCTTTCATAACCGTCATCGTTTGGTTCATAGAGGGTTCAGTGTTTTTAGTGGTGGGGACTTGATGAAATGTGGTAGTCTATCTTAAGGCTTCACTGATAGTTTGCATTTTCGAAAAATGACAACAAATCCCAGGAGGTTTACACTAAGTCTTCCCATGACGTGATGTAAACTTGAAGTGTTTGGAACATTTGTAAAACATTGTAGACTTATCAAAGAAATTTTAGAAACCATTAATTGTTTAGAAGAGTTCTCAAAATGGCCATTGTTTTTTTTTTTCATACATTCGGGTCAGCTGAGTGACATATTTATATGTCAGTTATTGACTTAAAAACACTAAATATTTCCCAATGTTTGACATATTTGTTGGCATATTTGTTGTGTGTGACAACCTTTCAACTTTCCAATCTGGAAAGCACACCACATAATCAACTTCAGACCTTCAGATCATCAACTGTGTTCTCCATAAATAATATTGAACTACCTCATTTCTTTCTATATCTATCCGCATAGACATTACTATTCATAAGAAATAATTTTCAAACAAGTTTCAAAACTTGAAGTGCATTGTGCTGTGTAATACACAGTGATTGACAAAAATAATTGAGCTTCTTATTGAATTCTCCATTATTGTCAAAACAGTCTTTTTTGCCAGCCATGCAACAATTTAATACATGTTTTAATGCATCTTCATCCTTCCAGTCATATCAATGCAAAAGAAATTTTACCCTGGTTGTATCACACTTTGAGTCATGTATCCTATTAATTTCGGTGAAAATACTATTTACATTGGCAATGTTTGTCAGCTTTATTACAGGATGCATTACCATTACAGTATAGTGCAGGATTACACCATACCAAGTGTGCCCAGTAATTCTGTTTCTGAAAACTAACAAGAAAACATGGATTTACGGAAATATTATGAGTCTGTGTCATCCTGTCAGATAAGATTCTAAAGAGGTATTCCCAATTGTTTCATAATATATGAATGCTTTATAAACATGAGGTACAGAGAACATCTGAAAAACTCATTATCCATGTTTTCAGGGGAATAGCTGTAGTTTAGCCTGGTGCTCAACAACAGAAATGCAAAACTGAATCTTAAAAAACTACATTAAACATTCAGGACCATTTTGTAAATGTCCACTGGAGTGTAGCAGAAATATCTAGCTATCAAATGTGCTTGAAAACACCTAGATGGCAGATATATCACTGAAATCCACATATAAGAAGGTTCTTGTATATTGTTAGGAAGTTGTATAAATGTGATTCGAAACCCTTTGAAATTTGTCACCTTCTGACCAGATTATGTCTTTTGACGGGAGAGTGACTGTGGTTTCAGCTGGAATTTAGCTTGAAAGATCCTTCCTTATTTCTAGTCCAGGAAATGTTATGTCCCATTTACTGAGGATTGTCAGGATAAAGATGTGGTGTTGACACAATGAAAATTCACTGGATTTTCCCTTTTAAATGCTTGAGTGATGCTGTGTGGGGTGGCACACCTGCTTTTGGAGCTAAACACACACACACACACACACACACACAGAGTGTATTCATGGCACTACTCATGATGAAATTGCAGACACATGTTCACTCCCAGGTAAGAGGTCAGATACATGACCTTCAGCAAGGGTTCATGACCCTTTTTGACGTTTGGGGATGTTGTCTTGGGACCAGGGTTAAATCCACACAAATGGTTTTCAAGATGCAAATAAAGAAACAATTATAGAAATAAATACAAAAACATTCAAGCACACATTTATTAATTCTACCAAGTAGTCAATTTTACTTTAAAATTGGCAATAATTTTTAATTTTGTCAAATAATTAACATTTTAATAAATAGCATATTTCTACCTATATTCAATGTAATAGTTTGAATACATTTTCCCAGTCATCATTAAGCATCAGAATTAATTTTAATCAGAATATAGTGTCACTAATAAAATTGATAATAATAATAAGCATTTTTACATCAAATAAAATAGTTTTCATTTACATACAGTCTTATGCCATGATTGTGGACATTTGATTATATTTTTGATGCTAAGGAACATGTAAAATCTAATTTAATTTGTTGTATAATTATGAACATGAGTCATTGAGATTTAGACTCAGAAATATTTTCACCAGTTTTTAAGTTCAACCACACATTCAGGAAAGGTTAAACGACAGAATGCTCTTCACTGAAGAATATATTGTTTCTTACAATTTAACCTTATCCTCAGCTTTTCTTCCCCTTTTCTCAGTTGTCTTCCACGGTCATTCATCATTCCTGTCGCTGGGGGTCACAACCCATCTATCACTCTCCCCTCCTGTCTATTCATTCAAGATCATAATTTCTCTCTCTCTCTCTCTCTCTCTCTCTCTCTCTCTCTCTCACTCTCTCACTCTTTCTTTCTCTCTACTCCTTAAGACTCCCGCCAGTATAAGGTACATCGAGTGCTGGGACAATGAAACCAGTCTTGGTCCTCAGGTTGTTCTGCCCTTATATTATAGTCCTCAACTTTAGGTGCCCTGGGGGCATCAGTGTCTAAAAAAGTTTATTCCAGCCATGTGCAACAAGCCTGATTTCACTAATTACCTTCCTTATTTGCTGAGTAGAAGAGCTCGTTAGTGAAATCAGATGGTGCTTAGAGCCAGAAAAAAGCTTAATAATTTGCAGACTTTGCAGACCAGAAGTCTCAGAGATCAAATAATTTATAATGGCAAATGATGATGGTTAAAAGGTTTATAAGGACAACCACAAGGTTGGATGGAAAAGTGGGTTGGATTTTTTTTAAATGTAAAAGTACTTTTTGCTTTCTGACTAATGTATCTTGACAGTAATGGACCACAAAAAGCAAATAATGCCAGAAAAACCCGACTTTCCGTAATAGAAAGGTATGTAAATATGGAAGAGACGTCAAAGATTCCTGCTGGCTGAAAATCATTATTAAAAAAGAATTTAAATCTTAAGTGTTCTTCTGCCACCTTGTGGCCTTTGAGAAGAGATGCTGTGGCTGAAGATTGTTCTTACAACTACACACCCTGCATGTGAAGAAATCACAATAAACACAAGCCTTTAGGTTCCTTCCAGTTTGCTGTGAAACTCAAGCTGAAAAATTAAAACCACATGAGAGAGAGAGAGAGAGAGAGAGAGAGAGACTGTTTATATGTTCATACTGATTGCAGCCCAGCCAACGGGAGACAAATTGAGGAATGATAATTAGATCTAAATCGGGTGGAAGTCGCTCTGCTCCAGAGCCTGTGGGTGAGGAGGTTGACTATTGTCTTCAAACACGCCTCAAGTAAACATTACCCAGATAAGCACATTAATTCAGGCTGTGCAAAAAGGCTGGGGCTGCCAGGCTTCCATACACATGCAATGAATTCCAATTAAAACGTTATTTTAAACGAGTGCATTGCCGTGTTGAAGGGAACTGGTAGAAGGATCTCGGGAGCTTTGTGGAAGACGTTGTGTTGGCGTCGTCCAGTGAAACGTGATGGTCCATATGTTCCATGTGTCTTTCCAAGGTCTTCTTACATTAAACTTGGTTGTTAGATGAGAGTTTCCTCACAGCTGAAAGGAGAAAAATCTGCAGTCGGCTTTCAGACTCATTTCCATGTTTGTTGTGTCATGTGTCAGAGAGATAAGCTAAGACTACTTGGTTTGTAAACGTATTACTTGGAAGATAGCACATTTTTGTACGAAAGAGGATTGTCAGCCTTTACTGTCTTCACACGGAAAAAATCAAAGACGAACAACTTCTGGGTATATATCAATAATATGCTGGAACCTGTTTGGTTATGGAACCATCGTTGAGCGGTTTGCATACGGTTCTAATTTGGTGTAATGTCTTAAGATTGACAATTTCCGAAGCCCCCCAAAATTAATCGATACTCAGTTTGCCGTGATTGGGTTTCCCAGCTTGTTTAAACAGCTGTGTGACTGTACACAGGGAGAGTGTGGAAGACTCACTGCAAAAAAACGGGCAAATTCAATAAACTTAAACGAATATCAAGTCAAAGTCTGGTACCACTTGACTTTGACAAAATATATGGTGAGTCACGACATTACGGGTAACTAAATTAAACTGAAATATCTGAAAAATGTAAGATGTCAGCTTCAGATCACTTTTTTTGTCTCCAGTATTATTAGGTTTTTTCAACAACTCTATTTGTATAGCTTTTTGCAAATTGTACAACTGAAATTGTGCTAAAGGTTAAACAATAACGGTTGCAAACATTTAAATACAGCATGGCTAACAAATAATAAATAAATAATTACAATATTACTTTCATGCACTGTGCTTGTATGGACATCCATGCATAGGTTTTGACGTAGTGGATCATAATTCACATGTGAAAGGGTTAAAACGAACCATTACATAAAACAACGTCAGGATGAACATCCCAGTTGGAGTTTTTGCAGTGTCGTCTTTATGTCTCGAAGCAGAGAGTATTTCCTTTTTCGACTGTCCCAATACATGACCTCCTGGGAAGGACATGGGGCCAATGTTGGTGGTTTGTAGCCCTGGAACACATACAGTAGTGGCACAATATTGTAGATCTGATGTGTATAAACTGGTTATAGAAACAAAAAGAAACCTCACACTCTGAGCAAAGGTTGGAAATTGTATAGCTGTCTAATAATTTCAAGATTGATGCTCACTGCCTGAGCAAACTTTTTCATCAGCTTGTCAAAAGCAAATATGTCAAGCATCTCAAAGGAATTACAATGAATCAATGATGGTAATAAAAGGGAAGCTTTTGGAGTACAGCCGTTATCATGTTTGGACCAGTCTTATATGTAATATAGCTGAACACCAGTTCAACATAAGTCCAGCTGCAACATAAATCTTCTAGCACAAGATGAACTGGCACGAGTTCTGTAGGCTACATGCAGAAAAGGCAAGAACAAACTGGTTTCTGGACAAGCGTGTGCTTAGTAGGTTCTGCTAAGAAAAGGAGTATTGAAGGCTATTTGAAAAATTTCCAAAGTTTTCATAAAGTAGCAGTGAACAAATTGTTAACACATCCTTATAAAAAACAAACATGAAGAACAAGAATGACAGAAACTGAGGAAAATATTGATAGAATCAAGAATGCTTATTCTAATCTAAGTGACTAAATATGTCTCATATTCTACAGTTATTTAGAGTGAATTTTAGTGAATACAGTGAGTAAAGTTTTTGTTTATTCTGGACTCACCAACATCCTCAGTGCTTGCTGGACTGAAGCAGTTTCATTTAGGATTACCCTGGACATATTGACATGATGACCATAGCACCTAATCATGTGCAAAACAACAAAAACCTACAAACAAGAAATACGTAGAAATCAATAACCAGTTCTCTAAGACTCTGTACAGTGGATGGATGGATGAATCAATATACTGTAGATAGGCAGCTAAACAAATAACATTTTAACAATAAAGATGTCCTACCTGTGATACGTCTTCATTTATTTCATGTCTTAACACTGTGTTATACATCTAGAGGAAAACATATGTTACAAAACTGAATGTTAGTTGTAATGCGTGACTTACAATTCAATGAAGCCAAAATTCAAATCAATGTCAAAACAAATGAAATGATTTTAGATACTAGTAAAATCCATGAAATCACCATTTTTAGTTATTAGACATTTCACTTCAAAGCCAAGCTATACAATACAATATTTTGGTTGTTGCGTGTTAGGATTTTATCAACCAAAAAGGGTTATACTGGGTATATTACAATCCTTTCATAAGCTCATCTTCCTGTGGTGTCATTTATGTTGGAAAGTCAGATGCCACTGATCCTCTGGACAGTTCTAAACTCTGACCACAGGGCTTCAGGTCAAGTATCTTTCAGTTCCCGTGCCAAAAATTGATGGTTGGCTCTGTGTTCCCACATTCTCTTTTGGAGATTCATGAGAGTCTGGCATGGTGATTTTGTTTTCTTAAGATTTATTATAAAAACAGAGCTGGAATCATCTCTCACTGTGATTATTGGAGTTCATTGACCTTGCAGAACATTTTAGGTGTAAATTACACTTAACAGACCTAAATTTTCTCTTGCTACTTATATATTTCATAATGTACTTATTACATACTGTATATATACAATACATATATAAACAATATGTAATTTACATAATACATAATATACACAATATTTATTTCACCTGTTCTAGAGGCAGGTTTTCACTCTTCATTTGTTCCTCCATGTCCAAAGTCTCTTCTTCAGTCCTTTGCAGCAGAAGACTGATGTCGTCTTGAGCCTGGCAGGGGTGTAGGATAACACGGCCAGACATCTCCAAAATCCACAGGGATAATGAGACAATTTGTACCAAACATCGCTCAGCAGCTGCCACTGAGAGAGAGATAGGTGGTGGAAGAAAGTGGGTGTTGGGTAAGGGTGAAATTTTGTGTTCCTCCTTAACAAAATCATCATATTATTGTTAGAAAAATACAAACAAATGACAAAATATGTATGTTTAGATGATAGAGAAAGACAAACAGGCAAAGAAAGAAAGAAAGAAAGAAAGAAAGAAAGAAAGAAAGAAAGAAAGAAAGAAAGAAAGAAAGAAAGAAAGAAGACAGGGACAGAGAGGTACACCTAGAAAGACAGACAGGCAAACAAAAAGACAAAACAAGACAGCTAGATTAAAGGGTAAGAGAAGGACAAACAGAATAAAGCAGACAAACTGACAGACAGACAGATAGACAGATAAAGAGAGGGATAAAATGTCAATGCCAAAAGTTCTTACTCTTCTCTGTGTTACTCTTAGTATGTAAATCCTGTGGATGTTATATATCCCGGCACTGATCATGCGGAAGTTTTCTTTTGGAATTATTCCTGAATGTCATTGAAAAACTTAGACATAGTTGTTTCAGTCTGAGGCTGAGGAAGTTGAGAAATCAGCCAGTCATGATTCTTTCAGTTTCCTGATGCTACTTGTTCATTACAGGCACCAATACCATGCCGACTGTCGAGACTAAGTATACAAATAATAAAAGCAAATGAGCAAACGAGAGGTCAGACTTTTCTCTCTTGAATTCAAGTCTAGTTTATCATGAACTATATGCAGCATCTCGCATGAAGGCAATCACCTAATTAATAATCTAGTCATCAGTGTGAAGATCTTCATAAGTGTCTAATATAAGTACAAATTTAAGTAGTGGCAGATTTCAGTGTTCATAGTGGAGTAAACAAAAATCATAATTTGAAGAGTTGCATGAAACTATTGCCTCATGCAAACTTACATGGCTCCAAACTCTGTTTAATGGCAAATTATGCAGAAAAACTTAAATTGGCATGTTTCCATGAAGAGGGTTTGTTTCTTCTAAAAACACAGTGCTAAAGCAAATAAAAGTAAAGTATACATCTTTCAAGTAACTTGACAAGTAAGAGCAAATTACAATATGCAAATGTACTACATTTTTGCCTCCTGAATAATATGCCCCTTACATGACCGTCAGAGGAAGATCTTGCGTAAATTGCATGGTTGAGAAATTCTTCCCATGCTGCCGGCAAAGGTGTGTGAGTTGCTGCTGTGTAACTCGGGCAACCAACAAGTTAAACATCTCCAACTATTTTCCACTAACCTGGAAGAGTGTGGTATTGTGGGTTTAGTGGTTACTTATCAGTGAGTTGATGAAAATGTTTTCGAAAAGTCAAATGATAAAGATCCAATGTTCTGTGAACACATTATATGAGTTTCAATGACACTCTTAAAGCTTCTGTTTCCCTCTAAAATTTGAGGAATCAACATGGATTGGCTTCTGATTTGATAGCTGGACAAAATATAATCAAATGAACAGAAAATATCAGATTGCAAAAACAATGTTTTTTCCACCTCCTTGGCAAGAATTGTTTAGTCACGTTGGAGACCCTTGATTGGGAAAGGTTTTGGAGTAAAGGGTTATTTATAATTTCATACAACGCTGTAGAGAGAAATTGATTATTGGTTCAGTGTATAATTTCACTGATTGTACAGCATAATTTTAAGTGCCTGACTGCAACAGAAAAGAGCAAATAATTTTCAGATCAGTAGTTCAGATCAACATTTATATGATTTTCTATTATTGTCTTTAAACTATGTCCTTTCCAACTTTCACATTTTTTATTTGGCATTTTCATAGAGGCTTCTTAAAGTCACAAAGCTGTAAAGTCATTATACTGCACTTTTGTATGACTGGAATGGCACTAAAGCAAATTGAACTTTTTTAAACCATCAACATCACTGTACATACTTCTCTGATTCTTAAATTGACGTTTCACAAAGCAGAAACTTTCAGTTAAGTAGATACCTTAAGCCAGAATTCAAAATGAGACGTTCTCAGTGGACAATCCCATGTTGCCCTAATTAATTTTCATTTACAGGAGGGATGACTGTTTAGATTTTGATGAAGCAAGGAAAGCTCAGGTCTGCACTTGCCTTTGAAGGTGTGGGAGTGTCAGTGAATACTGAAAAAGGAAAAGTGAAAAGGGAGAGGTAAATGATGTAAGAGTTTTTACTGATGATTCACTTAATCTCTGTTGAAAGACAATTGAGTAGAATTTAAAATGCAATACTTTATACAGTACTGTGCAAAAGTTTTAGGCAGGTGTGAAAAAATGCTGTAAACAAAGAATGCTTTCAGAAATATAAATAATGATTGTTTATTTTTATCAATTTACAAAATGCAAAGTGAGCGAACAAAAAAAAAAATCTAAATCAAATCAATATTTGGTGTTACTACCTTTTGCCTTCAAACCAGCATCAATTCTTACACTTGCACAAAGTCAGGGATTTTGTAGGATTATAGTCATTATATTATTTTGTAGGATTATAGGATTACAGATCTGTGGTTAGTTCTCCAAGATGTTTGGAACAACCTACCAGCCGAGTTCCTTCAAAAACTGTGTGCAAGTGTACCTAGAAGAATTGACGCTGTTTTGAAGGCAAAGGGTGGTCACACCAAATATTGATTTGATTTAGATTTCTCTTTTGTTCATTCACTGCATTTTGTTGATTGATGAAAATAAATAATTAACACTTCCATTTTTGAAAGCATTCTTTGTTTACAGCATTTTGTCACACCTGCCTAAAACTTTTGCACAGTACTGTATATGCAGGGGTGTATCAAGCTTTCCAAAAGTGGGGAGTATGGAATTGCGTTTCAGCAAAAGTGGGTGTTGAAACACCCCCACCCCCCCCGTGTGCTACGTCCCTGTGTCAGTAGATGGCATAGGAATATAGTTTGAAGATTATTTTTTGTTGGTTGTTTTACTGCTATTGTGTTTTAGAGCACATATTAAATTCACAATTTCATGTTTCTATCCTTACAGACATAGCAAATCACCAAATCACTACTCTTAATAATACACTAAAATCACGTTTGCAAGTTACATTTATATATACTAAAATATGCTCTGTAATATATCTATAAAATACAGCAGTTTAGACTGATATTTGGTCTATATTAATGAAACATTACCTTTGAAATATGGGCATTTTTGAACATTCCTAAGACATTTCTACGGCACAACAGAAATGCGAATTTTGCTTAATGTGGAAAATAATAACTAATATAGAGTAAAACTGGTTTTATAAGAGGGAGAATAAGAAATGAGTGTTCCTTTCTACAAAACGCGCCCATTCAATCTTTTATATATACAAGTGACCCTCCTGTGAAATTTTCATATAATATTTGTGTAATCATGTAATCAAGCACTGAAACAACATAATCCTGACACTCAAATGCTAAAATATTAAACTTGAGCAGGATATGCATTGCTCTATTGTGCTGTCTGTCTGTAAGAGGTAAGATTAACGTTTTATTCATGGGGGCACTAGGGGGCACTACACAACTATAGGTGGTTTAGGTATAGGTAAGTACGAGCACAATGCAGTTTTTCCCATGGACTCTGCTGTTTCTTTAATCGCCACTCCAAATAAATTAGCATCATTACTACACTATATTTACACAGAAATAGTATTTTTATTGTACATTATAATAACGTTCATTGCCACTTACTGAGAAAGCATATTGAGTCCCACAGAGAAAAAAGTGTGTTGTAATTATGAGTTCTGAAATAGAACTGATTGTAGTGATTATCTAAAGTAATCTTGTTAATAAGTAATATTACTCAAGACTGTAGAGGTTGTGTTTTATTATGTAGACATTATTGCGTATTATGTTTACTGCAAACAAAACCTTTTGTTTAAATGAACTATAACATGGCCCTCTGCGGTCTCCACATTTCTTTGTTTTTCAGTGTCGCTGTGGTATACATACATATATACATATATAAATGCATGAATGCATATATACATACACAACTTTATTTATATACGCACTTTTTTACTCTCATTCATTCTCATTGCCTACGGCGCGGTACATCCGTGTAGGATCCAAATCACTCCCTAACCCCTATGTAGTGCACCACATTTAGCGCGAAAACGGACATAGTTTCAGCCCATTATGGCGCACAAATAGACGCTTAAGCATGTAAAAGCCCCTTTAAAAGTAGTTATATAGTTAGAACAAGTTTAAGTTGTTCAAGCCATGTAGTGAAAGATATGCCACATTTTTCAGATAGTATGTTGTGGACACACTTAAGTCAATGTTAGTGCACATGTATATAATTAATTACGGACAGTATGCACTGTCTGAAAATCTCAAAAAGTGTACATTGTATTGCACCTTTAAATTAAATTTTCACGACACAGAGTGTAATAGCTAGTTTCATATATACAGTAATTTATAGAGCATTTATAATTAGTACAATTTGTAGACAGTTTGTAGTGCCCTTCTTAGGGGTTAGGGGTTATAGCGCTGTTTGAGTCTCTTTAAACGCGCCCTCCCGCCTTTTCATTTTCTGTGTGGTTGAGAGAGAGAGAGAGAGAGAAATCTAGATGATAAAAGTTTGCGAGATGCTGTTCCGGTTGTTTAAGCGAAGATCGACACTGAGCTTGGCTTTTGGAAGTAAATAAAATTTAAGGTCTAAAGTTAAGTCGCTTGGTGAGGAAAAAAACCATTTTATTTGGTGTTTCACCGCCGAATTTGGGGAGCAACTAGAAAACTCACAACACGTGGTAACGTCTCCAGGAACGCAGAAGACATGAAGTAAGTTATTGTTTTCATAAAGATAGCAAAATCAGAAACGTAAAGCAAACATCTCCATATTTGTAAAGAGAGGTAAAGGGAGGTTCGGGGAATATCAGCGTTCAGAGTCAAACCTAGGGCGTCATTTCGGCAAGTCAATACACGTGGCAATTTATACAAAGACAAGACACAACTCGCTTCATTTAACGTACTTAAAAACTAGCACTGTGTGTCAAGTAAAACCAATGCATACACTTTTCTAAACATATATATGGATGTAAAACATATTTAATCCGACAATAAACGTGAGGAGAAAATCAAATGTATTTTTTTCTTTAAAAATCGATTCCAACTTGAAGTTCCACTTCCTGACGCGCGTGCGTAAGCTCGTGAGTTTCTACCACGGGCCGCCGCTCTTTCTGACTTCCTAACGTGCGCGCGCGCGCGTGTGTAGCCACGAAACTGTGTTTTCTGTTCACTTTCAGAAAGTGAAGTGAGCCCACCGTGTGAATTGTGTTGAGTTAGTTTACCAGCTGAGAAAAATCAGAAGTTTCAGGTCTGAAATTGAGGAGAAAGTACTTTTTGTGACACTTGTGGTAACCGGACCCCACTATGAGGACGCGGTTAATGCACTCCAGAACAGCTGGATGTTGACCTCCATTAATATTTATATTTATATATGTATGATATTTATCATGTTCCGAGTGTGTTTTAAGTCTTCCTGGAGCAAGTTAGTGGCATAGTGCTGGAGTACAGCAAAGCCGAACTCGAACCCGTAACTTGACCCTTTAGGCGAGTGTTGTCACCTTGACATCTTACTTGTAGGGACTGTTTTTTTTGTCCTGGGACAGACTTGGGGTTAAGGGTCTTAGTGGTGGCGCTCGGATGGAGCCAGGCTTGAACCCACAACTCTTTGACCATTAGGGAAATGTTGTGACCTTGATGATTTAGTTGTAGGGCCGGTTTTCCTGGTACAGACTTGGGGTTAAGGGTCTTAGTAGTGGTGGTGGTAGGATGAAGCCAGACTCAAATCTGCAACACTTGTGTTGTTGACCCATGTGTTGTGACCTTGACGCTTTACGTGTAGGCACGGTCTTAGTGGTGCAGGTTGGATGGAGCCGGGCTTTTGGGGATGTCCTCCGGGATTGGGGGGCTTTTGCAGGTTGGCATGTCTGCTTTTCATAATTATATGATTCCAAGGAGGCAAACTCAGACCCTTAACTGCAAGTTTGTGCCTTGGAATCGAAGATTGAGGGTTCCAGCCTGGCTTTATTCTACTACTTTCCAATAAACAACACTGATGACCTCCATTTCCCTGCCTTCAAGCCAAACAAGTTCATCTGGAATAAAATCTCCATTATCTCCAGTCTGACCACCCCACACGGATGAGGGTGATTTCAGGTCTACAAAGACAAGAGGCAAAATATAAAAATATGGGGTTGGATAAATCTGATGGTGCCTGTATTTATGGTCGATATTAGTTCCAGAAGTGGAAAAATGTCCACACAAAGAAGACGGATTTTAATTGTTGAGAAAAGACATGCTCAACGTACAAGTGGATTGTTTGACCTTTAAAAAAAAAAAAAAAAAGAATTTCAAAGAAACTTCTCAGCATAAGAAAGACAAGTGCGTGTGTGAATTTGCGTGGTTTAACAAACTAATAGCCCGTGTGAGTTACAATAGCTATCCTTTCATAAGCTTTCCACTTGAGGACAAAGCAGTCTGCTGGAGTGTGTCTAATCACATTAAACACAATGGTGCACACACGCTGAGCGGGTGACCCACACACACGCCTCCTGACCTTTCATTAAATAAACGGAAAAGTCCTGAAAGGTGGTGGGGGTCTTCCTTTCCCTCTCTCTCCCTCTCTCTCTCTCTCTCTCTCTCTCTCTCTCCTTTATTCTTTGTGATTTCTCTGTTCACTTATGTCCAAGTCTATTCCTGTTCTCCTTGTTCATGTCCAGGTTGCGCAATTAGTAGCAAGTCCATTTTATGTCCAGCCACATGCCTAATAAACAAAGCAACATATGCACACACGTGACATGATTTGAAGTGCTATTTAAATCAGGCCTATTACAGGAACACGTCGACCGTACCACGAGATCTCAAGCTGACATGACATGAAACGGCCCGGAGGGTCAGTGTCAATGATAAACAACAGGTCCTGTTATGGCTCTTGACTGACGGCTCAGCCTTTTATTTGCGTCTCCAAATGCAGTGTTATTTCAGACCCCTCTGTGAAGGAGCCGTGGCCATCTTTTTGTCAGCGTTTGAGGACGGTACCTTGCTCATGAGTGCGTCAGTGGTACCTTTACCAGTCAGAGACTTTAACAGGCGTTCAGTTAATCATGGTATTGATTGGAGGTCAAATCGCCCAGTCCTAGTTCACGTCCACCTCAAATGGATATGAGGGATCGACTGCAGTAGGAAAACAATTACAGAAGGTTAAGGGATCGGTGTGACAACACGGCATAGGGAAGTGATTGCTTGTGTTTTACTAAATGAGTAAAATGATTTGTGAAAGTGAAAGATTTGTCATTGTGAACACAGCACAGCATACAGTGCACCACAGCGAAATGTGTCCTCTGCATTAGACCAAGTCGTGAAGGAGCAGTGGGCAGCTAACAAGTGCAGCGCTTGGGGACGGTACCTTGCTCATAAGCACCTCAGTGATACCTTTACCAGTCACTGGATTCAAACCAGTGACCTTTAGATCACGGGGTGAACACCCTATCAACTGCCATGATGCTGGGCAGACGTGTGCTGGTTATGGGACTTCAGGTTTGTTCTTTTTAGAATATTGAACCTTTTTAAGGGACAGATTGTTATGAGTCTAAATATCATTTAATGTTGAGATCCAAAAGAGCGGTGGCATATGTAGAAGAATGGATAAAAATGATCAAATGTTTAATGATAAAATGCTCAAACTTTAATATATTTGGTCTTTTTATGGTGTTTGTGGTAAATTTGTCATTTGTGTATATGTCATTTTTCTGGCAGTTGCACTTTAAAAATGTTTTTAATTTCAAATCCTCAAACTTGTGAATGTTCCTGAGTGATTTTTTTTTTTTTTATGAATTCAAAGTTTTGTGGTGAGTATGAGTTTGTGGTTTGTGTCTATGAAGCGTTACTGAAATTTCTTTGTTGCACTTCTTTTTTTTTTGCATCTCTGTCTTTCTCTCTGATAGTTCGATGGCTCCCTCGCCCTTACAGTCCTTTAGGAGGCGGTGGTGGATGGCCGGCACGGCTGTGGTGGAGAACCTCTGCTTTTCGGCTGTTTTGCTGGGATGGGCGTCTCTGCTTATCATGCTGAAGAAGGAGGGATTCTACTCGCACCTCTGTATAGGTAGAAAATGCAAAACCACGCTTACCACGCTGTGATGTCATACCTCTCATTTGGACAAAAAAAAGGGCAGATCTTTGTGATTATTAAACAATTGAAGGATGTAGTGGAAGACTGGGCAGGATGCGACACACGACAATATGTGTGGTAGTATGTTTTTTAGGGAACAGTACGTGAACACACATTGGGGTGAAAGTCTTTTAAAATACAGTCGAAATCATTATTTTCCCTCTTTATTTAGTTAAATTTAATGACTAACTTTACATTGACATATACAGACATTATAGTTTCTGAATGTCTGTTTGGATCAATTGCCCAGCCCTAGAGTAGGTTCCAGACCGTTCTGTTGATCAGATCACAGGATAACAAAGCCGGTCTGAACAGACAAAGGCAATTAGGAGGCTGGTTTGGCTTCTGGAAAAATCGTGAAACAAGATCCGGGGACTGTGAGAAACCCAAGTTCGAAGTCATTAATAAAACATGAACTGAAGTGTTCTCTCTCTTTCTTTTTCTCTCTCTTTCCATTGCAGAAAATAAGACGGCAGTGGCTAACGTTAGTTGCAGTGCCAGTGATCCGCAGGAGAGTTGTGTAGAAAATAAGATGGTGGTGGCTAATGTTAGTTCCAGTTCCAGTTCCAGTGCCAGTGATCCGGAGGAGAGCTGTGTAGAGCAAGAAGAGATGCTGAATTTGGGTTTCACCATCGGCTCCTTCCTGCTCAGCGCTGCTACACTACCGCTGGGCATCCTCATGGACCGATACGGCCCCAGACCACTGCGTCTCACCGGGAGGTACACAGACACAGTAATGACTAGATGAAAAGAATACTACGGCTAGACCCGACCGCAACCTTACTTACTTCAGTGACCAAAAGCAAGTCTTTTTTCAAGTGAAAACTGGAGCTTTTAAATGCAGTTTTTTCCATCACGCGCCACAAAGTGCCACACAAATCTGACAAATCTTTCTTATCCTATAAGGAAAAGCAGCTCCTATCAGCTGTCTTAAAAATCCTGTCTACAAACACCACACCAAGCAAACCTGAAACAGTTATAAGCCCTCATCCTGACTCATTAGATGAATATTGTCTGCACATTTGTTTGTGTTATGGGTCAGTATCTGGATGTTTTGTTGACAAGTTCACAAGTTTGTTCCCACTCTCTCCTTCCACCCTCTCTCACTCTTTCAGTGCATGTTTTGCGCTCTCCTGTGCAATGATGTCGGTATCAGCATATAAGACTGAAGGTGAGCAAGACAAGGTCACCACACGTACACACACAGTCAGCTCATAATGCTTGTACACGTTTAGTTTCATCACCCGTAGTTTGGCCAAGATGTGAACTGTATTTCCTGGAAGTGTTGTTCTGTATATATGTTACATATACATTAAGTACCGCTGAATTCACTTTATTTTATTGTCAAGATGCTTTGATTTAATCTTTCTTTTTGACCCCATCTTCCTCCCTGCAGTTCTTTCGGCCCTCATCTTCCTCGCTCTCTCTCTCAACGGCTTTGGAGGAATCTGTTTGACCTTCACATCACTCACGGTGAGAAGCATGCGTGAAACGGGGCCGGGTCAGTGAGCGGGCATGCGTTTGGTTTGTTGTGGAGCTGAAGTATGTGTGTGTGTGTGTGTGTGTGTTCACTCGTGACAGGTGTAGGGGTTGTTGTGGGGGATGTGTTGTGGGAGTGTGTTTGAACACGAGCAGACGACTGGCCGTAGCAATGACCTCCACCAATCGTATTTTGATAGTTGTCACACGCCTTCTACCAGCACCACACCTACTCTCCTTTGCCTGAAATAAACAAGGACACACTCACACACACACAGACAGAGTCATGGGCACACACACTTGGATAAACTCCAGTATGTACAAACTCACACTTTCCGATTTTATTGCTGAAGGGTATGACCTTATTACTGGCCTCTTTAACATGTTAGTGTTATACCTCCGTGTCTGAAATCTGCAAGTGTTGAGTCTGAAATGTGTCCACAATCTGCAAGTGTTGAGTAGGGCTGTGCGATTAATTGAAATCGTATCGATATCGCGATGTGAATATGCGCGATTTCTAAATCGCCTTACAGCACGATTTTTTGCGCGCTCCCGACTTTTCCCGCAGTATGCTATTTGTATGGCGTCACATATGTGCCAAAACTAGAGCACGCAAAATGGCTTGCCGCAAAAAAATCGCGGGCGTAAATTTCAAAGTCGCGCGCGCAAACGTGAAACTCGAGAGCACAAAATTAGAAATCAAGTGCGCGGTTGTGAAAATATTGCGTGCGAACTGTATTTTTCCTCTCGCAAATGTCTTTTTCCTCTCGATTTGTTAAATGTCCTCGCGTGCAAAATAGATCACTGACGAGCGGCTTTTTTGCTCGAGTGAGATTTCTGTGCGCGTGGTTTGAAAGTGGGTAGGTTTTGGTGGTCTGGGTTGTTGTTTTTTCACACGCATGCATGCACGCACGCACACACGCACACATTTGAGTCTGAAAGTGTGAAAGCAAGTGTTGAGTCTGAAATGTTTCCACAATCTGCAAGTGTAGAGTCTGAAATGTGTCCACAATCTGCAAGTGTTGAGTTTGAAATTTGTCCACAGTCTGCAAGTATTGAGTTTGAAATTTGTCCACAGTCTGCAAGTGTTGAGTCTGAAATTTGTCCACAATCTCCAGGTGTTGAGTCTGAAATGTGTCCACAATCTGCAAGTGTAGAGTCTGAAATTTGTCCACAATCTGCATGTGTAGAGTCTGAAATGTGTCCACAATATATACCTCAGATGCTATGTCTGAAATTTGTCCTCAAAGGTACGGGTAAAAAGGATAAATGGCGCTCCTCAGGTATTTATGAGGCCTTTCTAGTTCAGCGTCTGAATATTCACGACATACATGAGACATTTTCAGGAATTCAGGGCATCTTTGTTTTCCTTCCCTTCATTTTCATCCCTTTCCTCAGAAACTGCACTTGCACGTACCTGCAGTCTCCTCACGGATAGTGTGGTCACATTCTTCAAGGCGTGTTACGTGCTGCGTTTCTTGGAAGTCTGCGTGTGTGTACTTTCGTATGCGAGTGCGTGTCAGTAGCCGTTCACACCTCCTCGCCAGTAGTTTTTCACCTTGTCGTCGTTTGACACAGGCCTCAGCTCCCTCGCCACACTGCTGTGATTTCTGGCTAAAGGAAGTAACACAATTTTCACCGAGCACAAGTGGAATATTGAGGGGGAAAAAAGTTATGAAACGGTTGTTGAAAAATACCGATATTTTGATGCGTCTGATGTAAAAAATGATAATTGGTAAATTTTGAATAGCAATAAATACAGTCAAAACTTATGTTGTAACATATATTTTATAACATATGAGAACCTTTCATAGTGTTCCTAACATAGAAGTTGGAATGCCAAACTTTCAGAGTATCACAAAGTGGTGACTTCAGATACAGAGTCTGTACTTCCTAATGCCTCTTCTTTCTCTCCTCTCTCCTCTCCTCTTCTCTCCTGTAGTTGCCCACCATGTTTGGGAGTCTCAGCTCCACCATAATGTCCCTGATGATCGGCTCCTACGCTTCCTCGGCCGTCACCTTCCCCGCCGTTAAGGTACGAAGATGTTGAGTGAGGCCTTGCTTTTTATGCTTTCATATAAACATGCAAAACAACGCCAATGCCGTATTCTCAGCAGAAAGTCAGTGATGTGAAGATTTTCAAAACACCGGGTTGATTTTGTTGGTAATAAAAAGAAAAATCAACGCGGCAATTTAATAGGCAAATAATTGAGTTCGTTTTTGACAAAGCAGTTATCAGATAAAGAAGTATTTACAATCCACATTGAGTTAATCAGCATTTACTGATCAAACTTTTTTAATCACGATATCAATCCTGTATGTCTCAGTCTGTGGAGGAGGCTGGGAGCATAATGCCCAACTTAAATATTGTTTTCCAAACTTAATTTAGGAAGTACACTAATACATTTATTGAATTATTTGTCATTGAAATAACACGTAATTGTGCATCAGCAGCTTGGTAAAAAAGCTCAAATTAATGGCAATCACAAAATTTAGTTAAACTTTTCTGTGCAGCTGTGATATCATTATTATAATTTCACTGTAGAGCAGTACAACTGGATCAAATGAGAACGTAAAAACAATCAAAAGAAAAACATCAGCCCATTGTTAACAATACCATATTCACGTGTTTGATATTTGAGTCTGTATTGGACCCGTGTCTGAGATCAGTTTCAGGTCTCTAATTATCTTGAAAACAGAAGTCATTCATAAGTCTCTTTGAGGGCAAAGGCGTGAACTGTGCCAGGCAGAGGGTGGGGCACCTTTCTCTTTTCATAACGCAATCCCTGGTGGTTATTGCATAAGAAATGATCATGGCAGGTGAAGTGTTATCTCTCCACAGCCATAATGGCCTAAAAGAAGTGTTTGAATTCATAAAGCATAAAGAAGTGTTGTCAGTTTCTATCTCTCTCTTTCTAGCTGATATACGACGCCGGGGCGTCCTTCACCGGGATCATGTGGGTCTGGTCTGGCCTCGCCCTGCTCATCTTCATCAACTGCTTGTTAAACTGGCCGACTGAGGCCTTCCTCACCCCGGAGAAGGTGGAAGAGATGTTAGTATGATGCTGCCTCCTTTCCGTGATGTTCGGGTTCCTCTTTACGACAGGACAGGCCTGTTTTTGAGCTGAGGGTTTATATTTTAAAAATTCTGCAACCGCTCTGACTGGATTGACAAGTGATCTTGTAACGTGCACCAAAAACAATAACAGAAATGCTTCTGATGTTAGTAATCAAGACTTATAACGGTCTGGATTCTACAGGTTAACTTTCATACTACTTTTTGAACATTTTCAGTGAAAGTTTTTTTTGAACTCGCTGAGATTTTCTACACTTGTGTGTATTTGATATAAACTAAAAATAAATATTGAATATTCTTTGCTAACAAATACTAGTGTATGATGTCAGACATGAACTGTTAGACACTCTTTCCATGTTACAAACTAAACTGATTTTGTCTGACTTCAGTTTATTCAACAACTTTCCAGTTTTTAACAAGAATAAAAAATCTGCAGTTTTTGAAGTAAATGGAAATGCTGTAAAAACCTGTGGTTTTCACTTTAACATACTGTATATTGTGATATTAACGAGGAAATTCTAGTCACCCTTCACCACACCACACTACCTGTCTAATTTACTGCCGCTCAGTTTTCCTGTCTCTCTCTCTCTCTCACACACAGGACAAAGGGCAATTTATCTAAAGACCCTCAGGAATGCCTGCAGACGGCAGCGGAGGAAAATACGGAAGAACACCACCTCAAGCAATCGACTGACCAACTGACCGATTCGACTAACGAATCCCACCAAGTCGCAACATGTGAGTTTCCTGCACTGTCACCCAAACCTTATTTGCAAACCTCGAACAGCAACGCATTGGGTTGATGCAAAAATAATGTTGCTCCCCCACCGCAAACCTTAAAGAGCAATGCTATAATTTCTCGTGAAAAGACACGTCTGGTTTTACTGCTCAAGTTTGCTTACCAATGCACACTTCCACTAGCCTGTATTTGACAACTTGCAGTGTTATTATAGCATCAAATTACCCGTGGCTAACACAACACTTGACCTCAGAGATTACAATGATGTAATGTTACAAGAAGTCTGGTCATCAAGTGATGACCAATGCAAATCTCCACTGATATGTCTTATGGGAATTGGCAAGGATAATTTTTTTGAGAAGGTCGCGGGTTCGAGTGCCGGGTCGGCTGTGGGGAGTTTTCATGTGGGTTTCCTCTGGGTGCTCCCGTTTCCTCCCACAGCCCAAAAGCATGCACTGTATGTAAACTGGCGACTCTAAATCGACCCGGTAAGGTGTGAGTGTGCGTGCCCTGCGGTGTGTTGGCGCCTGCCCAGGGTTGGTCACCGCCTTGTGGCCGTATGTACCGGGATAGGCTCCGGTCCCTCTTGTGACCCCAGTTGGGATTAAGCGGTTCGGATAATTAATGAATAAATGAATGAATGAGTTATTGTTGCTAGAGCTGTGTGATATGAGCAAAATCTCATATCCTGATATAAGCCATTTTATATTCCGATAACGATATATACCACAATGTAGTGAATTTTTGTGTAAATTCAGTGGAAATTTCAGCAAAATCTTGTCCTTAGCTCGACTGCCTACACATATGCTCGTAACACTCATATAGAACAGTAAAGGTCCCACAATTTGCCTATGTTTTTACGCAACTGACAGTGAAACACCCGTTTTTAACGGCGTTTTCTTAATTTAAAATGCCATTTTTTGCGGTACGCTAATATACTGATGCTTTTTTACGCCGTCGAAAGCTCTAGCGACTCGTGGTCAAATGCCGCTTGTTTACTACGGTGTTCCATAGATCTGAGCGCGGTGCACGTGCGTTGGCAGAGTTGTGTGCAAAGATTTTGCTGGTGAAAGTTTCAATGTGCGCTCAGAATTAAGGCACAAATGTAACACCGCAGTATTCTTTGTGTCTACATCTAAGTGGTGCCGTAGTGACTACTGCGAATTCTAATTCAAACCATGAACAAATATTGCTGTTAACACCACGAAATAAACTCTTGAGTGTAATGTAAAACGACAGAAGTTTCCGTTTCGTCACCTGATATATTTCGTCACACCACACTGCCCTAAATTGTCACCGGAGCCATGAAATTGTTTCCGAAAACCAGCACCAAAGCGATGGCGGTCTGGGACAAAGAAACCATCCACCAGAGGCGAGGCAGTGAAGAAAGGAAGAAATTCAGGAGTTGTGCAGGCTGGTGAAGAAATGAATCTTGCTCTTCGCAAGAAATTAGACCAAAATTACTCGTACAAAGCACCTAAAGACAGATAAAGGTTTTTGAAAATATGATGGAAGAACAGGGAGTTCAGCCAAGAAGACCATTCAGTTTAGATTGACAAGTTTTTATTTGGCAAAACAAGCTGTCTTTAGTGTGTATGTGATAAGTTTTGGAGGAAGCCGTCGCTTGGTCGTTGGTTCACTCGTCTCTGAAGCTGGCAGATCTGGCTGGGAGACCAGGCAGGAAGGCGAAGGAGCCTGCCCCGGACCAAGACGGGGAGCCAAAGGTGGTGGAGGGGCGGAGGCGGGCGAAATCGAACAGCTGTAATGGCAGAGAAGAAGGCCAGTTTACTGCTTATATACAGAACTAGGAGTAATGCGATTGGACGTGCCGACGCTCATTAGGTCTCGTTTGAACTTCCATTTTCACTTACATTTGCTGGGTTTGGCTGATCAATGGAGCAAATAATCAAGGATAATTGTCGATGTCGGTCTCGTGCAAAAGTGAAAAGACATAGACTGAGTTGTTCCTGGGTATTTAGTGAAAATTCTCAATTAAATCGAGACACTTTCCCCAGTATGTATCCATGTCGTTTACCCTTAAGAACATACTCCACCTTGTGACTACATCTGGGTGCGTCTCCATCAACTATTTTAATATCACACAGATGTGCACTCTTTCCTTTCATCCCAGTGTTAATAGTTCCTTAAATGTAATTAAATGTTCAGTTAATCGTATATTGACGTGAGGTCATATCATATCTGGATAAGGCTCTGATAAATGCAAAGCGAGGACCATCCAACTAAACGCTGGCTTTTCTCGGCAAAAACCGCGGGTTTCGGCGGACGGTTTCCGGGCGTCGTCGTCTCGCGGGACCCGTGCCATGTAGGTCAAGAGGAGCGCAGGGTTCGTCGAGTTCCCCGGCGGCCGAGACAATGACATAACTACTTAAAGTCGGCCTCATCTCTCTTTTATATGATGGGGGTTTTTCGGGGGGCGGGTGACCAACGGCTAGACGTGGTGCTTAGCTGTAGTCTTTATTAACGTCTGAATTCCAAACCTTATTGGGTCGCTTTCATTTTCAACTCGCTCCTTCGGGTCTTGTGCGCCGCGACCCCCGGTCGCCTCCTGGTACGAGTCAAATAAGTGCAGAAATCCGGCTGGATGCGGCCGGAGCTGAAAATTGAGGGGATTTCATTTAAAAAAGAAAAAAAATAGAAGCAAATGACATCTCCGATGCGGGGGGAAAGGAGCGTCCAGGTGCTGGTGACCGGCTCGGGCTCGATTACTGACAAACTGAAGACGAGGCTGCGTGGAGAAGTCGTGGAGAAGTTCATTTCACACTCCTAGCCTAACACTTAGCCTAGTTTCCCGTCTTTAATTGATTAGATGTTTATCTTTGTGTGATTTATCATTTTGATACTGTATTTTGGAACTTTAAGTTTCTCTTATTACATGGTGTAATATTGTCTTGTTTCACTCCATCATACCTAATATTTTGTCTCAATTGCACTTTTAATTTAGTTAATTTTACTGTTTTTATGCTTAAATTGCACTTCGTTTCTTTTCACAGTTATTTAAAATGCACATTTGTTAAACACGTTTGATTTTCTGACAAATCTGAATATATGTACTGTGAATAGATCGCTGTCATGGTGTGTGCAGGAACGGGTCAGGAGACGCACGTGCAGTCTTCACAAAACTTTATTCCGAAAATAAGGAGAAAAAAAACGGGGCACAAAGCAGTCCACAAAAACTCTTTCACGATGTGAAAAAAGGGGGAGGAAAACTCAAATAGCTAAATAAAGAAGGAGAAGGGAACCAGGCTCGTGCTATAACAAAAATCCACGGAACAGTAATTCCATCCAAACAGCCATATGTATGCCATAGCCGCAGCAGCCGGAGAAACACTCAAGAACGCCTCCAGGAGCCGGGGTAGAAGTAACGGGAACTCACCCAGTTCAGTAGCTCGCACGAGCCTGGAGCGAAAAAGGGGAGAAAACCGAAACCGCGCGAATGACGTAGCGAACCACGTACACATCGAGGAATGAGGGAGACCGGACGCCGACAACCAGGTCGGACTGGTTAAAATAAACCAGCGTGAAAAGAGACGCAGATGAAAACAGTAATTACCGAAGTGAGACACAAACGGAACGCGAATGACTAGGAAGGGAGCGTGAAGGGACCGAGGGAAAAACCAAAACCCGGAAGTGTAACGCGTGTCAAACTAAGACGGAGGGACACTAAAAAGGGCTCATGGAGGGAACGCGGAGCACACCACACCGAAGACACGACAAAACGACACGAAAAACAAAAGGAAATCAATATTCAGGGGAACGGGACCTCCGGGGGCGGCGCTGGTTGTTTCTGTTATTTATCAGCTAAAATATATGTTTTGATTGTAATAAAGATTTAACTGATCTGGAACGTTTTAGTGAGTGTTGGACGTTGGACTTCCCTGTGAGAGTCGGGCGCTAACAAACGCAGTGGTTGATTTTTTTTATTTTTAAATTTTTTTTAGTTTTACTTGGTTTTACGTGACTTTATTTCAGCTGTTTTTTTCCTCCTTAATTCATCCAAACATTTTGCACCGCTTCTTGAATTTTGTCTCTTGGAAGTTTGCACCTTTCAGTACGTGCTAAAGGTCAAGACTACATTTGTGAAGACAGTTGTTTCTCCCTCCAGCCTCCGTCCCATTCCGCCGTTCCGTCTTCTCTCCGATCTTCCTCTGGAGCTTAATCACCATGGGAATGTCTCAGCTTCGCATCATCTTCTACATGGGCGCCATGAACAACATGCTGGAGTTCCTGATCACGCACGGCGTGCATCATCGTGAGTGTTTGAACCCGTACCCCGTCCAAAAATGCCCTTTTTTGGATGAATGGCGTGTGCAAGGGATTAAAATTCTATTTTTCTTATCTCTGTCCACCTCAGATGAACCGGTGAAAGAGATCGAAGGAAAAGGTAAGGACTGTGGAACTGGTGAATGAAGGAGAGATTTGAGGTCTGTCTTTGGTGTTTGCTGATGTGTTTGTGTGTGTGTGTGTGTGTATGTGTGTGTCGTGCAGTGAGCTCCTACTCGTCCATCTTCGGTACGCTGCAGCTCCTCTGTTTGGTCACTTGCCCTCTGATCGGCTACATCATGGACTGGAAGATGAAGGAGTGTGAGGTGGAGACTCCCACGGGTGGATGCCAAGGGTGAAAACACACACACACACACACACACACTTTTTTCTAATACGGGAAATCCTCCCCAGCCAATTTATTAGAAACCCCCGCCGTCTAGTTCCACCGTTAATGACCTTTTCTGACCACTACTCCTCGTTCCAGCTGTAAAACGTGCTGCTCTTTTGCGGTGTGCAGTGCTTGTTATACACGTTTTTGACATGTGCACTCGTTTGTGAGTTCTGTCCATTTTTTTCGTCAGTTCTTCCCCCATAGACTAACACAGAGTTCAGATTTGACCTCTTTCCTCTGCGGCTGCCGTTCTTCACAAAGCCTCCAAATTTGACGGCCCAAAGTCCTCTTTGTACATCTCTATCGGCTATGACCCGCACTCGTCTTTTTCAGCCTTTTTTCTGTCGCTCATTTTTCCCATTCAATCCTTTCCATTTAACAATATGTGGCATTTGAACGCTTTCCTTCACCTGTTTTCACATGACTGTCCAAACGGTTCGTCTGAATCTGTTTTTGACTCACACTCGTCGTTCGCTTGTTTTTTTATCATCCCTTGTTCTTTGCCCATTCACTTTTAGTCAAAGTCGCTCTGCTCGGCCAGTTTTCAAACAAAACTTACAAAACTTGAGCCGTCACATTGGAGTCTTCTTGCGGAAATGCATCCTTAGTTAGAAACTACTGTACAGTTTCACTAGCCCTCCCACTGTGGTCAGTTTGTCACGATTCGCAGTGGTCAGATCACTAGTCTTCACACTACACAACCTCGACACCACTGATCACATTCATTCATTCATTCATTATCCGAACTGCTTAATCCCAACTGGGGTAATCTATCCCGGGAACTATGGGCGTAAGGTAGGGACCAACCCTGGGCAGGCGCCAACGCTCTGCAGGGCACAAACACTCGCACTTACAGGGCCAATTTAGATTTGCCAATTAACCTATATTGCATTTTGGATTGTGGGAGGAAACGCAGGAAACAGGATCGAACCCAGGACCTTCTCGCCGACCACTGCGCCACAGTGCCAAATAGCGCTCTCTACAACAGACACTGTCACAAAGCGCGTTACATATAACCAGCCCAAGCCCCAACAAGTGAGCCTGAGGCAAGACAGTGGCAAGGAAAACTTTGCTCTAGCAGGAAGAAACCTTGAGAGGAACCAAGACCTGGAAGGGGACCCCCATCCCCCTTCGGGGCAACTGGAAGGATGGACCATATTGTGGAACCGTAGCCCATAATAACACAGCTATAACAGCAATAACAGTTGCAGAACACTTTAAATGTCGGAGACCTGTTTAAAGCCCAGGCGCCCGTAACCAGCGGCTCATAAAGATGACGCGGCACGGCGGCGAAGAAGAGCGGGATCTAAAAGGTTGTTTTTGTTCTCTTGCAGAACGTCGAGACGCAATAAAAAGGTCCAGAAGTTAACCAATGCCTTGAGAGCTTTCACCTTCACCAACTTGCTGCTGGTGCTGTTCGGTATCACCTGTCTCATCGATAACCTGCCGCTACAGGTGTGTGTGCGCGCACACACACACACATACACACACACCCCCCCCCAAACCCCTGCAGCTAAAAGTATGCTGATCACGTCACCAGAACCGTCTCCTTATTACTTGATTCCTTGACTGTTATTACTTGTGCAAACAGCCAGAGAAAAGGGAGGTGCGCTGACCAACCAAATGTGACCTCTGTCTGTTGTCTATTGTTGAAATGTTTCGTAACTTTTTAAAACGTCTACCTGCTGTCTGCACACACTGGCTGTTTCGAGTGCTCGCAAGGCCGCAGTTTTCTCTGTGTTTACATCCACGCGTTGCCGTGGCGACCGCTACAAACCCTCATCCAAAAACCTCTTGCCGTAAACAGTGTATTTTGGGACGCCATGAAATAAACAATGGAGTATAATATGAAACGATAGACATTTTAATTTCGTCATACGATATGTATATCGTCATATCGCACACACCCACTGTATGTAAACCAGGCGCTTTCTGCTGCATCACTAGTGCTGCCCTGAATACAGTCAGGAACACTGAGCGTGAGTAAAGACATTCCTCTGGTGCAGCTCAACCGCCATGGCAGAGAAGTTCCGCGCGATTTGCCTATGAGCAGTGTGGTAGTAACTCCTCGCTGAATGAGTCATTAATGTTTCTGGTTTAACAGCTCAAGTTAATTATTGTAGAGAATTAATTCTTCTGTTTTGGAATACGTTTCAACCGGTCGCTCAGCATTCTAGGGTGGAGTTTGATCGTCCAGCATAACCGACAGGAAAATAAGTAGCTGGAGTGCAGGTGGTGGTCTAGCGGTTAGGACACTCGCCTCACCGTCACTGGGTCTCTGAGCAAGACGCTTAACCCCGAGTTGCTCTCAAGGAAACTGGCCCTGAAATGAGGAAAACGAAGTCGCTCCGAGGCAGCACGTGAGCGGAGCTGAGCGGGTGATCATTTCCACTCCGAGTCGCTCTGCTCAATTCCACTCTCCGCTCTGCTAAAATTTCATCCCGCCGTTTTGATAATTGCTGAAGCACAGCTGAATTCAGGGTAGATTTGGGCCTGCCGCAGACTCTTGGTGTGAGCGCTTTCGGAGCAAGGCGTGACTGCTCCAACCTTAAGATTAAAAAAAAAAAAAGCCACTCCGAAAAAGTTCTGCCCACACAGCTGTGCTGTGAGATAAGAGGGTCTGCTAAATGCCATAAATGTCAATGTAGTTTTACGAAACCACGGTGCAATAGCCACAGTGGCCAGTAGGTGTCACCATGGAGACGGTGTTCAAAATGAATCAGGATCGCTTTAAACGCTTCAGTGGCTAAACGCTCCGATTTTTTGCTCACATCGGATTTGTCTGTCTTGACGGTTCACATTCCTATCTACAAGTGACCTGTACCTGACTGTAATGTGAACGCATCGGTCCTCCGCAACGTCACGCATGCGCACATTGATTTTTACATGAGTCAACTGCGTCACCAACAACAAAAAACGTCATATCTGTGGGATGACTCATGGCATTAAAAATGGAGGCGATAGTAGCTCACGCATGTATCGCACTTTGCTCTGGAGGACGACAAACTGTGAATCAGCTGTACATGAGCAGGTGGAAAAGGAGAAAAAAAAGTCAGGCGGCTAGCTTTTTCTGTTATCGCAGCTCTCCTCCATTTATACCTTCCCGTGCTGCCGGTGCAGGCTGATGATGTCAGCGCACGCGTATAAGCAAAAAGCCACATGAATTCAGATCTGAGAAATATCGGCACAAATAAATGGTACAACATGGACGTTATCCGAAATATATCCTCGTATTGCACAGCCCTTTTACTTACTAATATAACTTGCTTTGAATGGGTCCTGCATCCTGCGTATTGCACTAATTCACACAAAAGCGGAAGTGAAACATTCATTTCAATCCAATTATAGATTTGTCTTCCTTTTTGTGGTTTGACACATTTTCTATAGAGATTGCCCACTCTGCTTTCAGGTTGTGGTAAGGAGGTTTCGGAAAGTCTAAAAAAAACCAGTGCAACTGCAAACACAATGTCTGACCTTTTTTCTTCTTTAATCCATCTCATGTCCAGATTTTGACGTTTATCTTGCACACCATGGTGCGCGGCTTCATCCACTCCTGCTGCGGAGGTCTCTACGCTGCTGTGTGAGTACACACTCCTGTGGTAAATTGTTTTTCTGTTGAATGTTTCAGGCGAATTCCACGTTTTATATCTATTTTATTTTTTTTTATTTTTACCTTTATTTTTAGGTATTTGTTAATGTAAACATTTGTAACCTCTTTATTTTTTTAAACACATAACGCAGGACTACATTTCACTGGGTGGTATATAATAAAGATCTTCTCTTTCTCCCCGCCTCTCCATCTCTACTTTTTCCCCGTCGTTCCCTCTCTCCTCGGTCTCACCTTCTCTCTTGTTCTCTCTTCCTTGACATTTTCCCTCTCTCTCACTACCCATCTCTACCTCTTCCTCCCTCTCAATCTTTCTCTCTCCCTCCCTTCTTTACTTCTCTCTCTATATCCTTCAATCTCTCTCTCCTTTCCCTCCCTCCCCATCTCCACCCCTCTCTCTTTCGTTCACTCCCTACCACTCTCCTTTCTCATCTCTGTCTCTCTCTTTTCCTCTCCCTTTCCACATCTCCTTCTGCATTTTTTTTCCTCACCAATTCTCTCCTTCCCATCATTCCCTCTCTCTTTCTCTGTCCCTTGCGCTCTTTTTCCTTCTTTCTTTCCCTCCCCCATCTCTATCTCTCTCCATCGTTCCCTTCCATTTTCCCCTTCTTATCCTCATCGCTGCCTCTTTCTGTCTTTGTTTCCTCTCTCCCTCCTTTCCCTCTTTTGCTCTTTTCTCTCTCCACCTCTCCCTCCTTTCCCGTCTCCATTCTTTCCACACCTCTCTCCCTCCATCCCTCTCTCTCCCTCTCTCTCTCTCTTCTCCCTTCCCACATCTCCCTCTCTCCCAACCCTTCTTTCCCGCCCCCCCACAGTTACCCCGCTAACCACTTCGGCACTCTGACCGGTCTGCAGTCGATGATCAGCGCGGTGTTCGCTCTGCTGCAGCAGCCGCTCTTCATGGCCATGCTCGGGCCGCTCAAGGGAGATCCTTACTGGGTAAGAACAGCAGACGCCGGAGTGTGAGTCGACACACCGTCGAACCAGTTAACTTCCTCTGTCTCCTCTTTGAATCCAGTTGAATGTTCTCAGTGGACTGGTTGTAGCTTATTGCCGTGGTCGTACAGCACTTGGAGGCAATAGTTGAAACGTGCTTTAGAGCAGCGTTTCCCAATCCCAGTCCTCGCGGCACACCGCTCTGCACAGATTCGAGTTTCCCGACCCACAGCGCAGCTGATGCTACTGATTAGCTAATTAGCAACGTTGGATTGGCGTGCGGAGGTGCAGGAAATACCGAATCTGTGCAGAGCGGTGTGCCGCGAGGACTGGGATTGGGAAATGCTGCTTTAGAGATTAGTTTGACTCGTTCTCGCCTCTTCCTCCCTCCAGATCAACGTGGGGCTGCTGATCTTCTCGTTCGCCGGTTTCCTGCTGCCCGGATACCTGCTGTATCACCACCGGAATCTGCTCCGCATGGGCGTGGAGACCCAGAACCTCAACCAGACCGACGCCAACGGCTTCCATCACCACGCCAACGGGAACCTCGCCCACAAGGCCTAAATCTAGACGCCGGACTTGTTTCATTTATCGCTAACGAAAATTGCAGTCAAATGCAGCTGATCACCATCTTTAGTCTTGAATTGCTAATTTTTAAGGAAGCCATGATTGGTGCTGAACTTTCATTTCAAGCCATAGCAAGTTCATACCAGGACATTACAATATACAACCCAACTTGGAACTTTTTCTCTGTTTTTTGAATTTTTGTTTTGAATTTGTAGTTGTCCTATAGCTGCTTTAAAAAAACAAACAAACAAACACTGTATTTATTCTGTAGATGGAAGACACTTGGCTGAAATTGATGCATTGCCTTTCTCCTGATACTACTCTCATAGTGACTTTTTTGACTTTAGACAAGCTACCTCAGCCAGTAGGGCTGGATTCAAAAAATCGATTCACTAATCAATATCGATTCTCGTTCGAAAAATACGATATCGATTCAAAAATTCACGGAGTGATCTTTTCCTGCGGCTATGCACTACTGCTCACGACCGCGCAAGGAGAGCTATAAAAACGTGAGACCGGCAAAACCAAAACCAAATAGAGCCATGGCTGAAGCTGCTCCGCTCAAATCACCGTCTGGCCTAAAGGCCGATGTTTGGCGACACTTCGGTTTTAAAACAAGTTATTTTATAACCAAGCAAAACTAGTATTGACGCAAAGAAATCTCTAAATAAATCGAATGGAATCGAGAATTGAATCGTATCATGACCCTGTGAATCGCAATCGAATCAATTCTGGAAATCAGCAACGATACCCAGCCCTATCAGCCAGTCACTGTCTGTCTGACTGATCTGTGGGTCAGTTGGTGGGTTTGTCTTTGTCCTGTGTCCCATCATTTTTAGCTTTTACCTTGTAGACAAACATTTTTAAATGGGTTTGTCAAAAATCAATGCAGTCATTTCAAGTCACACCAAAGATGCTGTTAAAAAAAAGAGAAATTGTTAAATTAACTTGTTTTTATTGCTATGCAAAATGCCCTAAGTGGATTTTTACTATCCGGCATCTTGTCATCTATGTATTTTAGCTTTGGTTTCTGTTCTTTGTATTTAGATTTTTGATACTTTACCTGCTAAGCCATTGAAAGGAGAGGTTTTGTGTACCTTCTGCATTTGTATCCTTGCTGCTCTGTTCTCATGCCCATAAGTGAGTGTAGCTTTTTTGGCTTTGTACAATGCATTATCACTATTTACTTTTTTTGTATTTACTTGCGTACTCTTCTAAGGCTTGTGCAATGTCAGCTGTCATGCTCCAACTGTGTCAAAGCTTTTGCTGGTCAGATGTCAAAATGACATGTCACTGCAAGACTTGATAACCGGTTGAAGCGAATGCCAAATTTCTGCTTTCTGTTACAATTCCATGTGTAAGTGTGTGTGTGGATCCAGTGCCTTAAAACTTACTGAATGTACAGGAAAGTTTGCTGAATGATTCCAAATATAACCAAAGCTGTTTTAGCCTCGGTTAGAGGTCAAAAGCAATGGAACCAAATGGTTTGGGGAGTGTGTGACATGCAAATAAATGTACCGAAAACCAAACATATCTTGTTTGTTGAAGCTTTAATGTGCTGTGCTATTTATTTAATTATAAATATTTGAAACGTGGATGCCAGCCAATGTTAGAAAGTTACTCGTTATGCCGCCAGACTGGCATCCCTGTGAAATGGAAAGATAATGGGACTTTTTTTGAGTTCATAAAGTGTAGACAATATGATTTAGTGCAATATCGTTTCCAGCAGTGATGTGGCCTATATACAGGGAATAAGCAGTACTTTTCCTTAAACTCCCGTCTTATTTGGAAGAACAATCTTTACTTCTGAACCATTTCCAAGTTTAAAGCATTTGTCTTCAGCTCCCCCTATGAAATATTTCTTCAACCCCAGTCCACCACTTTCAATTTGACTAACTTTGCCCAATGCTGCCCTGCAGTGGTGTATTTGTAGGATTACATGTTTAAAGTCCACATGACTTGCATTTATTTCCCTTAACACAAGCTTGCTAAAGATGCACAGACAGTCTGAGAAATAGAATAACAAATTTATTTGACTCATACTGAATGGTGAAGACAAAATAGAACTGAATAGCCAGCAGTTTCGCTCAACATCAGCCAGAAAAACACACACACACACACACACACGCTCTCTCACACACACACACAGAAGTCCCTCTATCTCAAACTGTTGTTGTTGGGTTGAGAGCCAGTAATACCAGGGTGATCAGGACTGTGTCGATTCTGTGAGAGAGGGAGAGAAAGATCAGTATAGACATGTTTTTAAATGTTGAATACTTTTGCATATGTAGAGCATAAATATTAGCTACATGTTTTATATACTAAGAATAATATTTTGAAATGTGGTCTTTTTCACATGAATACAATATGTTCAGGAGAAATATCATTTTATTTATATAACTTTTGTCCAGTTGTACACTAAAGATGGAGTGATAAACAGATAATTGGTGAATTCGATCTAATCACAGACCTTTAATTTGAAGCGAATGAAAGAACAGAGTCCACTTACACTTACAACTGCACTCTAAAATCTGTACTATCTGTATGTCTCTTCCCCTCTCCTGGACTGGAGTTATTGCACCCACCTTTTTCTTTTTCTTATCCTTCTTTTTCTTTTTGCGCTCTGGGTCATCGTCCCTCTTTTTCTTCTTCTTCTTGGGATCAGAGTCTGATGGTGTCTCTGCTTGTAGACAACAAGAAATATACTGTTTGTCCAATGCTATCGGTTTGAGAGTCTACAAATTGTGGTTTCACACTTAATATTCAGAATTAACAGTTAATTCTGTAACAACCAGTTACAGACAAATACGTTTTTGTTTGTAGTGAACTAGATTTGTGCCCTCTAGTTGCAAAAGACTAAGGCAGCTTGGTTGATTGAAGTGAGAACAGGTTCCTTGGAGACCTATTCAGTTTTCTGAACCATCTTTTTCTTTAGCCGCTTAATCCCAACCGCTTAATCCCGGGGTCGGGGAGGGAACCGGAGCCTATCCCGGGAACTGATGGGCGCAAGGCAGGGAACAACCCCGGGCAGGCGCCAACACATGGCAGGGCACACACACTCACACAGTCACACCTTAAGAGGCCAATTTACCTACATCGCATGCCTTTGGACTGGGAGGAAACCGGAGCATCCAGAGGAAACCCAAGCGAAGCTCCACACGGAGGGGCCCCCGCGGCCGTCCCCCGGGGTTCGAACCCAGGACCTTTGCGCTGTGAGGTGGCAGCGCTACCCACTGCGCCACTGTGCCGCCCCAGTTTTCTGAACCATCAACCAAGCTTAAAAGGTTAATCCTGTTTGTGTATGCGTGAGTGTTAGTTACCTGGTGGCATGGGGTCCTGAGGTCGATGTCTGTTTTTGTGTTTGCTTTTCTTCTTTGGAGGTTGAATGTGCATGAGTCTGTAGTTTTCCGGAAGCTAACAGAGAAACAGAGGTATCACACTCAGAAAAGCATTATTTAGAACTTAGATGTCTGAAGAAAAACATTTGTCTAGTTTGTACTTAAGTGTGTGTGTTTGGGCAGGTTTTTGAAAGAACACAGGTCAGTTCTTGCGGCTTTTTTTATGTTAGGGCCAGTCTTTATAAGGAAAAAATACTTTTACAAAAGAATAAAAATAAATGCTTTATGTTACTGAGGTTCGGGCTAGAGTTAGGTGTGGCTGTAGAATTATCATCATCTTATTATGGAAGTACTTTACAAAGATAGCGAGGTGTGCGTGTGTTTACCGGTCCAGTGTGTAGTCTGAAGCCGGTGAGTAAAGCTCCAGTCAAAGGGCTGAAGGAGTTTCCGCAGACTGGAGGCTTCTCTATCAAAGAACGCAGAGAACTTCCATCCTGAACTCCTGGATAATCTATCATCCCTGAACCCACACCATCACATGATACATCATTTCATAACCATCATCATGATCATCACCAATGGGTATGCATAACAGTCACATCATAGGATATGCATGTCAAGTAAAACTAATACTGAATATGGTTATTCACTTTCCATAATTAATTTACAATAAAAGTCTGTCTGATAAAACAATTTATTCTGAATTCTTGAATAAAGTTCAAGAAAGGACTGTTTCTACTCGACATCTTGAGAAAGTTATTTTTGCTAAATGTATTTACTACCCAACAAAATCACAATCATTCTAGAGTATTCGATCCTTGAAACTGAGCTTTCAAGAGAGCTGGTTAAGTATAATCTGTATTTCTTTTACTGTTTCACACACAAAAATATTACAATATTGATTTTATTCCAGCACGGTGCATCTCTACATCGGATGCTCCCTGCATCGCTTCTGGCTCTTTAATGTGGGTACTATTTCGACCCAGGCGTTAATAACACTACATTAACATTATGAATAAATGTGCAAAGTCAACACCACATTTTATTACCTGGTAATTCTGGAAGAAAATTGCTCAGTTTCTCCTTCACTTTCTTGCCACAAAACTTATTGTATGCGTGCTCCAGGTTATAATGCGTTATGAGATTCGAGTTCCCCGTTAAATCGTTTCCAACTGATTGAGACAAACAAATCGTTACTCAACAAACTTGATCAACAATATAACAAGTACGTGAGTACTGGTGTAGACATAGTCGATATAATTTCTATTTACCGGGCAGCTCTCGTAATAAATAAAAAGGCTCATTCATGACGCCCGATTTGTGTGCACCAGGCCCGTCATCCCCGTGCTGTGGTGGAAGCGCAGCCGACACCGGCGCTGCGTTTTGCGGCAGCGGAGGCGGAGGTTTCCCCGCTCCGAACCCGAGAGCCGCAGCTGCAGCCGCCGCCGCCGAGCCGGGAGGAACCTGGGCGTCGTTTTGTCCGTAGAGAGGCGAAAATATTTCCGTCATGACTTAAAAAAAAATAAAGATATTCTGTTTGAATAAATATAAAAGTTGTGAGGAGCTTGAATACTGCTCGTATTGTCAACTACCTGCCGAGCACTGGCTCGGTCTGAGCACATTATCAACACATCCGCTACCGTAAGAACGCTAATAAAGGCGCTAATAATCCACACGAACGCTGCCTCGGTCGTCACTGAGAGAACTGTTCGTTTATTTTCATTGTGACGATTTCAAGTTATTCGCGTTATTGAAATACTGTTTTTAACAGCATTTTTAGAAACCAGAACATACTGCAATTTACAACAACGTAATTCCATAATGCTAAAATTGCAGGGCACGCGGTTTCAAATCTGAACAAATTCTCAGCTTGAGTTGAACAAACCAGTGGAAAATGAGTGACCATACAAAGAGAGATATTTATTGATACATACGATACAGAGTGAAATAACATTTAAAACACAGTTTAAAGGTTGTTTTTTCAGTTATATATTGAGTTGATGCTGCTCTGGTCCACAGGAGGTCAGTCAGAGAGACTCAAACATTTCACATTCACAAAGTGACAAAGCAAATGATTCCAAATCAACGACCGATGCCTGTAAGAAGAAAAAGAAAGTGAAGTTAAGAATTAGCAATGAAGATCTTTTCATGCAACATTGTTTTTGAGAAGGAAGAGATTTACACGAGAGATTTCTAAATGTAGATTAATGTGAATAAAAAAATGTGAGAGTATGTGGACAACTACTTTCACACTACATATGTAAAAAACAGAATCTAAAAAGAAATCTTCCATAATCAAAGGGGTACCAGTTCTTGTTCCTTACAGACTAGGAGAAAGAACTGAAGAACGAGTAAAACTAAAAGCATTACAAAGTTGTGCAAAATGGCATGTATTTGTATTGCAGTACAAGGCAAGGAAAGTGGTTCGGCTAATGTTGCTTCGTTTTTGCTAACTGAACATTTGGTTGTCCAGTTATCTAACTTTTTGCACCAACTAAAAAGACAGCCGATGCTTATGAACAGCCTTGGCAGCTCAACTGTGTTACAAAGCAGAATATAATTTTGCACAACAAATGCCCCCACGGTCTGATAAGTACTAGGAGACTGTGTGATATCGGCAGACATAAAATCATTGTCCATTTAATCGATATACTATTGTATATACAAACTTAGTTGGAATTTACACCCCTAGTGAGTACCTCGCCCGTTTGTCTATTTGATAACTGGCTTTGGAACCAGTACTGAAACAGATTTGTCAAAGTGTTGCTTCCAAAATCAGTCTGGGTTCCAGCTGCTGTGTTAAGTTGCCCCAAGTCCCTGTCACACTCATCTTCCTCACCTCCCACTCGTTCACAGCTGCAGCGATGCGTTGCTCGGTGTGTGCTATTGCCTCCCTGCCGGCCTGCACTCTCTGAGCCAGGGCTGCGTTTTCCTTCTGCAGTTTTCTCAACTCTCTGCGTACATATTCCTCCTGGCCCTGATGATACGGTATCATCACACTACACACATCCTGTTCAGGAACACCGCTGGGACGCCTGTGTAACACGCACCAAGGACAAGACTTAGTGTACAATATTCAAGACCAAGTCTATGAATGTGTATGTTTTAAAACTGATCAATTGCCATTTTCAATATCTGCAACTGATAAATTAGACTACATATATGCTTATAATAGTACATGTGTGCATGCTTTATCATCACGGTTTATTAGTGTTTTAATACCTCCAAACTGAAAAATTCTGCATAGAAAAAATAAGTCTGTGCACAAACCATGCAGGTCCAGGATTGTCTTTAGCCAGCTCTTCCAGTTTGTCTAATTCCTCTAGCTTCATCTGCAAGTCACCCTCCTCTATTACTTTGTTAATGTCCTCCTGCACAAAGTTAAGGTTATACACTAATCCGATGTTCACAAAAAACACTTCATATCCTAATATATACTTATTTATGATGCTGAAAGTAGGACAGTCAGACACTAACCCACAACCTCTTGGTCTGTAGGCGAATGTCTTAGCATCTTACCACCAGACATGTATCAACCAATGTAAAGAGTTTTCTCAATTCCTGATTCCATGAATGCAAGGATAGAGGTCTTACATTTGTAAATGTTATGCATTTTTATATTTAAAAAAAAGACAAAATGGCCAGTAATGAAGGATGATATCAGAGCACAAATGAAATATGAAATATGAAATAAGGCACAAAAGAGCAAGACATGGTATTAAAAGCAAACCCTGACGCACTGAAGTTTACCATTTTTGGTTCCTGGTCCTACCTGTATGACTTTCTGCAGGTCGCTGATGAACTGTTTGTGGATCACCTTCGCCATCTGTGGGTTCTTCTTACATAGTGGATGATAGGAGTGAGCAAACCTTTTGAACCTAATGGCAAGCAGAGTAATAAAGTCAGATAGTTTGTTTGCATCCGTAATTGTTGTTATACAGAAAGTGGAATGGTCTTAAGTTAATTTCATATTCAAAATTCATTTAACATCCAAAACACAATGTACTAATGTACCATTTCAAAGGATGATGTCCAACCAACTGTGCAACGTAAGAATCTAGGTCCTTCCTGTGCCCCAAGGCTTGGTTTTTTATATTAAATCTTGTACATTTGTAAACTAACCATATAATCTCTTGATGTCAAACAATCTGTGGAACATAGAGATCCTTGATGTCTACATTTTGCTCCCTGCATTTTTCTTTTATGTATATATAAAGCAGGGCTATGTTCAAAAACAAATCTTGTGGAACAACAAAGACAGTAAGTTTGACCTCATCTCCTGAAGTATTTGAAGCACATAATAGGTGTGTAACTCAACTTAACAGTCGTAAAATGAGGAGACTTTTACCCGGCATCTGCTACGAGCCGCTGCAGGCTTTTCTCCATCACTTTGTTGAAGATTTTTAGTCTGTTCCGCCGCGGTCCACTTTCTCCCGTGTTCCCGCCCTCAGCTGAGACATTTTCGCTCGCGTTTTCTTGATTAGACTCGGATGAAGCGACTTCTTTGGAGTGAGTTTTGTCGTCAGCCTCCATGTTTCGCTCTCAGTGTTGATATTTGCATCTACCCGCCAAGAGTCGCGCCTCACTTACGGGGGCTCTACTGGGTCACGCCGTATTTCACAAACGCGTTTCTCTACGTAGCGATTTGCACATTTCCACAGTAAATTCAACACCTATATTCACACATTTTTACACATTAGACACAAATATTTTTTAGGTAAAAAGAGTGCATATATAAGGGCCATCTACATTTAAATCTTAATTCAATTCAAATTCTTACACGCGTTAAAACGTGCTATTATCAGAGTCGGATTTCCCCGCTACGGTTTTGGTCACAACTCGATGAGAAACAAAAGTAGAAAGTTGATCAGTTATTGTTTTGTTAATGAATGAATTTATAAAGAAAAACTACTGAATAGTGAACTACTGAAAATGCACTAAATTAACCAAATAATCATCAATAACAATATCGTTATGTTCTTTTTGCTGCTAATATTGCGCATATTACTGTATATAAGCATGTATAATAAATAACATGTATGATCAGAATAAAAATATATATATTGTGGCCAATTCTATTGTGGATGTTATTATGATCAGATTATTACTGTTGTTGTTATTACGTTTATAAGTGCATGTAATCATATAGAACGCGTGGTGGTGGTATTATTATTACTACGCATATTACTGTGTTTCAGCCTGTATGATAAATAATATGTATTATCAATATGAATTAACAGTTGTGGATATTCAAGATTAAATTTGTCACCTACATATTTATACAAGTACATGTACTGAAATGTAAAAAATAGAAATAAGAAAAATCGAAATTTTGAATTTAAAAACTTTACAGGTTAAGAATCTTAAGTAACAAGTAAGAATAACATATATACATAAAATAGAGAAAATCTTATAAGGTTTGTACTATACAGTGACTGTACATGTGCATATTACAGTAGAAATCATAAGCATGCATATTATTATTATTATTATTATTATTATTATTATTATTATTAGTAGTAGTAGTAGTAGTAGTAGTAGTATTATTAGTAGTAGTAGTAGTGTAACAACGACAGTAACTTTAAACGGCGTTAATGTTATTGTTACGTAATGAACAATAACATCGTTTATTACATATGTAACTTTAAACTTGGCAAACCTTTTCGGAATAATTTTGAGACAAGGTGAATAGATGGTTATTGTGCTGTGTTCCTCTCACTTTCACTACGTTGTCGACGCGTCTCGTGCCGCTGGTGATGACGGTCTCCGGTGTCCGGTGCAGCTGCTCCTGTCCGGTTCTCACACGCGCACACACACACACGCGCAACGCTGTTGCAGCGCTCCCCGTCCTGTCAGCAACATGGCCTTAATCACTGGCCTGTTTGCTTTTTTCTACCACCTTCCGCAGGTCTACAAGTGGCTCCTGAAGCCGTATTACACCTTGTCGCTTCTTCTCTCCGTCGCTTTTCTCGCCGCTCGGAAATGTCCCGGGGTTTGTGAGAATTTACCGTCGCAGCGGGAGGACGGCAACTCGTGCGACTTCGACTGGGTCTGTGCTTCAAGCTCGCACTCTCCTGTTTTTAGCTCAGGCTTAAGTCTGGGATTTAACTCGTTTGTCTTGTGCATGACAAGTTTAACTTGACGACGAATTGTTTTGCAGAGGGAGGTGGAGATTCTCATGTTTCTTAGTGCAATTGTCATGATGAAGAACCGAAGAGCAAGTGAGTACGCGCACGTGGGGACGGACACACACACACACACACACACACACACACACACACACACACACACACACACACACACACACACACACACACACGTATTGTATTACTATCTTTGTGAGGTCCTTCCATAGACTCCCATAATAACTAAAGTACATAATTTTACACCTACACCTAATCCTAACCCTAACCTTAACCTTAGTAACCAAAAGCACACCTTTTACCTCTTTTAGTTTCTCAAATAAAACAAGCACATTTTCTATAAAGTCGTTTCTCCTCATGCACAAAGTCCAAAAAACAGATAAAAGTGATTTTAGGGGACAAAAGGTCCCCACAATGCAATAAATACATGCCTAAATGTAAAACTCAAGTATCTTGCCCTCCCATTTGGAATGCTACAATAATTTCATCATCCATATATCATTTATAACTATTACATTGAATCAATGGTTCGATTCACAGTCAAAACTCTCTCTCTCTCTCTCTCTCTCTCTCTCTCTGTGATCAGTAACGTTGGAGCAACATATAGGGAACATTCTCCTCTTCAGTAAAGTGGCTAACGTGGTGCTGTTCTTCAGAGTGGACTTGAGATTCGGCCTCCTCTACATCGCTCTGTGTGTTGGTAAGTGGTTACCCCTGGTCTCATAAGCAAATGACAAGACTGTCTAAGGGTGTTTTCACATATAGTCCTCTTTAAAGGAACCGAAGTCAGTCCTCTAGAAGTGGTCCGAAAAGCAGACCAACAGAAGGGAACTCAGTTCTTTTTATGTTCACACTGTGAGTTTATTTGAAAGGGGACTCAGTTATCTTTATGCTCCACTTCAGCTCAGATGGGGCCTCAGTCCTTTTTCTGTTCATACTTAATTCTTATGGAGCCCTCAGACCTTTACTGCTTTGCATTCTGGGTAGTTTTCACTTTGAACAAAAACTGTTGAAGCGAACCAGGAGCGCTTTGTGTTCATAAGGCGCGAGTTAAACATCACTCTGTGTGTTGGTAAGTAGCGCCCAAAATCTCACTTGCTATTTAAACAAACACCCATGCAAACACAGTAAATTGATCAAAATGAAACAAATCTACTTCTATTCCTTCTTCAATCCTCAGTGTTCCTGATTACATGTAAACCTCCCATCTACATGGGCCCAGAGTACATCACATACTTCAATGAAAAAAATATAGAGGTGCGTATAACAGAATAATACGGGATAATTTAACAATGGTTTCCTATTTCTACATACTCAAAATACTGTATCTTAATTTTTTCTAATAACAGGAGGAATTAGAGAGGGACAGTCGAGTGACATGGCTGGTCGAGTTCTATGCCAACTGGTCTCCAGAGTGCCAGTGTTTCGCCCCTGTTTTTGCTGACCTGTCTCTAAAGTAAGACCTTTAATTATGGACTAGGTGGTCACAGGCTTCATGAGAAAGTTTCAGAGAGTTGGTATTAGTTTCAGATGCTAATCATCACTTAAACCGGTTTATTATCTCATTTTGAAAAACTGACAAGTATCAAAGGAAGTTTGAGGTGGCTGAAAATGTGGCAATGTGCACATGGTGGCTCAGTCTGTAACATTTTTTTTTTTCATCTGTCAGGTACAATTGCTCCGGCCTCAAATTTGGAAAAATAGATATTGGGCGATATGCCTCTGTGGCAGAAAGGTAAACCTTCTTTCTCCCTTTAAGTGTTAAAAATGTGACTGTGGCCCACCCACTAATAACCACACCTCTTCTTCTCAGGTTTAAAATAAGCCCCTCGCCCCTCTCCAAGCAGCTGCCCTCTCTGCTGCTGCTGCAGGGCGGCCGGGAGTTCATGCGTCGCCCCCAAGTGGACAAGAAAGGAAGGGCGGTGTCCTGGAGCTTCACAGAGGTGCAGTTTATAATGTCCGTCTTGAATAAGCCAAAAAGCAAGCTGGTCAGTTCTCAAATTAAACCCTTTTTGTATCATTCTGCAGGAGAATATCATCCGGGAATTCAACCTGAATGAAATATATGAGAAATGCAGAAAGCTGAGTAAGGGCCGGAGTGAGAAGGTAGAAGAACTGGGATCGCTCCAGCCAGAAGGACCGGACGGAGATCAAACCATCAGCACACAGGAACAGGAATCGGAAAGCAAGAAGGACAAATAACAGATAACTACATGTAGTTTCTGTTGTTTGATGGTTGAGATAAGGGCTGCATTCACATAGCTGGTCTCACTTTTTTTGCGCAAGCTCTTCTTTAAAAATCAGCTTCTTGTTGAGTTGGAGCTTCAGGATGAAGACGTCCTACAGCTGTTAGAGGACTGCTTATATAAATCAGAGGATTATCATGGACACTGTATGTAGGCCTGTAAAAATACTTTTTTTCCCCATCAGAATTTCTTACTTTTTGCAATAGAAGCACTGTCGTGACAGGGAAGAGAGGGTGATTTCCAGGTGCCCTCAAAAATACTAAAATAGATTATCAAATATTTCTTGAAACTGAAAAGAATACGATGTTTACTGTTTTTCACTTGTACTCCCTTTCAAATAGACTATATCTAGAATATGTTTTGCTCATAAATCGTGTCAACTCATTTACATTTACGTCATTATGCAAACACCTGTATTCAGTGTGATTTGCATTTCCTTATTCCTCACTCTGGAACCTGGGCTTCCAACACGCTGGACTAGTTCAGGGACACTATGGTGTTAGCTCTACACCAATGTTTAATGCAAAAGTCTGGGCACCCTTGAGAAAACGGCAAACTTTGTTGATTTTGGAAGTGAAAAAGTATAAAATACACCAGAAACAAATACACATTCAAGTCTTTTTTCGCCCTTTAATGCAGTGTTCAAATACTTTCATGGGGCTCATAAGCTCTAGTGCCATCCCTGGTCTCAAAAGCAAATGACAAGACTGTCTAAGGGTGTTTTCACATATAGTCCTCTTTAAAGGAACCGAAGTCAGTCCTCTAGAAGTGGTCCAAAAAGCGGACCAACAGGAAGGGAACTCAGTTCTTTTTATGTTCACATTGTGAGTTCATTTGAAAGGGGACTCGGTTCTCTTTCTGCTCCACTTCAACTCAGATGGGGCCTCAGTCCTTTTTCCTGTTCATACTTCATTCTTTTGGAGCTCTCAGACCTTTACTGCTTTGCATTCTGGGTAGTTTTCACTTTGAACGAAAACCGTCGAAGCGAACCAGGAGCGCTTTGTGTTCATAAGGTGCGAGTTAAACGAGTTAAATGAGTCCGTGCTGCGGACTTAAAGCGAACCGGGCTGAGACCACCTCCCGAGATGGTCTCAGTTCGGTTCGTTTCAGAGGGGTCTGAGTTCCTTTGATGTGTTCACATAGATCGATTAGTCAGCATTTTTTACGTATGAGTTCACTTTGAGGGCTGAAACGGACCAAGTGTGAAAACACCCTAAAAGATGAACAGTCCTCAGACAATTGTCACTTTTGACTTGAAATTCTCCAGCTCTCTCCGCTCTCTTCAGACCCCAAGTTACAGTTAAAAAGGCTTCATGGTGGAAATGACAAAAGACTATCAATAAAAATACTTTTTTGTGTGTGTGTCACTGCATAAGCTCTTTATATCTTATACTGACCAGTCAATGGTCCTCGGACCTCGACGCCAAGCTGAACAGGAATGCTCACTCTTCTCCCTTCTTCTTTCTCATACATACACACTCACCTCACACACACAGTAGCAGAATCTGTTTAAACAAGTTAAACTCTGGAATGTTCTGTGTTCTTGTGGTTCGTGGCCTTCAAAAATGCTGCCAATTTCTTTTCTCTTCTTCATTCACGCTCACGTTCATTCCACGCTGAACTCTGACCCGGCAAAACGTGGAACAATCGCTCGGTTTTCTCCCTCCCAGTCTCAGTGGTGTACGGTGCATTCAGCATGTACGAACCAGTCGCAGCAATTTTCGTCTGGCTAACAAATGAAAACTATCCCGTCGAGAGAGGGTCATGGGCTCTTGCCCAGCGTATAAACGCAAATTAAGAACATACAGCCTCTTCAGCATTCAGACTCGAAACGTCTTGTGCTCTATTAATTCCGATCTTACATTCGCTCCTATTTTCGCAACAAAAAATCAAAAACAAGAAAGTGCGCTGTCTTGTCACACCAAGGTCCTTGACCACGCTCGTCTCTTTGGCTGCGAAACTCCAGCTTCCAGATTCTTAACGGGCTGATGCAGCCATCAAATATATCTGACAAAAACAGCTTTACGACCTCCCGCCTTAACCGCCTTCACCTACCTGCTACTATTGTCGGCTGGCTTTCCTAGCAAAACGTAGTCAATAATTCATACATTACACTGTTTCTGTACCTGTATAAAATAATATCTGGAAATAATCTGACATTTTAAAAAAAGCTGAATTAAAAGGAAAGTCCAGAGGCGAAGAGTGTTGGGAACACGGCGCGCCTCAGTGTTTTTAAACGTGTACTGGTCGACTAGTGAAAGGTCTGTGGAGTAGATAAGCCGTCAGTCGTTAACCGAATAACCGACCGGCTGTAAATTCACAAGATCCAGCCCATCGATAACAGCTACTAAAAAGTCTGAGTGGGACAAAGCCAGTGTTCACAGCTCTGACAGTCCCAGCGTATATCAAAAAAATCAGCACAGCAGAAGTTAGGGAAACTCGTGTACCAAACAGAGATGCAAAAAAACCAAATCAAGTGGCGAGGTTCCAAGTTTTTAGGGTTCTTCCTCCGCAAACGGCTGACCGACGGATGCAATAAAAGTCCTTGTGAATTTTAACCTTGATGTCTTTGTACTTAATGTTTTTTTTTTGGCTTATCATCTGTCCAAACTGTTCTGGGCCCATCTTCCAGGTGGAAACGCCAAACTCTGCATAGATGTCCAAAAGTTCATACTGAAATCTCGTAGGTTGTTCCTCCGACTCCGCTCACCTTCTTCACGCCACCCGTGGGTTTGTGTGCATGGGTGCTGTGATTGGCCAGGCTTTGCCTAGTGGTAGAGCTGAACGGTTGGGAAGAAGAAAGAAAGACGTTAAGTAAGTTTATACAAGAGGCCTGGCGAGTGAAAATGCTTGCAAACGGAGCGAGTGAGGAGAAGAGGAACGGGCAGGTTACTGAGCAAATAAATGCCACCCACAGTCAAACAGGTTAGACTTTAAATACTGCACAACAGCAGAGCGTAAACATCTAATCGAGTCCTAAAACTATTACACATTAATGACTAGAAATGTTACAAACAAATATAGTAGAGGTCGACTGATATAGGTTTTTCAGGGCCGTTATCAATACTGATTATTCGTTAACGGGGCCGATAACCGATATCTGGAACCAATATGCAAAATTTTTTAAATGATGTCAAAATTTTGAATTTTACAAACACAAAATAACTTCATTTAAATGACTTCATTGTTTATAAATATTTATATTTTAAGTTAATTTTAGTAATAGTAAATAAAAATTTTAGTAACATTATCAAACTGTGAAACTTACATTTTAAACTAAGACGTTTTAATATTCCAAATTAAGCACCAGAACAAAGCAAAGATGCTCAGTGTGTTCTCCACTTAACCTAGATCTCGTGTGACGTAAAGCCAATCAGAGAGTGTTGTGGGCAGCGTGTTAAATGAAGGAGTGAGTCGAGGGCAAACGGCACGGACAGAAGAGACAGCAGTGGAGCCACAGTAGCGCACCTTGTAATTACTTAATATCGGTGACGGTCAAAATTAAACACTGATACTGATAAAATGCCTGATATCGCCTCCCGATAATCGGTCGACCCTTACAATCTAGCATTAAAAAAATTGCAGACAGTGTATGTTTATAAAATGATGAATTTCGACCAGTTCATTTTAAAGGAATTTGAGCTGCTATTGTGCGCATGAAGGGTGCATTATAAATACTATTATTGTTATTGTTATTGTTATTATTATTATAGCAGTGCTTCCTTCTCAACACATCAGTTTCCTGCTGACATGGCAGATAGAGGATTTTTCGGTCTGATAAACACAGTACATTTTGCTGGCTGACCGCAGCCCTGATAACAATCTTGGGCCCTGTTTACACCCACGCCTAACGTGTGTCTTGGGCAATCTGACCACAAGCGAGCAGCTCTTGAGCTCAAGTGAGAAGACACCCAAGACACATGGAGAACGTATGAAGATCTGATTCCACACTGGGAGGTGATCTGGACCTCAGCTGAAGGACCATACAACGTCCGAACAACATCCTGTGTACTCATTCACTTGTTCCTCTTCTTTTTCATCGTTTAATGTAGAACAAGGTGGTCAACGGAGCGTGCATTCCTGCCACCCGCTGGTTAAAAGCAAAAATCTAAAAAGCCCTTTAATATTTCCAACTGAAACTATTTTAAGGTGTACATTTTGTTTTAAATGTACATTTGACATTTCGAAAGTGACAAATAGTGAAAGTGAGTGATTATTTGTCATTGTGAACACACCACAGCACAGCACACAGTGCACCACAATCAAAGGTGACGTCTGCATTTAACCCATCCGTGAAGGAGCAGTGGGCAGCTAACAAGCACATTAGTCCAAGACTAATCTTAATCCGTTCCTTAGAGTCTGAACACCATAAAGTAAAGTGATAGTCTCTTCTAAAATAAGGAAATGAAACGTTACCGGTCGTTTCGTCCATCGTTTCACATACGTCAAAGTCAAGATCGAATCACTCTTGTTTAAGGGCTTGTTTACACATATGCGGATATTTTCATAAATGCATTTTTTTTTAATGTGACCCTCCACGGCGGAACCAGACGCTTGTCGCAACGGAGGTTTCCGAGAAAAACAAGCGTTTATGTTGCGTGGGGTAAAATTCTGGATTTTTTGTTTTTAGTGTTTTGAAACAGTGGAAGGTCTTATACTGTACTGTTGTGAATAAATTTAGCTGAAAAAACTTCCCCTATCCCATCCTAAAAGCAGGACTTTCTTGAGGTGAGGAATTCAATTCCAGCAGAATGTTAAAAGTTTCTGTTTTGACCGCTCTACTTCAATATTTATGGTAAATCCACTGGTTGACTAGCGTGAAGATATTTCTCCGGAATCCATCTTCGTCTCCCGAGTTCCATTTAACCTAGCGCCGTGAGCTATCCGTGTGGCTGTGAATGCAGCGTGGCTACGTAAATACAAAAGCGTAGCGCGGCCGCACCAAGCGTCTGTGAAGTGCTGGCGATAATCCTTTGACGGCAGATTTCTCCGTTTCTCACTTGGCGTGACAGGAGAAACCCGACTCCTTTGAATGTTGATATCTCAGTCATATGTCGTCTGATTCATTCCATATAGGTATCGTTTTGAAGCTTGATTTATGCCCTTTCATGAAAACATCATAACTAAAATTGACAAGCGACTGGTTTTGTGGAGGTCATAAATATGTTTCGACATTTGGAGTTTTAGGCCATGTCACCGCGTACAGGTATTTCTGAAGCGGAGATTGTCTGTTTTTTTTTTTCATCGCATCCACGAGCCGTTTCAATATATCTCCGTCCGCAGCACTGTCCCTGCGCTGTCAAAAGCATGCCCCACCATTGTAGATGAAAACCTAATGAACCACGGCGCGCTGTAGCGTCTTATGGCATCTGCAGTGTGGCGTCAAGCAGTCCGTTTTCAAAATCTTAGTTTTCTTGTCCACCTAGCGCGAAAGCGGGTTTCAAACCCTCCGTTTTCCCTGACCTCAAAGCAGCGAGGTCGGCGTGGGGTTTACCGCGTGGACGGAAGGCAAAAACGCATAGAAAAAACGCCGTTTTCAGCAATACCCGTGTACGTGTGGACATGGCCTTAGCCACCTTTTAGTTAAAACACCTTCAGTAAAGATTTTCCAGCAGCTGGATTCTGTGGATGCGATGTAAATGAAAGGTCCAAACGTATAAAAAATATGTGTTTATAAAAAACGTCCGCATACATGTAAACATGCCTTTTTTTAACCAAGCGTCGTGTAAACGCAATTAAAACAAACAAACATTTATAAAAATATCCTGCCTTAAGACTGCTCATATAATGGTCATTTACTGGAAACTTGACTCCGACAACCTTATGGTTTAAGTTAGCAGCTTGATAAGCGTAAGCGATTGATAAATTAATTAAATCGAGTTTAAGTAACTGATATCGATTAGTCGCAGCCGTAACTACTAATAAATAGGGCTGGGTAATAAATAGTTTCCTGAATCGATTCGATTCAATTCTCGATTCGATATCGATTTATTTCGAGATTTCTTTGCGTCAATACTGGTTTGTGGTTATAAAATTAGGCCAGGCCCGGTGGTGATTTGGCGAACAGCCATAGCTCCTATTAGGTTTACAGGTTTCTCTGGTCTCGCGTTTTATAGCTCTCATGGCGGTCGGCGAAGTAGTGCATAACGCGCGAGAAAAAGATCGATCCATTGAATTTTGAACCGTATTTTTTGAGCGAGAATCGAAACTGATTGGTGAATCGATTTTTCTGGGCTAGCCCTACTAATAAACGATGAATCGTCACATCAAAACAACCACTCGACACACTCGTCAAACACACACAGTACGTCGCGAGACACTTAGCGAAACTTACAATCAGAATGAGCGAAGAAAAGCGAACCTCAGCACAGAGACAGAGTCATCATAGCAATGACCAGGCAACTGGGGAGAGGTGAGGGGAAAAAGCGGAAGAGCAGAAGTAGGAGGGCGTGTAAGCAGATTGGAGCATTAGGAGGAGAAAAGGAGGAGAGAGAGAGAGAGAGGGGGCATGGAGACACCATGGAAATAGGGCAAAAGCGAACAGCAAAAGAGACAAAGAGACTGAAAGATGGGTGAGGAAAAAAGAGTTACTCAACAAACAGAGAGGCCGAGACAAACACGAAATAATTACAAACACACAATAAGCCGAGACACGCCGTGTTAAAGAGAGACAAGGAAGGAGGAGAAAGGAGGGAGTGAGGTGGGGGAGGCAGAGAGAGAGGTGAGACAAAAACAACAGGCGGGGAAGAGGCGGGGTGGCGACAGGAGCGAGTACAAAAAGGAAGAGGGGGAGCGAAAGCGAGGAAAACAGCAGGCGAACAGCGAGAAGAAAAGTGAAAATGGGTTGAGAAGAAGAGCGGCGACAGCGAAAAAAACACCACGGGGGCGATGGAAGCACTGGCGTTAAGAGAGGCAGCGAGAAAGTAGAGCAAAAGCGGAAAAGATGGAATGGAGGAAAGCGGAGGAGGAGGAAGCGGAAGAAACAACAGGCGAAAGGGGCGAGAGGGGAAGAAGAGGCTGAAGATCGGTGAGGAAGAAGGCGATTAAATTTACACAACAAAAGCGGAATGAGACCAGCAAATAGAACAAGAAAAGTCATCAGGGACATTCGGCGTTACCGCCACAGTCAAACAGAAACGTGACGAAGGATGAAGTGGAGACGAAAGAGGTGGGTGGGGATGGGGAATTGTAGACGGGGAAGGTCGTCTCACTTTGCCATAGGTAAATCACCCCCTCATTCAACTGGGCGGTGCTGATCGCTCCGCCAGCGTGAAAGCCGTTGGAAAATTTGGCGTGTGGCGAGGCGAGAACAGGGAGGCGGCGACAGGGAAGAACTCGGGAAGAAGCGAACTCGTGGGGCGCCAGGCTTCCCCTGTTGGGGGAGGGGTCTTAGGGGAGCAGGGCAGGCCTGGAAAGCCCTCCCTCTCTGCTAGCGGAGAGGAAAGGTGAGGAGTAACCCATGATGGGCTGCGGAGGAAGAGGGGCGGCGCCCGGCGATCGCGGCGGCGGGGAAAGCTCGGGGGCGGCCGATTCGAATTCGGGACTCTCGGAGGGCGTCAGCAGGCTGTCGTAGGACAGGCTGCCGTTCCTCGTCTGATTGGCCAGGCTCTTGTAGCTGGTGGAGGTGGTGCCCTCCGAGAGCAGCGGCCCCAGCGCGTTGTGGGCCGCGTGCGCCGAGCGGACGCTGGACGAGCACGAGGCCGCCGCCGACTGCAGCAGCGTGTCGGTGAAGGACGGGTACGAGCGGCCGCCCGGCGTCGAGGCCCCGCCCAGCCCTCCCGAACCTGCCCTGCCCCCCTCCCCTCCCCCTCGGCACCCCGCCCGCCCCGACAGGCTGGGGTCCGAGCGGTAGCTGCTGGGGCGCCCGGCGGAGAAAGGGGCGGAGGGCGAGTCCGTCAGGCTTTCGCCGCGAGTCATCTGAGAAGCGCGAGAGAGAGAGAGAGAGAGAGAGAGAGAATACACCAAACGTTCCAAATGGCAGAGGATAACACCAGGTGGATTAAAAATGACGTGAACCAGGGCTGGGTGATTCGACCTCAAATCGATATCGCGATTCACTGATTTTTTTTTCCCTCACCTTAATGAATGAATGACTTAGTTTTGAGGATTCTGCATGCGGTAGTATGCACATAATTACGGATGTACGATAACATCGGAATCAAATCGGAATCGGCCGATGCTCAGATCTGCCCGATATTTCCAGCTGATATTTTATGGCGTCGCGAAGCTAGCGGCCGTGCCAGGCGTTTTCCGAAATTTGAGGTGTGATTTTCTACAGACTTAAAACGCATGCCGTTATTTTGAGCCAAAATTCTGAGAGTGCAGCGAAACGTTCGCAAGCGAAATCTCGTCTTTACGCGCTCGACTCTGCCTGCGTACTGCGCGCTTTCCTCACGCGAGCTCGCACGCGTGCTGCGTTCCGAGTCGCGTACTGCCGCACGTATTAGTATGGTAGGTAAGACCCTCTTATCACCTTATCGTTTCTATGCAGTAATATGCGTCTCACAAACGAGCTGGGGTCGTAGCTTAACGACTCTCTACGCACTACGTAGTGCACACGTAGTGTCACACGCGCCCTATTTGACTTACAGGTGACACCACGTAGGGCGGGAAGTGACTTTTTCTTAAAATGTCGTGCACTCCGCTCGAAATGCTCCGCCCTCGCTCTGCTTTCGCGCTCGCTTCACTTGCCACTTATTGGAAATGAAGTTACGGCGCTATTTTTAGGCCACAGTTCGGAGCACGTAGTGGAACTTATCTTGTCTTTAAGCGCACAACTTTGCCTGCCCCGACGCTCAACTCCGCCCTCCTCGTTTATTGGCATCGGCAGACGTAAGTGTGAAAATATTGGATGTCGGCGTCGGCCAATAATTTCCATATCGTGCATCGCTATTTATAAGGGGAAACGAACGCACACTAAAATGTAAAAATAATCAGAATCATTGTCATGGGCAAGACCTTGTCAATTAGAGATTCTGATCAATTTTTGATTTATTGCCCAGCGTTTTGGGAAAACTCTTTTTTTTTGTCCCAGTGATCTCTGATTTCGTTTTTCTGTTTCACGTCATGTTAATCATCGCAGCGGGAAGAAAGGAAAAAAAGTGGGAGCTCGGTTTCTTCACGCAACACCAAAAAACCCAGAGGAACATATTGACAGGAAAAAGAACAGCATGAAGCAAACGCAACCACAGAGCAAAACACACAGCAAGACGAGTAACAACACACACACACACACACACAGCTAAAACTTACTCACGACCGTTTGACACTTAATCATCAAGAAACTGAACAAAATTGAAAAAGGGAGAGAAGAGTTTGATTCATTTAGGCACGTTTACACACACACACGCACACACACACACACACGCACGCACACACACGCACGCACACACACACACACGCGCACGCACGCACACACACGCACGCACACACACACACACACGCACGCGCACGCGCACGCACGCACACACACGCACACACACACACACACGCACGCGCACGCACGCACACACACGATTCCTCCAGGAGTCACACACTTTTAGATCTGGGTTCCTCACCTTAGTGGAATGCGTTATGGCCGTATGGTTTTTTCCTGGACTGCTGTAGGCTGGCCGGTATTTATATAACGACGGAGTGGGTGGAGCCTCGGTCAGTAAGCTGCTCTCTGGATGGAACACATTAAAGGGAAATAAAGTTGAAACATTTTGCAGCACAACGTTCTGACAAAGCATCGATTTACTCGACTAACATAGAAAAGATCCGACTGTAATCTCGCTTTACATGGCGTCGGGAAATTTGGTTATTGGACATAATCCAGATGATAGGACACAGATTATACAGACAACTCATGATGTAGGGCTCTATGAAATCCGTTTAGTTTTTTCCTAAATTCCGTTCTGTTTTTTCCTGAATTCCGTTTTTTCCATTTTTCTTCCTCTGAATTCCGTGTTTTACGTTATAATCATATTTATTCACCTAAAAAGTGTCTAATTACTGAGTGGACGGGAAAAAAGAACAATGCAATAGAAAAAAAATTCAGATTAAATGACTTCGATATCAGCGAATTATACCATTATTCCATTTTATTTGTTGAATTCCGCAATTCCGTCCGCGTTTTCCGCATGGCGCAAATCATGTGGCCCTAATGATGTGACTGTTCCTTTCTTTAGAAGAGCGCTTGTGTGCGTGTGATTGTTACCTTCATTTTGGGTATGAGGCAGCCCTTGGTATCTGTGCTCCGGTTTCGGAGGTGGAGGCGGATCAGCGTCTGTAGACTGACTTTCCATGCCGTCTAGACTGCTCTTCGACTGGAACACGCGCACGCACACACACACACACACACACACACACACACACACCTTTAGGTAGGTGGAAAGCCACTAGGAAAGAGTCACGTCTTTCTTCACACTGGTAAAGGTACGTTTTACACGATCGACATCAAGCGTTCAGCTATTGTCCAGCTATTGTTCAGCCATGCCACGTCAAATGACCAGCTGTGCCACAGTTTCCGTCATTTCCGATGCTGACCTCTCCAAAACGCAGCAAATACGGGAACAGTTTCATTGGAGGTAGAACACAGCAAAACGTAAAAAAACGAGGAGAAAGGGCTCTGCCTGTGCTGCAGTATTTAAAAAAAAAAAAATTACAGAAGAAAAAAAATTGGCGGCCAAAAGTCAGCAGTCAGACGCGTCAAGAGACATGCATGCGCGAGAGGAAAGAGAGCTGACGTTTAACTCGGCACAGCTCTTGATGCTTATCATGTGAAACCGGCCTGAAGCAAATCCGAATGTGTAACGCTGGTACGAGTGTGTTTTTGCGGTCACTTGCCACTTTTCTAGATAAGGCTTATACTGCTGCATTGTAAAAAATGATCAGAAATAATTCTTACTGCATTTACTTTAACTTAAATGATGCAATTTCAACTAACGTTCATGTTTATGATTAATCTGAAAACCCATTTGTCTACGCCGAAGCAAATGATAGAGGCGGATTCACAAGCTTACTTGACCATTTTTTAAAGACTGTGGTAAATTTACCCACAAAACCTACAACTGTTACTGCATGTTATGACCAGTGATGGGAATAACGGCGTTAAAATAACGGCGTTACTGAAAAAAAGTCCTTTTTCAGTAACGGGTAATCTACCCAATTGCTGTTTCCGTAGTTACAATGCCGTTACTACACATATTACATTTGATAGGTGTCTTGTCTCACATTGTCCCACAGCGATATAAGAATAGTGTAGATTTGTGTACAATGTGTTCTGTTTAAAATGTATTACTTTATTCATATTTAGATTTTTATTTATTGTGCCTATTTCATTAATTACACATATTTAATAGTCAGTGTCATTACAAATAATTGAACATACTGCTACATTTCCATCGAAGGGGGGAGGGGGAGCCACATTTTGACATATTTGAACTTTTTTATTTTATTTTATGTAATGCATAAGTTACTTTCCCTGGTAACTGGTTACTTGTATAATGCTGTAACTCAGTTACTAACTCAGTTACTTTTTGGAAGAAGTAACTAGTAACTATAACTAATTACTTTTCTAAAGTAATGTGCCCAACACTGGTTATGACTAATTTGGTCATCGGGCGTTGTTCCGGGAACCTGCAGCTGGGATGGAGTTTGAGGCCGAAACCCACCGTGTATAAGCGGCAATAAAATAGTATGTTTTTGTGTGTGTTCACACCTGCTGGATTCCGTTGTCCAGGACTTTAGAGGCGAGCTGCGTATCCGAGAGCGTCGGCCGCAGAAAAGGAGGATGGACCTGAAGTGTCTTGGCCTGACGTGGCCGACCCACATACCTAAACACACGCACAAACACACATACACGCAATTTAGAAGTGCGTTCCTCTCCGTAATCTACACATTGATCTCAACGGCCTTTGGGTGTAAAACATGCAGCAGTGTGAAACCTTGGGGCCTGGGAGCTGCAGAGGACGTGAGACACGTTTTTGCAGCATCCGTGCGTGAAGGGGTTGACTCCGCCTCTGAACTTGCCCGTCACCTTAAAGAGAAACAATGGAGCTTTGAGCGAAATATATTCGAACGTCAAGACATAAAACTACATAATCGCTAGGTGTTCACGAAGGGTGTAACGATACGTTCATCTATATCGATTTAAATGATCGAGTCCCCAGCGTCGATCCAAAAACGATATCAATATTGAACAGGAGGAACATGTTTATCAAAAGAGGATAGTTTTTCCAAATCGCTTGCCGGCTACTAAACTGAATCGAAACTGTATCGTGGCACACTTCGTGATATCGGCAGACATCGAATCACTGTCCGCTTAATCAATACAGTATCGTACCGTGATCAAGCTTACAGCCCTGGTTGTTTACGAACCTGTTCGTTTGTAGTTCTCCCTCGAGCCACCAGCACAATGTGGAACCCAGTGAGTCCTGCTACCGGGACGAAGAACAGACCAGCTACGCACATCACCGCCATACTGGAGATGGCATTAAGGAGAAAATTGGTTTAATAAAATAAATATGGAATTATGGAATTAGAAAAAGCACAAATAAGAGGTTGCACCTAGAGCGGAGTGGCTGAAAAGTTCTCTCTTTCTGGGAGAGAACTACATTTCCCACAATCCCCCGCACAGGACTCAGAGCCACGTCACAATAATGTGACGGACGTGCGTCCGGAATAAACACTGAAAATATCAAGTAAATAGATGTACTGCGAGTAGAACGCTGGTTGTTGTTATTCATCAGCTCAAATTTAGGGCCCTATGAAATCCGTTGTTTTTTCCTGAATTCCGTTTTTTCCATTTTTCTTCTCCTGAATTCCGTGTTTTACGTTATAATCATATTTATTCACCTAAAAAGTGTCTAATTATGGAGTAGACGGGAAAAAGAACAATGCAATAGGAAAAATCTCACATTAAATGACTGTTATTCAACTTCAACAAAGGGTTCAGCAGAACATTTACTGCTTTGGTTAAACATTTACCTGTAAACAACAAAAAACATTCATTTTTTCCTGCAAAAAACGAAACGTTTCTGATGTGAGTGTTTGACTGTAAGAGGTCGTCACACGTTCTTGCAGGTGCAGTCGTATCGTGTGCTGGCAAAACGTACAAAACAGTTGTTCTCCCGATTCATCAAAATCATTTGGTCATTGTTCTGCTCTAAACTTAGCACTAACACTCCAATTCCGTCATTTTTTTGAGGACTTCGGCGTTTCAGCCTCTTCACCATAGCTGACCGCTGACGTTTCCCCCTCTGTGTCTGTGCGTTTGGGGGCTGCAGCTGCCAAAACTGATTAGAAACCATTGCTTTGTTTTGCCCACACGCCGACGAATTCTACGACGTTCCGCGTTTTACAATGGATTCCATTTTATTTGTTGAATTCCGCGATTCCGTCCGCATCGTGGAAATCGTAGGGCCCTAAAAATTCCACAGGAGAGACGCGAGCGCCCACACACACGACACGTTTACACCGCGAAGAATGTGTGAATTTATGTGTGTTTATGCTTTTACTTCAGTTTTGTGCACGGAATAACAGAACCAGTGCTGTTTTTCTTCGGAACCAAGTCGTCCGTTTCCATCTCCAATTAATGTCTCTGGAACGGCATGGATATTCACTTCTCTCTCTCTGGACGCCCGCGTTCCTCCGCTTCGGCTACAAAACGTGCACGCGCTAGGAGAGGTTTTTCTGGGATGGGCGGGGTCTGCTTTGAGAGGGCTGAGAAGCCAAACGCGCAAGAGACGTGCACGCTGTCTGTTTAACACTAACGTAAGGGTTTGTGCTCAACGTTCACGACGTAGTCATTTACCACATCGCAGGCGGAACAAGCCGAGATATACAGTATTGAGCATATTCCACACATCGCGCACCACTAGCCGCATGAAAAGAATTGAAAAAGAAACGAAAAGATTTCACAGAGAGCGGCGTGAAACCCCGGCAGAGCAGAAATCCAAAGGATACGTTACTGCGGAGTGGACTTGATCGAGCTGTTTAGTGTGGTGGAGGATGTAGAGCAGACTGAATCCAAACACGCCCATAATGTGAGTAGTGAGAGAGAGAAGGAACAGGAAAAAATAACGGTAGTTCCGCCTCCCAATGCAGTTGTTCACCCACGGACAGTGATGGTCAAACTCCTAAAGTAGCGGACAGGGACAGGCAGAAATCAAAGATTTTCAAACACGCGACACAACGAAGTGTCTAGAGGCCAACATGTGTGTGTGTGTGTTTGTGTGCGTTCACCTCCACGCAGTTGTCGCAAACGGAGCAGTGGGAGCAGCGGGGAGGTCTGTAGAAGCGGCAGGTGGAGCACCACTTCATGCGCACTTGAATCCCCCTCACCTCCACCGTCTTATATAGCGGCGCTCGGAAATCGTCCTCCTTATCTTCGTCTTCCTCAGCTGCGGGAAGCGCAACAAGCGTTTAACAACAGTTTTAGCCCCGTTCAAGCCGAGAGCCTGAGACAGCACAATATGGCAAGATTGCAGCGCTCGCTCACTGAATCACGGTGCGCTCTTAAGGCTGACTTGTCGGTTAAACGCAAGTTATAGTTTATCAGCCTTATAATTATAATTTAATAGTTAGGTCTTACACGTTTAATAAGCACGCAAAACGGTAAAGTAACCAACGCCTTTGTCACTCGCTCATAAATGTTATAATGGTACGTTACCATTTTCTCAGTACCATCAGAAAACCAGGAGCCATCGTAAGGCTAGATAAGGCCAAGAAGAAACTTATTTATTAAAATATGCTTTTGAGTGAACTATCTTTCTTGTCTTTATTATTTACCACAAAATTTAAATAACCTCATACTAAATGTAAAAGCTGGTAGCTAAATCGGAGCCATCTTATAATTATGCAATTTATAATCCGATTAGTCGACTAATCGTTTTAACAGTCGATGACTAGTCGACTATCAAAATAGTCGTTAGTTGCAGCCCTACTGTCAACTACGTACGCATGTACGTACGCGCAGCCGTGATCCGTATCCTGCGTTCTTTGCGTCGGTTTTTGTGCACGTACTCAAAAATAAACGGAACGTTCTCGGAGATGCAATACCTGCGTAATTTATAGGGGGCAATGTTGCGAGATCTGCACACAAAAGTCAAGATCACAGTGACAAAATAGCATGTTGTAACAACGCTTCTTCGACTGAAGACGTGTTTGTTTGGAATAACAGATGACGATGTTAAGATACAGGTATTCATTCCTTTATTAGGTTTGCGGCCTCGACACTGACCCCTGGTGGTAAGGAGGACACGCTACAGATTACGACGCACAGTACGGACGCAAGTACAGTACTGTGCAAAAGGTTTAGGCAGGTGGGAAAAAATGCTGTAAACAAAGAATGCTTTCAGAAATATAAATAATGATTGTTTATTTTTATCAATTTACAAAATGCAAAGTGCGCATTTTTTTTTTTACACCTGCCTAAAACTTTTGCACAGTACTGTATATCAGCACAAACGTTAACAACGCAACTGTGTACGGATACGCATACGTAGATCACCGCAAGTATATTTCAGCCTTTAGCAGACGCATGGCGGAGTCGGAGGTTGTCCTTGAAATAGCATTCATGTAGCTAGCAACTTTTTCTCTGTAGCTTGTTGCGTAGCTAACTAGTTAAAACAGTACATGGCTGTGTCTTAGCAATGTTTACCATAAACAGCTTGCAGCTTTAAAGTGGCTTCCGCAACACTGCGCATAACGTGAGCTTTTCACTTCTGCAGTGAATACCAGCCTCTTATGAAATTCATAGAGATGTGACAAGTGCTTATCTAATGCAAACTGAAAACACAAATGAAACCAAAAAGGCATGCACCTTAACTGTCCACATCTAGCTGTGATGCTCCTTGTATAACTGACCCACCCACAATCTCACAGAGTGTGTTTTTTTGCCATTTCCGCTGTTAACGGCAGCACAAGCCACTACAGCTGCAAACAGGTTCTGCCATCTCAATTTTGCTTCACATAATCATTGTGAGAGCATGTGCTCTTGTGGGAGTTCTCGCTTCGCTCCGATGCCCAGACATCAAATCATAATCAAAATCTGTAAACGCGAACTCCCCAGAAATGCCATTTAAAACAGGCATCAATTATAACCTAATTTTGAACCCCTTCGAAACAAACCGTGTACCTCTAGGGAAGATGCCCGGGTCCATAAACGTGGCCATGCAGAAGTTGGCCAGCGTGAAGAGGAAGACCACACCGTTGTATAGGGGAATGAGGGAGGAAAATCGCTCGGCCAGCCAAGGACAGCTAGAGACGGAAAAATAAAGTCACATCACATTTCGCTTGCAAATAACAAACGCAAACGTACTGTGCTGGCATAAACAGAAGACAGCCTCACGTGAAGCAGAGGAAGAGTGTGGTGGCCCCGACCAGGAAGGCTGTTGCCGCAGCGACAGGCACATAGCGACTGGGACGGAACGGTCGGGACGGGGAGGGGTCTCCGAGAGCCCCACCCACGCTGAGAGCCGGAGGCATTGGGGAGAAATAAGGAAACTAAAAAATGGCGCGGGAGAGGTCAGAGAAGGACGGAACTTGGTCCGTCTGCGCGGCTAGGAGGGGAAAGCATGGTCCAGATAATAAACAATAATAAATAGTGTGGGAAGAACCAAGTCCTACATCAATTACAGGTGGAAATAAAGGAAGTGAATGATAGAAGTGAAGATAACAAGCTCACAAATTAAGGTGCACGCTTCTTAGACTGGAAAATTTCTCCAAGGCTTCGAGCAACCCACCTGCAGGTGCTTATGTGCCAGAATTGTTAAAAAAGCAGAAGCAATATAAGATATGACTAAACTATGATATAAAAAATACCTTGACTTCCTTCAAAAAATATTTTTATGGCTTGAATGTGATAAAGTTTGGTTGAGAAAGAGGGAAAAAAAAACAAAGCTCTTTCAGTGCAAACTGTTATTAAGTCTCAGGTTTTGGATATTAAAAAACAGCAGTCGAAACAGCTACTGACGCAAAAAGCCCAGTTTAACTGTGTTCCAGAACTCGTTCTGAGTCACTAGCCCTATGTTTCAAACAACCCAAGTGATGAGTGAATGTAAATGGATGAGTCAACGTGGAGTCCAAAAAGAAAAACAAAAGAAATGAACAATGAATGAGTGGAGAGACCTTAACCGCAACTGAAACAGGCCAAAACAACAAAACCGCACACTGCCCGGCTCTCTGCAGGAGTCCTGATACCCGCCGGGACGTTTGGGTCTAATAAAAGACTTTAATTATCTATCTGGCCTAAATGAGAGCTCATGTTTCAGTCCAACAAGCTGTCAAAAAAAATTAACTTGTCTCGGGAAAACAAATAAAATGTGTGAGGCAAAGTTTCAGGATTTTGGCATCGACGGGAGAAGGTTTAGGTCCAGCGGGAGAGTCTTTCAGAGGGCTATATGCCCACGTGCAACGTCCTCGCCCCATCCGTCCTGGCGAGCACACGTGTCACCGCGCCTGGGCAAAAACTCAGCGTCCAAATGCACTTTACACCCACGCCGTGACCCATCGAGTCCCTTTTGGATGGAAGCAGGACGATGAGAAGGAACTCGTTTTTTCCCTTTTCTCCTCTTGACTCCTAAGTTCGGGCCAGAGGTTGCAACCTGGAGTAGGAAAGAAGCAAATTGCACATTAGAAATAAAATCCAGTGTAATTTAAGAGGTTCGCTGACAAAATACACTCTGGTTTTACTGGCAAACTGTTGCCGAAGCTGGAGAGAAAGAAAGTCTACCAAACGCGAGAGACTGTGGGAGAAGGAACGGGCCTGGCAGAGATGTGTGTACACAACATGTTGAAACTTGATCATTCTCTTTCTTCCTGGTGTCACAACTGACTCACCAGGAAAAGGGTGTGCCTATTTCTCATACACACACAAAACTTTATTCTCAAACAATTCTACTCGCCTTCAATCATCTGGTCTGTTCAGATAATACTGTATATACTTACGCTTTTACCTCAAACTATGCTTTTGATACCACTAAACATGACAACTCAAACACACACTCTTATACTACATATTGTCTACTCTGTTTATGTAATGTACGGTTACCTTTAAAAGACATAGGGCCTTGCTCCCTATATTTTGCCCAAGTTTTTTTCTTAAGAAAGCTACAACATTTCAAGTACAATTATACAATGGTGAGGTTTAAGAACGGTCAATAAGCTAATATAAGTGGGTTTTAAGAAGAGATTTCTTCTTAAGGATGGTTGCTAAATGTTGATGTTGATCAGCTCCATTCTCTCACCCACACACACACTTCTGTCTATTCTATTTCAACTGCTCACATTCTGCTCGATGCAATTATGACAAGCCACGAAACAAAACGGCAAACCCCCTTAAACAAACACACTTTCCTTCTATTCGCTTTGAATAATAGCCATTCTATACCATCCAGGTATATGCCATGTCATTGCTACTTTCGAAATATGATCTTGACATCGGATCACTAAATACTGACAGCAGCTCCCTCGCTGAAACACATTTCAATTTGTTCTATTCTCTTTCAAATACACTCATGCTGTTAATGCACATCCCTAAAGATGACAGTTCTCCAACTCAAACGTGTCCATTCTTTCTCTCCATTCCCTCTTAATCATACCCATTCTTGTGTGCACCATTAATAAACACGGTGCCGTTGTTACAATGAAAGGTTGTCCTTGATACACACCACTAAATACCGGCAACTACCTTTCCTCTGATTGTCTTTTACTCACTCATTCACTCGCATACTTCTCTTTCTTCTCTGTTAACTACTAAATACTCACAACTATTCTCTCTTTCTACACACACACAATCTGTCTAATGGGCCTTATTCACCAATATTTTAAGCAACATGCCTGCAATATAATTTGCGCAATAGTACTTTTCAGCCGTTGCAGATTCTGTTATTACCTAGGAACAAATGTTAAATAAGAAAATGTTGAATGGCAGAATGCTCATTAAAACTGCATAAGTGGGTTTTACAAACATATTTCTTGTTAGGGGAGGTTGGTGAATGAGGCCCAAAGTTATTTTCTATAGCAGCAATGAGCACCACTAACCACGACAGCTTGACTACTCAACCTTTCGTCGCTCTTGTTACACACCACTAAACATGACAGCTTACCTGCTAATGAACACACACACACACACACACACACACCTACAACTGAGTGTTAAGTAAACCTTTCCGAACGAAACTCTAGACACTCCTGGAAGACACCAGCTTACTCATTTGTAACTGACCACTAAATTAAAGGTAATTATAATAGTGGGTAGCATTACTACAGAATTACAAAGTATCGTAGTGGACGTTAGTGTTATATACTGGTGCAAGGACAAATCCCGCTAGCGAACTTCACCTCGAGAAAAGCGGCAGGTTTTGTAAAGGCATAAAACTAATATAAACTCTTAATGATGGACATCGAAAACTATTTAAATTAGTCACTAAAACGTGCCAATTCGGAAAGCAGTAAATGACTGTCGGCTACTTGGCTAACATCGGTAATCTTCAATCATAAACAACGGCTTTCTGTCGAAAAGAGTCTCTTCATTTACCGCGATCGAGCCTCTCTTCACTTAAAAATAACCAGTCGAACGAAAAAGCTAATGAGCCTTTACACGGCGGTGGTAAAGAGAGTAAAAGAGTCCCGAAGCATTTCGAAAAGTTTGACGGCGGACGTCAAACCGAAAGCGGCCCGTCAGTAAACGTTAGCGGCCGAGCTAACACACTTCCACCGCGACTACTCTCACAAAGTTTAGCGCATCACCCGTCCAAGTCTTTAGACAGAGAAGCACGAAGTATCGAATTGATTCACGACAAACAGCAAAAATATTACCTGCGTGGAAACTGTTATGAGGTTATTCCTTCTATGTGGCTCTTTGGTCGGATAGCGCGATACGAGTCCGGCCTGGAACTCTGGCTTTATTTAGGCCGCGTCCCAAATCTCACATTCGCGTACTACTAAGTGGCAAAACACCAGAGGTCATACGTACTAAATCTAGAGAGTAAAGTCTACTGGTGTCTGAAGGTTGGGACTTGACCCCCGTCGCTCTTTAATCGTTGTTGTACTTAGTCTGAGTCCCATATGTTGCAGGTGTTTACTAAATAGTGTGCATAAAAATAGGCTGACCCCTACGTAGTACTCAGAAGTGGCAATTGTTTCGAAAAAAAATTACTCTTTTTCGGTACATCGAAAACGACATCTGCTGGTCAATGGATCCGTCAACAGCTTCGTTTGAACGCTTACTGCTTGTCACCCACTGTGGCTTTGTTAAAATATATCAATGTTTTTTTTTTTAAAAAGGAAAACTATTTCAGAAATGAAAGGTATTTGGGTGATAACGATTTTGGGTGATAATGACTTTAGACGTCTCTTTTAAAGTTTGGCACTAGAGTCATTCATTTTGTCTGACTCTGATTAAACACTAGAAACACTGATCAAATAAAGCAACAAACCTTTTAAATAATTTGTTTAATCAGCGTTGGTGTTCTAAATTTCCCATTTATATCTAAAATACAGTTTTTTCCAACAAAATTAGAAGTTGGAAAATACTGACACACATGCAACCCCTTTATAAACAATATCACTTCTTGAAATTCATTCATTATCCGAACTGCTTAATCCCTATGACAGTGGAGTGGTCCTACAATTAAGTTCCACCAACAATTATCCAAACAGGATCCAAAGAACCAAAAAGTCCAATTATCTTTATTCAGTCAGCTAAATATTGCAATCTTTCCATGCACTTTTAAAATTATTTGTTTATAACATTGCCAGATGATATTTTTTTTTTTGTCCCATAGCACATCACTGTACCATGGTATATTTGTCCTTATCATCTTATTACTGTACAAGTAACAATACCAAAAGATCATTTAAAGATTTTCTGACTAAGCCCTGACTGAACACCATCTTCCGGGATTTTATATGTGAGTGGACCGGCATTTATAGACAGTATAATAAATACTGGCAGCAATCACCCTGTGACAAATTTGGGTCCTTTTTTTTACATTATAAGTATATGACAGACTTTGCACCCGACATAAATCTAATAAAAACACAAAACCACTTGTCAGATCACTTCCAAATACCATAAAACTTTATTGCTGTAAAACATGGCAAAAATATTTTTGTTTTGAACAAATATCTGTCTTTACAAATTAGCTAAAATACAAGTTCAGGAAACGAGAACAAGAACTAAAACCGGTGATGAGCAACAGTGTTATAATAACACTGACATGACATCTTTTTCTAATTTTGATGGACCCAAAATACTTTTTTAACACAGTCTCACGGTGCATTCTTCTATTTAAGGTCAATGAAGCGAATGTCCATGATTAGCAGTGTGTGCCGTGGCAGCGGTCTGGGAGCCGGGGAGAGAACGGTCATCACCTGGGCCTGAGTGTCCACGGCCGTCACCACAATGAAGCCGCACACTGAACTTTCCAGAATGCCCCTGCTGCGACTGGCACCCGCCTCGGCGTCATCTTCCACACAGCTGACGCTGAGCACGTGGTGAGTCAGGTCTCGCCCTGGGCTCACAGGCACCAGCTTCAGCTGTGTGTCGTCCTGCGACATTCCTAGAGGCAGGCATGAGTCCGGGATGGAGGGAGCACCAATTTTGTAAATGCGCACATCGGAGAAGCGCACGTCAAAGGCGTGAGGGTAGAAAGAAGTGCCGTGGAAACCGTAGAAATACTCGCGGATCCTCTCGTCTCTGGCCTCTCGTCTGCAGTCTTTGGAGCGCTCTACCACGCCACCCGATTTGGGAAGCAGGACAACCCGCACAAAGTGGGGCAGGTCACGCTTCAGCTCGTTGTAGAGACGCTCCTGGTCCAGAACCAGCACCACATCCACCTGGAAGGCCGAAGCACAGTGGACGAGGGCCTGGTAGCCTGAGCCCTTTACCCAGCCGCAGGTGTTAATTATGCAGCCTCCAACGCTCGCCCTGCGGTTCACCTCGCAGCGCTGGGAGAACACCTCTGCCAGCCGTGATGTCAGCTTCAACAAAGAAAACACAGCAAGGTTATGATCAGCACCGGAAAAATAGATTTGTGAACTGTTGAGAAGAAGGTCAAAAAAGTTTTCATCAAAGTAAAATGCAAATTTTCAGTGTAATGCTATAATCAATCAGAAATTCCGAGTTTAAATAGGTATTTCTCAGGAATCTCCTTGGAGTACAGCGAAAAACGGAGCCTTTGTTTTCACCTTGTTATAGAGTTTAATGTTGGTCCCTGGTGACGTGGAGCCAAAATGGAAGACCAGGGGAGCCTGAACAGAAAAGCCTTCCTCTACGTCGGCCGGCCGCTCAATGCACAATGCTGACATGGTCCCCGGAACAGACACCTGAACAAATCCTGCATTACAGCATGTCCACACGCTGTCATAATTAATCACTGTAATAGAATGGACATCATATATTCTTACGCTGCTTTGGCCGACGTCCAGCTCCACAAGCGTGGGCCTCCTGCCCAGCCTCACAGCAAAGTTTAGTAAGAGTCGGCACACTGTGGACTTTCCAACGTCGGTTGGACCCACCACCATTACCTAAAAGCAACCATGAGTACAATAGCATACAACTTCAATGAAATTCACCTAAATTAATTCACTTCATTATAATTCGCTATACCACACAGTCATACCCTTGGCCCCCTTTCATTGTCTCTCTCAGCCTGTCTTCTCATTTGCTCCAGAGCGGCGTGAGCGTTCAGATACAGCAACATCGGGGTATCCTTGGAGATATATGCCACCTACGGACAACAAGACGCAAAAGTGAAAAAAAAACCATGGACGTTTAGTTATCGCAGTTACTAACCCTTAAAATTCCAACTATATCCAATATTCTATCTTTTTTGTCTTACAGACCCACATGTTGAATTTCAAGAAACCCACCAAAACTTCAGTCCTAGGATTGGCAAAAATATTGCTCATATAAAAAACTGTGTTCAGTAGATGAATTGATATAATATCGTATCGTATCGTGGCGATACGAGGTACCGATCTGTCCGTCCATACCTCCGTCTTGCCGGTCAGAGACAGTGTGCAGCCCTGCCAGGTAAACACGGCGATCTTCGAGCCCGGGCCAAACGTGTACTTCTTGTTGCGGTTGAGTTCGGAACCGAACACCTCAGCCATGCCGGTCAGCAACTCCAGCTGGACTCGCTCCCCGGATTCCACCTCGAAGCGCAGCTCCGTCTCCTTATCCAGATCAAAACGCGTCCCTGCCGCGCCGCCGCTGCCGGCGCTAGCACCTCCTCCTCCGCCGGAGCTCGAACTCTCCTCACCGACCTTCTCCGGTGCCTCGGTGCTCATGATTCCTGCGGGTTAACGGGGAGAAGTCAACTGCTCGTTTTAAACACCCACTACTCAAATTAGAGCAAGACATGAATCAAGACTATGTTCAGTCCTGGCTCCTCAGTGGTGGAACCAACTTTTTATTGCTATCAGAACGGAGTCTTCGGACGGCTTCGTTTATTTAAAAATGGGGCACTTACCCGCAGTAACAGTGACAGTATCTGTAAGGGTGCGTAACTTAGCTAAATAGCAGTTGTTGATTTAAGTCTGGCGTTGCAGGTCTAAATAACAACAGTGTACTATACAGCACTGATGTGCGTCATTCTGGATAAAAGCGTCTACTAATGCTCTAAAAATGTAAAATGTAACAAAACACGTCAAACAGCTCGATTCCTTTAAATTCGTCCTTACCAAACATGCCTAAACTCGAATAGCTCAGACGCTTATGTAGTAAATGATGAGAAAAGGAAGAGACGCCCTATATTAATATTTAATCCCCTCTTTAGCACACGTAAATTTGTAGAAGTACGGCAAATGTAAAACAAAAAACAAATTCTCATTTATGGCTTACTTTTTTGTTAAAAAGCCCAACTCCCAACGTGGCCCAGTGTTTTCAAATCAACCAGCAGCGCCGAGCAGCGTCAGTCGCGTTGTGATGACGTCACTGGCCCGATTCGTCATTACCGTCACTCACCAAACTACATACACTCCATCATTTTAATGTTATTATTACTACAGGATATACAAACTCAGTGAGAGTGTGGTCCACATTTAAAAAAACTTTATTTTATTTTTTTTTTAGAATGAACATACAACAAATCTACGGAAGTCGAGAGAGGACACGCGTCCATTATCCCGAAAACAAGTTATTTCGAGATCACGAACTAATTGTTTTTTTTGGCTGAAAATTACTTTCTGGTGAATTTAACAAACAAAAAAATCAACCTGATAACTGTAGAGCACGGAGACGCTTGTATTTCTGCTTGTGACAAAAATGATAAATGTAAGATCATAATGCCGGTGCTTAATCATAATGTATAGACACAAACGCAAAATCCCAGACGAAAATATGTTGTGGTCTGTAGAAAATAACTTTTGGTAACTTGTAATCACGAAGAAAAAATGTGAATTCTAGGTGATATTGTTTCACAACTATATCTCAAAACTAAAGACTTTACCAAGAAAAATAGAAATAAGAAATAAGACATAACAGAAAGAAAATGACACTAGTGATGCGTGTCTCTTCTGGATTTCCACTGAATTTTTTTAAAGCAAAGTATGAAACTTAATACAACATCCACTCTAAAGACAGGATACAACGTTATCAGATATAAAATCAGAAACGGTTCTGGAAATGAAGACTTGAACAACGTAAAAAGTAATTAAGAGATTACAAAGGGACGTGCAATATATCAGGTCAGGATTGCTAACAAGTCATCAGAGAACAGACTGGAATCCTCCATTTGGTCCATCCTCATCATTCTGCATCCAAAGAACTGATGATCACTGACTGGAAAATAAGTGATTTGTAATGATCAAAGTTGTGATAAAATTTAAAAAATCCACAGATTTACTATTCTGTAAATAACATTCTTAAAGGAACACCAACCAAAATGATATCAGTCATGTATTCAGAAATTCTTAAAGCATTATTTTCTGTTTATAAAAAGACTGAGACTGTATTGTATTTGCAAAGATCCAAATTTACAATATCCGTATTGGACATAAAGTGGTATTGTGCCATATTTAAGTATCCTTTATTAAAGTCTTACACAAAGGAATAACCTTAAAGCAATTTAACCAAATATCGAATTAAAACACACATACCCGTCTCCACATAATCTCTTATTTGCTTTTTAGGGCATCCTCCAGGGCAGTCACTACCTCAGCAGGCTCCGGAAACTTAAGCTTACGGGGAGGACCCTTCTTGAGTCCTGTCCAAAGCACCACCTCTGCCAAGGAGAAAACAAAATCAGAGACTGAATTAATATTTCAGATTTAATAACCTGGTACAATCTGGTAAACACTCTGTGACTGAGTTCTGTGCCTCTACCTTTGTCTCCTTCCTTAAGTGTCACCTCAAAGCTGTTCCTCCGAGGCTTCTCTGGGTTGAGCAGAATACGCAGCTCCGGACGTACAGCCACAAGAGCCTCACGCACCGCCTCGGCATTCCGCCCATACACACGTCAGCTTTTACTTAGGGACAAAAAACCTCTTATTTATACTGTGAACACTAAAAAACTGGGTGATAATCTATAACGACATACACCTACCAACAATTTGAATTGTACAAGTAAATGTTCATCTTAAAAGTAAAAGTCAAGGAAGTCAAATATACAGTATGCAAGCTTCAAATATATGAAGTTTTAAAACCAGTAATATCACAATTGTGCAGCAAAGATAACATTCTAACCAATGTTCGATGATCACTCTTTGGCCCAAATCTTCTCGGTTTGCTTCAGTCACGTTTACTTTATTTTTTATAGCAGGCACATCTTGATCTTCCTCTTCTGCATCGTTTTTTGCCGTGTTTGTACCTGCACATACAATATTTTTAAGAAAACAATAATAACCAGAGATTCTATTTAACCATAAAATGTATATACCTCATCAATTAATTACAGGGCCACTGCTGACCAAAGATCTCTCCTAATGACTGGGAGGAACAAGTGGTTGGTGGACACATAGAAACCTAACTTACGCTTTTTTGCAGTGCCTCGAGTTTTTGCCGGCAAACGCTCTGATGATGCGTCACTTGTTTTTGTCCATTCATTGTACACACTCGAAACTGTCGCTTTGGAAAAGCCCAGCAACTCTACAGCCTTAGTAATTCCCTTTGCCCTCATGGCTCCCACAATCAGGCCTTTTTCAAAGTCTGTTAGGTCTTCTGGACAAGAAAAAAAAAAGATAAATTTAGCACAAATTTACCCAAGGTGTACATTATATGGACTAATTATTTGGGCCATTCCACCGTTACTCAGGTAGACTTTTTCACACTTTTTCTTTCAGCATTTTCCATCAGCTACACTTACCATAATATTACTCTTCTTACCATCTGCACTTCATGCATGTAAAGGATGACCATACCAATTAAATAGTGGAATGATAAAAAAGCTAAATGGCCATAAATGGAAACTAGACCAATACAACAAAGTAATATTTTTACTTTCTTTCAAGAAATACTCAGTAATGTACCACGACTTCAGGACCACAGTTTCTATGTCCATCCCAAGTAGAGCAAAATGTTAAATAAAGTATAATGTTGAGTTGAAGTGCTTTGAATAATGGCAACACAAAGTTTGTGATCACAAAATTGTTGGCTTAAAATCACTTTTGAGCTAGTGAGCAAAATCCTTTACCCCAAATTGTTTCAGGGAGACTGTCCCTATGGTTGGGCAAGTTGATGAATAACAACGTTAGATAAGTGCTGTAATGTAATGGATTATTCACACTTCTCTATAAGTGAAGCTATGCTAGATAAATAATCAGAAGTAGATGCAAGAATCTCAAAGAAGGCCTACGTCGAAAATATGTCTGTGCAAAAAATCATGCACTTTGTACCAAAGAGGCACTTCCTGGACTGCATCTTTGTAGATTTGCATGTAATCTCTTCATTATTTAGTTTACTACATGCATCATGATTAAACTCTGACTTCATGATCTTTGCATTGATTATTTAGGAACATGTTGTTTTCTTTGTTTCGTTCAGCAGACATGTTTGTGTGTTTGATTTCGGGTCCGAAACGATTACGCACAAACCACGTGTATTACTCGACAGTGGAAAGGATGAAAAAAATAACCTAATGAAAAAAAAAACAAAAAAACTTGCTCTCGGATTAATAACTCTAACAACTGCGTGATAATGATATAAGACCATAACTTGGCCCTTCCTTGCTGCAGTAAAAGATTTAATGGGCGCTATTTCGGCCTCACGCGCGCACATTTTAAAGATGAACTCGGAAACTTTTTTGGTTTAATCTGTAGCTCGTGCAGCTGCATACCTGGCTTGGCACGCGACGCCATCGTCACGCTCGAGCTGGGTGAAGATGATGATGATGATGACTGAAGTCCCTGCGCGAGGATTGCGCACGAGACCTGCAAGCAAGCGTCGTCGCGTGCAGAGTTACGAGAGTTGCGCGAGCAAGTTTAAGCGTGCGCTGGGGAGAACATCGCCCTCTAGCGTGGAGGAGAAACGTACTGCACAGATTTAGAGTTTATTTTAGAATTGTGAAAATTATTTGGATTTTATCTTATTATATAATTTCCACAGTCTTAGGGCCGATTCAGGACAAATATGATAAAACTGTGTGAGTGACAAAGACTCTTGGACAAGTGCATTAATTTTCTTTTCCTTTACCTGCTAATCATATTTTTCAGTAGCTGTTTTGAAAGCTACACATTGAATTTTTTGTGAGTCCTATAGCCTAAGCTCATACTCAAGCTCAAGACTTCAAGGTGCCTGGTGTTGTGTTTACTGATATTTAGCCATTTGTTCTTGGGAATTGAAGTGTAGGTCTCATAATGTCCACCTGTTTCTGTCAATAATCAAAACGTCCTCCTCTTTCGTCAGCATAGCCCTGCCTTTTCTGAAGTATGTTTTCTAAGACAAGCATAAAGAATATGGAGGACTAAACATGACATAATTATAAATAATGTGTGAATAAATAAGTAAATATAGAAATAAATAAATACATAAATACAATATGCCCTGGAAAATTGCTAAATGTATTCCTACTTTTGTTTATTAACATATTTCAAGATTTATTTATTTCTGAATTTCCACATTTCTTCATTTATTTATTTTTGTGTTGTCACATTTCTTTATTTATCTATTTTAGATTTTCCACATTTTTACATATATTTATTTCTGCATTTCCACATTTCTACATGTATTTATTTGTCTCTGTATGCTGATAAGGTAGGCGGTCCCAGCCTTAGTCGAAACCGTGATTGGGCCGCAGGGCGCCTCAGACAGAAGCAATCGATCTAATCAGCGTGATGCTTGTTAGTTAAAATCATCTGAAACTAACTATACAAATGGCTGCCAACGGGAGACCGTTAGCACATGTTCTGCGGGATTTAGCTGATCAGCTGGAAAATAGTACGTTTCTTGTGTTCGCATATGTCAAATAACCATTGTCATCAGTAAAATTGTATTTTATTTATACGGCAATTTAAACCTCAAAAATCTTAAGGATAATGTGTTCAAAACATTTTTTGTGCAACCCACCAAGTTCAACTCCGCCGTCTCATGCCAGCACAGCGACACATTATAACTCAGACAGCGATAACTCATTAAAAAATACGCCATAGTTACCAGACAGCAGTCATTACAAGCACAGGCATTACTAGTCGAGTCGAAACAATCTCACTTCATTTAACCAATCACGGTTTCGACTAAGGCTGGGACCGCCTACCTTATCAGCATACAGAGACAAATAAATACATGTAGAAATGTGGAAATGCAGAAATAAATATATGTAAAAATGTGGAAAATCTAAAATAGATAAATAAAGAAATGTGACAACACAAAAATAAATAAATGAAGAAATGTGGAAATTCAGAAATAAATAAATCTTGAAATATGTTAATAAACAAAAGTAGGAATACATTTAGCAATTTTCCAGGGCATATTGTATTTATTTATTTCTATATTTACTTATTTATTCACACATTTATTTATTTATAATTATGTCATGTTTAGTCCTCCATAAAAGAATGGTCACTTGCAGGTTCACGCCCATATTTTCAGCACTTCCAAGTCATGTCAAGTCAATATCAAGTTATTTTACATTCTGGCATTTTCCACCCATTCGTTTGTATCTGTTAGTCTCATATTCTGCATGGGACATTTTTAGTCTAAGTAGATGTACTTCTCCTGTTAATAATTGACCCATTTTTGGCCAATTCTAAATAGGTTCCAGCTTCTTTTATTTACTTGGTTTAGTAATCCCCATGGTTCTCATGTTGTTACTATGGAAAAACAACGTAACAGGTTCAGTAAAACTGTCATTTCTGAATTGCTAGTCTATTTAGAAAAACCTGTGTTGACCTTTAAAAGCAGCAAAAGTCACATGTTCAGAACTGTTTGCAAACGAATGCTTGATGACAACACAAAACTCAGAAAACTGACAAGAAATAAAAGCAGAAGGCAAGAAAACTGAGATTCAAATTGTTTATTGCCATATCAAAGCCAGAATGATCTTTTAAACTGAACAATTAGCAACGGGGCAAAGGTCACAAGCAATAACTCAAAATATATGTATATTTGGAATGCTTATTTCCAGCAAACACAGACATGGGTCAGGATGGGAATAGGAGAAGCTAAGCTACTTCTGTAAAGTACTTCTACATTAAGTGCTTTGAATGAGTGCAATCATAGGCTCATCTTCTCTTAGGTGTTATTTCTTCAGCCAAATGTAGAGTTGTTCCAGGCAACATTGGCTGCCTCCATGTCATAAAAGTTGATGTAGATCCTGAAACACAGGAAAACAACAGGTTTGAGCTTTCAGGTGTGTTTAATAATACAAACAGAATTAATAACAGATTAATATGGCAGCCACACGAGTAGTGGAGTGTGTGGTGTACCTGTCTGGGGAAATGCCCAGGTGCTTGTTGAGTTTGTCCATCAGCAGTTTAGAGTACTTTTTATTCTGGGACCCGCCAATCCCCCCGATGCTATGAAGGGAACAGAGCGCACATGGGTCGGATTTCCCTCCAAACATCATCATCTGATCGGGGATGATGTGGATGGCGATGTACTAAAATGGGAAAGTAGGTGGAGAGAGAGAGAGAGGTGCAGAGAGATGGAAAATAAAAAGAGAGAGGGTAAAAGGGAGAGAGAAGGAGATAAGGACGGGTAGAGTGAAAGAGACGTACAGATGAATAAGAGACCAGGACAAAAAAAAAGAGAGGGATTTAGAAACCCATTAGTTACATGAAAGTCCATCATGCAACACAAAGCAGAAATTAAAGCGCGTTCTCTACAACTGCAACGTGACCGAGCGGAGCGAGTCCATGTCGGAGATCACAGTTCCACGTCATGTCCTACATTCTACATTACACTTACACCGGCCGGTTTTCCGATGGCTTTGGCAAGATCATCCGTGAGTTCGGCCATCAGACTTGCAGGAACAGCATCCTTACTGACGTTAGTGTTCACCACGAACATCGGCATGGCGACGGCCGCAGCTGAGAAACCCAATCAGTCGAAAAGATAAAAAACCCTGTTTGGATTCTAGCAATGCCTTCTCAGCCGGTGAAGTTGCAAAACTGAACAATGCGTGTCCTCAACTTCGATCTGTAATGTATTTCTGCTACAAAATCACGTGGGGAAAAGACAGGAAAACGTGTAAAACTCAGTGTCTCTCGAACGGGCCGCGTCCCAAATAGCACAGCTCTAGAGAACGTGTGATCGAACATGTGTCACTCTGGATACACTTCCGGGGTTGATTACCGCTAGGTGGCGCTCGCAAGCGAGGCTAAAATGAAAAGGCCTTGAGTGCTTGAATCGAAGCAAGTGTATTTCTTTTAAAGACAGAAGAGTGTACTTAACTGTGTACATGTACTTCACTCCTAGTGTGCATGGCAACTTGTTTTTTTAGAACTGAAGAAGCCTTCCAGATGAGAAGTGAATTGTTTTAAAGAACCTAAAATAAGTCAAGTTGCCAGCGATTCATGGACTCAAGCTTGAGAACCCAAACATAGATAGAATGAAAAGGTTTCTAGGTAGTTTGCATCAATCAGTGGTCAGTAACTGCAGCATTGACGAACTCAACTCCAAAAATGCTTTGCTGTAGAACAAAACATTGCTATGTTCTACCTTATATTTTCATTAATTGAATAAATAACTGTCTATAATTAAATCAAGGCAAGACAAATTTATTTATATAGCACAGTTTACACACAGATATTACTCAGTGTGATTTTTATGCATAAAATAATTAAAGATTAAATAATAAGAATAAAAATCTAAAATAGTAAAACACAGGATAAAAAAAGACAAAAAAAAACATAAGAGTGAAGTATGAAATATGAAACAATAAGTAATGGGGGAGTTGGTGGCCTAGTGGTAGGGCACTTGCCTTTGGACCAAGAGGTTGTGGGTTTGAATCTGACCTCTTGCATTACCAACACTGGGTCCCTGAGCCAGACCCTCAACCCTAAGCTGCTCTGAGGGGAACTGTCCTTGAAATTAGCAAATGTAAGTCGCTCTGGATAAGAGCGTCTACTAAATGCTCCCAAATGGTCTATTTGTAGGATACTATATAAAACGTTGCTCTGGAAGAAAGTTACTATGACTGTTAAATAAAATTTAAAAATGTTAAGTGCAGATATGCCAAAGATGAAAGTCTAATTAACTGAATGCGAAGGAAAGATCTAGCAGTGTAACAGAGCAGAAACATTTGCCAATCACTTCAGCCATTAACTTTCACACTCAACTTTCATTTGTTTTGGACTAGCTCGCAGGCGCCCCTATCGGATATTTAATGCATTGCAGGTAGATTAGGACACAATGGGATTAATAGGAAGTGGAAAGTCTCTCTGTTAAACGGCTAACAATATTTTTACAGTAAGATAACATTTTGAAATGTAAAGCACGTGGTTAAAACGCATCGTCCAACATTTCTACAAATGTGCATAAAACGTGTTTCGGTGTCAAATTTCTTTTCCGTTACTTACGGTAAAGGACGCGCATGCGCACACCTTCCCGTCCGGAAACAATATTGTAGGCGAGCATGAAAAGCACTTGAGTTTGAGAAGGTGAATGCGCGGAGGTGGCGAGCTTTTTTTTCCTCTTCCCGTGCGCACATGCGTGACCCAGGACTTTAAACTTGGTCGTTTTAACGGGAGGTCAGCTCCGAAGAATTGTCGCCGTTGTGTTTTGGCTGTGAAATCTCTTTTTAGAAAATCTCAATAGGTTTGACCACGGAGCGGCTTTGGATTGTCTTCCTTAAGGCGGTGTGTATGTATGTAGATGTGTGTGTATGTGCGAGCGAAGTTACTTTAATGCGACTTGTTTAAATCCGACGCTCGTAATTGCGCAGTAGATCGTCACCTCGTAGACAGATCTTCTATTGCAGCGAGTGAGCTGAGCCGGTTTGCGTGCAGCTTCTTTAACGCTTAAAATCTTGAAATCGAAGTTGGAGCTTCAAAATGACTGATTAATGGGAGGAGGATGTCATGAGATGAGAGAAGCAAAAAGTGTGAGAAAGCTTCAACTTTTAGCCGCTACCAGCCTTTAATTCGCATCGTTAGCTTGTGAGTGACTGTTTTGCGCATCGGGGCGGAATTTGACGGCATAGAAGTTGAGCAATTTCTATTTAATATATACATATATATATTTTTGATCGCCATGGTGGACTCGGTGAAAACCTTCCAAGCGCACCTGACCGCTGTCATGGACAGTTTGGTACGCGCGTCGGTGTGCGAGATCACCAAACTGTTCCAGGACACGGTGAACGACTACTTGGTGGAGATCTCGCTGAACAGGAAGGAGAACGAGGCGCTCAAACTGCGCTTGAGACTGACTGAGAACAAGCTGAGGAACGAGAGAAAGTACGGCATCGCCTGGGCGGCGAGTCGCCGTGCCGCCGGTCTGCTGGCTTCTTCTTCGCCGTCGGACGGCGGCGGCGGCGGTGTTGCCAAAAAGCGCAAAATGGAGACGAGTAAGTCCCCCTTTATTTTTTTATACTTCCCGCTTTCGTACTTCGCGCCAACAGCTCACCTGCGAAGTATAAACTGCTACTTTACAGGGGCGCGCGTCCCTGACTTTTCTTTTCTTTCCTTTTTAGCTTTTTTTTTTAGCTTTCTACTATCACAAGCAAAAATGGAGTGAATCCGCCGTAATGGCGACCTGCTCCTCAGTTCTCTCTCTTCTTTCTCCTCCCTCTCCTCCTTTTCCTCCCTCTCTCCCTCCCCTTCCTGATCTCCTCTTCTTTCTTTTCCCTTCCCCTCTCTCTCCCTCCCTCCCTCTTCCCCCTCCCCTCTCAGGAGCTAGGCAGGCGAAGGAGTGGAGAGGGGTGGCGTGGGAGGATGGGGTTGGAGGAGGAAGAGGAGGAGGAGGAGGAGGACGGAAAGGGAGGAGGGACGTGTACCAGATCCGCCTGCCAACTGCGACTGGAGGGGGAGAGGGAGAGGTGGAGGAAGAAGAAGAAGAAATAGAGGAGGAGGAGGAGGCGGAGGAGGAGGAGGAGAAGAGACGACGTGTCTCTGGGGAGAGGAAGGAGGTGGCCAGCGTGAAGGAGGAGGTGAGTAGCCAATCAGAGGAGAGGAAACAGCTGCAGGGAGATGGAGAGTGAGGAGGAGGAGGAAGGAGGGGGATGAGAGCGAGTGTGAGAGAGGGAGGACGTGGGAGAGGGAGTAAGGGCTGAGAGGTATGAAACAAAGCAGGAAAAAATGAAGATCTCGAACGGAATGAAAGCAAGGCTAAAAAACTGTATCACTGCAGGCCGAGAACAACACTTTTTTGGGAGGGGTGAAAAGGGGGTGAGGGTTCTTAGGGGCCCATAGCTGCAGAGGGCCCAAAAATGTGTAAAATATTCTTAGACAAATTGCAGCTAGAACATTCTGGAAAAAATATTATGGATTCCCACAAAAATTACTTCAAGATTTATGGAGGTTCAGAATATGTCCTGGAATTTTTAGCTGTGTCTTCGTCATCAACGTTAACCAGTTCTCGTTCGGCAAACCTTGATACCTGAACAATATGAAGCTGATGTGCATTATCTGTATTCTCACGTTCTGTCTTTTCTTTTCTTTGTTGGATGGTGAGAGCAGGAGGAGAGCTACAGGTCAGAGCCTTTGAGACTCCTGCAGGAGGCGCTCCAGATCAGCCAGAACGAGACCAGCTCCACCCACGGTGAGCGCTGCAAGCTTGAGTGTGTGTATGTGTGTGTGTGTGTGTGTGGGAGTGAGACAGCAGGCAAGGAATTATGGGATTGCATGAGTGGCGTGTGCCTAAGTGTGGGAAGGAGAAACTGGAGGGTTTGGGCGGAACATTGCAAGTGATGTAGCACGGGAGTGATGTGGTATTTATTCCTCATGTTGCTCTATCTGATGTTGCTCCCATTCCATAATATCTGATGGTGTGAGATGTTGATGTTGGCTTTTTTTTTTTTTTTGAAAGGGAATAAAAATGTCAAATGATAAATTAGTTGCTTTTGGGGTCTGATACGAATGAAAGTGATTGTGTCAAATCAGTATGTGATTTTATCTCGTATTGATCACTGCATCCTGAATTGAATCTAATTAAAATTGTGACATCACAGACTTCTCAATATTGGCGGACATTTAATCGTTGTCCATTTAATGTTGCGTCATGATGAAACATTGGATTTACTCACCTGTTTATTGTAAATGTCTGTGCGTAGGAGAGCTGAATCCTGCCTCAGTTGAGTCAGGTGGTATGTGGGAGGAGCAGCCGGCTCTGTCAGCCGAACCCGTGCAGAGCGGTGACGAACTCAGTGGCTTAGAGACCGCCCTAAAGGCTGAGGGTGAGAGGGAGGGGGCGGAGTCCGGCCACGAAAGTCCCTCCCACCCTGAAGGTGTGGAATTTATTGGCTTGGATGGTCTGTGTAGCTCTCAGCAGGACGTTTCCAATTCTGCCCACAAAACAGAAGCCGTCGGGAGTCAGGAGGAGGAGGAGGAGGACGACGACGACAACAACAACAACGAGGGCGACCCCGAGGAGGAGGAAGAGGAATCGGTTCGTGAGGACGCCGAGCCGCTACATTTTTGCCCGCAGTGCGGCGGCGGCTTCAACACGACCTCCGACCTGGCCGAGCACACGTGCCCGCTGGCCGAGGAGCGTCCCTTTCAGTGTGCCACCTGCGGCCGGGCGTTCGCTCACGCCTGGGGCCTGAAGGGCCACGAGTGCGCGCCGGCGGGCGAACAGCCGCACTGCTGCGAGCTCTGCGGAAAGCGATTCACCCACTCCCGCTCGCTGGAGCGGCACCAGCTAGTGCACACAGGCGAGCGCCCCCACCAGTGCCCGCAGTGTGGCCGCAGCTTCAGTCGCCTGGGCAACCTGGAGCGCCACCAGCGCATCCACACAGGCGAGAGGCCATACGAGTGCGGCTCGTGCGGGAAACGCTTCAGCCGAGTCGAGTACCTGAAGCGGCACCAGCAGGTCCACATCGGCGAAAGGGCGGAGAGAAACACACTGCAGTGCACGCATTGCAACCAGACGTTTGCCGACGTGGAACGTCTCAAACGGCATCAGTGCTTCTCCGGTGTCTGACCAAGGCTCGTGACCTCCCCGGACCTCCTCATGTCCTTTAAGGGACGGTCTAAAAAATCTGAAAAGCTAACCGTGAATGGAAATAAATGAGCCTTGTAGGCTTGCAGACATTTTTAACCACATTTGCAATTTTTTGTTGGACTTTTCTTTTTAAGAAATGATTTACACACCATGATGACTCCTGTCTTTAAAGGAATGTTAGAAAAAATCTGAATAGCCAACAGTGAGTGGAAATGAATGAGCCTTGTAGGCTTGTGGACATTGTTAACCACAATTGCTATTTTTTGTTGGACTTTCCCCCCCAAAAATTCAATCTGAATCAGTGGACAACATGACACGTGCACCACAGGGCATGAAACAGCAACATCAATTTTGTGCATCCTCTTAAGGGACAAGTGAGAAAAATAACCATTGTTTTGTGCTCACAAGAAAGCATTGCATGTTCATGAGGAATTACTTTTGAGAAAGTAACTGTTTATGTACCTCATGAGCATGCGAAAACATCTCACATTAACTTCTCATGAGCATGTTTAACCTTCTTGTGAGAACATGAAATTTATTTATTTCTTTATTTATTCATTTTTTCTCACTTATCCCTTTAGGGGTACTGTATGATTTACAGAATCACAGAACAACATATATAGAATCATAATTTTGGCACAGATTTGAAGATGGATAATTTGGTGCCTTTTTACACATTTCCATCTAATGGGAATCTGGATTTCTCAGCGTGGCTTTGGCATTCAAATGCTTAAAAATGACATAGACATGCAGAATTATCTGTAAGCAAACGTACTGCGTATGCTTTGATAGTTATTTTAGAAAGCTCAGAGTATTGACCTAATTAATGTCCTAATTTTCTTTTACCTAATTCTGAAAATACTTTTTTGCTTACTTACTATGTTTGCCATTATTCTAGATCTGCATCATCTTAGATCTATTTTCACAATGTCCCGATTCATCAAATCACAGTATTGTGATTCCGAAAATCGTGCTGCCCTACAGTGTGGCACCTCATAAAATAGTTTAACTCATTATGAAGAATGTTCTATGTATTCTTCCCTAAACAAAGTTCATGCTCTGCTAATCTAAAATACAAAGGCCATAGAGAGGGGGGGAAAGTATCTAGTGCCTCATAAATACTTTTATTATTCAGTCTGTGTAGAATTACACTTTTGCACATATATGACATAACATTCATCTACAATGTATGACTTAGATTCGGGTAGCAGAAGAATCTGGCCCGTCTTCAAGCAACTGCAATGTTTTTTTTACTCCATATTTTATTTTTTGAACAAAACTGTGACCCCAGAAGTTCATCAAATCCTGTGTCTTGTGTCTTTTATCACTTTCCTCATTGTGACAAAAATGCCTTTTTTGTTGCTTTATATTTTCTTCAACATTGAATCTCAGCATTTTTTGAAACGCTGATGTGGTTCATTAGGTCAGATTTGTAAATTATCACTGATGTCAGATTTTTGTTTTCTACGTATTTACACTATGACTGTATGTAAAATAAACTGTTTATGAGGAAATGTACTCATCCATTATCCGAACCACGTAATCCTAACTGGGGTCGCAGTGGTGGGGACCAACCCTGGGCAGGCGCTAACACACTGCAGGACACACACACACACACACAATCACACTCACATTCACACCTCACGGGGCCAATTTAGAGTCACCGATTAACCTACTGTATATTCCATGCTTTTGGACAGTGGGAGGAGACCCATGTGAACATGGGCAGAGCACGCAAACTCCACACAAGAACCTACGGACGACCAAGAGATTGAACCAAGGACCATCTGGCGGTGAGGTGACAGCGCTGACCACTTCACCACCGTGCCGCCCTTGGTGGCCCTTAAATAGTTGCTTTAAGTTAGAGGCGTTAAAGGAGTATGAACACCTAGTGGTTTTGGTAATGCTCTCCCTGACCACTCAGGACATGTAGTGCCTTTTGATGCACAGAAGATCAATCTTAATGAGTGCTACAGTCTCACACACCAAAATGAAACAGCCTGCACAGCAAAAGCGCAAAGTAAATTACATATTAAATTATGCAGAAAACATCTTTATTGATTTTCGCCTCCGACAACACAGTAGTGTCTCAGAAATGATAGTGAAAGCTTGCTTTAAATGACTATTTTTACTATTTTAAAACTAAATATATTACATAAATTAATTTATGATCTCACAAGAGAAAGTGAGTGACTATTTGTCATTGTGAACACAGCTCAGCACACAGTGCACGACAACTAAATGTGACATCTGCATTCGACCCATCCGTGAAGGAGCAGTGGGCAGCTGACATGGGCAGTGTCTGGAAGCACTGCTTGGGGACGGTACTTTGCTCATGAGTACCTCAATGGTACCTTTACTGCTCCGTGATTTGAACCGACGACCTTCTGATCACAGGGCAAACTCCCTAACCGTTACGCTACCAACTACCCCAATATAATAGATAGTAAAAAGATGGCATTTTAACCATATTTTTTCATATGTGATGGTCTAAATTCCCCAAAATCTTCAAAACAACTATTTATTCAATCATATACTTTAATATGACACTGGAGTCATACGGACATGAATGCATTTATTGTTCAATACACATATAACTACATTCTGTACTTAAAACCATTTTCGAGCGTATAGAATTACAAATAATTTTTAAAAATGTCAGACCCACCTGGGAGCTGATATAAACACAAATTCACTGGGAACTACCACCCGTGTAGCCCAATTGTCAGAGACTGAATGCTTAAAACTTAATACTTACAAAGCAATAGATATCAAAAGACAAAGAGCTGGCAAAAAGTGGACAAAAATGTCTTCAAGCAACAACGGTAAACATTACAACTGATAATACAATGAGCGTATTCTAGAACAGTGCGTATACAAAAACCAGCAGAAGTGACATGGTCCAGCGGGACGTGGTCGTGGTAGGACATTTAGAGGGTGTTGTGCGAATGTTACTGATTATTGTTGGAGACCTTGCGGTGGTGGTGGTGTTTGTGGTGGGACGTCGGATGCTGAAGACACACCGGCCTACGTTCCCCTCTCTGTCCACTGCAGAAATTTCTACGTCTCTCACGCAGCAGCAGTCTCTGTAGGTCAGCAGGGTGGCGTTGTTACCATTTTCGTCTTTGACCACCTCCGTCATCAAAAAGGAGGTCCGGTTAGGGGTTCGGTCAGGGCAGACGGTGGATATACGAGGGTCCTGGAGGCCGGTGCCGTTGCCGTCAGACATGAGTAACGTCACCTCCCATGTGGCGTTACTGCACGAGAGAGGGCAGTCCAGGCTCTCGTTTACCACACGGCATACTGGTGGGGTGAAGTCAGTAATCTGTAGGAAACAAAAGTAATTAATTATATAAAGCTAAACTAAAACTGCTATAAAGACTTTTTGTAGCATAATTGGTAAATAGACCTTTTGGATGACGGTTGCGAGCAGGATGGCGAAGTTTGATGTTCCAGTTGCATTTGCCTCTATGATCACATGTGAGGTAGAGCCTGACGGGGTTCCCACTGGAACACTAAGACTTAGAGAACCGTTAGCACTTCGCGCTTCACTTATGTTTAAACTGCAACACACAGAAACAGAGTTGGAAAGGGGATCTATGGTGAGGCTTTTGAGTCAGCTTAATCGTGTGCATTTTAATCGAAGCAATTTCAGTTTTAAAAAGATTTCATATGAGGTTAAAAATAACTTTTTCATGATTAAACTGTTTACCTCGCAGTAAACGTTCTCACAAATCTTTGATCGTCCCCCACATGCACAGTGATGGGGCTGTCTGTCTCAGAAGTGTCTACTGTGAAGGGGACAGATATAGATGCACCAGGCTCCAAAATCACAGACCTCTGGACCTGTCATATTGCAAAAGCATAGAGGAAACCTCAATGTTAGAACATTACCATACAGTGTCTGTTTTTACCCCCCTTTCATTTTTTACATTTGCCTCACCACCCTCCCCACTGACCTGTACTCTGATCTTGGACGTCCGTATCTGAGTGGACGATTGTCTTTGGAAAGGCTGTCCGTCTTTTTGTCCCACCAGCATGAAGGTGAAGGGGACGTCCGGGAGGTTAGTCACGCTGGTGAGAAATGAACCTCCACCCAAATCTTTCACGTTGGCGTTCCTCAGAATCTCTCCATCTGCACTTACCAGCCCCAGCTTCAGCTCAGACAACATGTCAGCACTTGAAACCGTCAGTTTTATCGTTGAATTCTGACCTGAAATATAGGCACAAAAAATAGTTTTATCATGTGTTAAGTTTAACAGGTGATAAACATTTAAGACTTTTAGCAGTGATACCTGCAGGGGGTCTGGCACTTATTGGAGAAAATCCAGGACGAGGTCCAACAAACTGGAACGTGAAATCCAACCTGCTGCGACCTGAAAAGGGATATGCGTTAACCCATTATCAATCTTGCATACACCGTATTTAGTATTACTAATTTAAAATATGGTCTCACCAATAATCCTGAGAGAATAAGCCTGAGGAGATCTGATACTGATGCTCCATGAGCCTGTTCGGTTTTCTGCATTTAGACTCACTCGAAGTAGATTCCCCACTTGAGTTACTGAACCCAGTGGACCTGTTGCAGCTGTGTTATTTTGAGATATACCTGAAAACACAATATCAGTGTCTTAGGTCCCAGGGCTACAATCCTTAAGGACTATATATCTAAATATCTTTATAAATTAATCTGCTGATATGTTTATATCGATCTTTATTAGGTTTATAATTAGATTTACTGTACTACTGTATTTTTTGGGAAAGTTGGTGGCGTAACGGTAGGGTGTTCGCCCTGTAATCAGAAGGTCGCAGGTTCGAATCTAGGGTCAGCAAAGTTACCACTGAGGTACTCATGAGCAAGGTACCGTCCCCAAGCACTGCTCCCCGGGCGCTTGTTAGGTGCCCACTGCTCCTTCACGGATGGGTTAAATGCAGAGGTCACATTTCGTTGTGGTGCACTGTGTGTTGTGGTGTGTTCACAATAACAAATAATCACTCACTTTCACTTTTTACAATAATGTCACCCTTGGTAACCCGTGGTAAAAAGTGTGTGTAAAATTGTATGTATGTTCTGTCAAACAATATTTTTTGTAGTTGTCTGTCTGACTGAGGTTCTGATCTTTTACCTGAAGGATCCTGCAGTGTGAAGGTGACGGACAGCCCTGTGATGTGTAAAGTCACATTCTGAACCTCTGAATCCAGCAGAAAGAAGAAAGTACCAGGCCTTGTAGAATCTATCTGCAGCAGAGTCACCTAAAAATGAACAAATAATCACACACTTTAAAACTTTAATGCAAAATAATTATTTAGAAATATGTATTATGACTGTGCATGCTTGAGTGTGTGTGTGTGCGACCTCACCTGTGAAGATGTAATGGAGTCCTGAATGATGGCTGTGACCTGGGAAAGTGTGCCTTTGCTGACCTCAATGGTCTGACCACCAGACAGCTGAGCTAGTTGCTCATACAAACTGATGGCTGAGTTTGTTGCTGCTCTTCTTCTTCTTCTTCCAAGTACTTTACTCAAAAAGAACGACATCTAAAATCCGCAAAAGAGCGATCTTAATGAATAAGATACTTAATTAAAAATGACAAAAATAGATTTCGAATGAAAGGTTCATTCGAGGACTCACCCTAGACTTGGTCATTTCGAGCAGAAGGGAAACTGTCCCAAGCAGCTCAAAATCTATCGGAGGTGAATCAGTGAACACAAAGATTTCTGATGAGGGAGGAGCTATGCTAAGGGCCAGCTAAAGGAAATGCAGAAAATATTAACAGAAAAATTCAGTGACAGAGGCAAAAAAAAAAACCATGCACTTTCATGACTTCTCAGACTCACACTTACTCACCTGCAGTGCAGAGAAGGTAAACTTTGGAGGATTCTTATTTTCCCCAATTCTAAGGTTATCAACAAACTGTTTCATCACCCCTGGGTCTGTGGTACTTTTCACTGGTCCAAAATCTACACACAGAAACACACTTTTAAATCAATATAAGGTATATTTTGTTCTACATTGTTACATCATTTCCATGGTTGATGTTTGAGTTCCAAGTTTTCCAGAGAATCTTTTCCAGAGGAGTGTACGTATTCATGTCAACCTTACATCTGGCTCTAAACATGCTTAATTTTGGATATACTTGTTTTTGTAACTCTAGAAATTAAAAGTTAATATTTTTATGTTCTGGGGAGAAGGTGGCTAAAGGTCAGATCAGAAGAACTACCTCTATTGAGCCCCTGAGCAATACTGTTAACCTCAAGTTGGAAATGGAAGTTCCTCTGGATGAGAGGCTCTGATAAATGCCATAAAGGCAAATGTTGTAAACACACTCACTGACGTCATCAAATTCAACCAGGATGTACAAAGAGGGCTCATTTGGAGTTCCGGAGTTCCTGTCAATATATTCTTCGATGAGTCTCTGCATCTCTTCAGTATTACCTCTCATACTGCCAGTAGTATCAATGACAAAGCAAACCACTGCAGTACGAGTAATACCCAGCATACTGAAGATAAAAGGAGAGAGAGAGAGGAATAGTCAGTCATGCATCACAACTTCACTTCCCCATTCATTTCTGGATCATTTTGCAGTTTATTTGTAAGAATGACAGCCAATAGGTTTCACAAATATGGGAAGGTGCAGTAATGTCTGTGGCACATACTGAGAAACATATACAGGAGATTATAGTATACCGTAAGAACTTTTCATTTCCATATACGGTCCGGAGGTCCTGTAGCAGGTCCGCAGTGGCCATTTTGGCTAAAAATGCAGCATGCAGGTGAGGGTCATGGTCCCCTAAATCCATATCCCCGCTGCCATAATCCTTACTGATGCCAGCTCTTATCTTGTCTCCATGTGCACATTTACCTAGAGAGGCAAGAGCAAGAGGATATAGAATAACTAGACTGGAATTCCTGGAGAAACTCTGTGACTTTTCTTTTATGTGTGTGTGTGTGTGTGTGTGTGTGTGTGTTCTATAGGTAGTACCTTTAGGAGTAAAGCTCACATATCCTGAGGTGAGTGTATTTGTGCTGAGTATCTCTGGTAGAATAAGATCAGGACACACACTTTCGGCGCAGCTTCTGCAGGTCGGGGTGTCAATATCTAATGACATTAAACAGACATATGCACGAACAGTTAAGATACACCCTCACATACACTCACTGTTTAAAAAAAAAAAAAAATACTGTGTAGCTTTACAAACAGAGACTTCATCCACTCTTCTATTACTACTGTTCAATTTCTGACCACTAGAACCCCAGCTGTCAACAAACTAATATATATGTCCAGCCAATAATAACTCTTCATCAACAATCTTTTTTTATTTGGTTTTCCAGCAAAAATGTACTTGAGTGGACAGCTGTAGAATTGTTGACCACTCAAAATCCTACAACAATGCTGATACAGTATTTATAAAACCCTAAGCATTGCATAATGGCCACAATCATGTCATTGTCAGTACTGTAGCAAATTCAAGGCAAGTACATCCTCTTCACACACACCTGCAATGTTTCCCAGAGGTTTGTCAGGAAGCAGTAGGTTAGGATTTGGCAACTGATTTCCCAGTTCAAGCCAGTTGGTGTGACTGTAGAAATCCTGTAGATGCCAAACACCAACATTATATATACATTATATACACAGTGTGGTCACTCCTGCCTCCTGTATCTCATATCTCATATCTCCCTTTGTGATTCGATTAAGGTCCAAAGCATTTAAACATGACCTAAGGCCTTTGAGATCATCATCTAGTTGTTAGCCATTTTTGGCATTGTTACAACAAACATATTATGTTTGATATTTACAGTACTGTAATTTCAAAATACAATATGTCTGTGATAAGCACAATGCTTTATGTGTACAATATGTAAATGTATTTGCAAAGAAATGATTTAACAACACAAGTTTGCTCTACATTTTAAAAATAGTGTTGTGAAAATACTGTAAAATACTGTATGTAAATAACTGTGCATTCACAGAAATTGGTTACAGAGCCATTCATGTGAACGTCTTACCTGAAGTGTATGTGTGAGGGCCCCCAGGGTCTGTCTAGCTATCTTAAAGTTTTCCTGCTCCATGCTGGCTCTGACAGCAGTTAAACCCTGAATGATGAGGTCCCTTGCACTTTCAAACACCTCGTCGTTGAAGTGGTAGGCAGAGCTGGAGAACAGTTCATGGTCGATTCGCGTATTCTCATTGATAATCTCATCCAGCTTCTCCTTGAATATTAACCCTGAGACTGGTCCTGCATCTTCTGATACACCCAAACATGAAAGATACAGGCTGTTTGGATCCAGGCTCTGAAACACGCATTACACAGTCTTAAAATGCAGTGTTGGGGAAGCTGCTTTTAAACGGTACATACGTTTTTAATGTAGAAGCCATTTTCTAATACTGGTAAACTGTCAAATCTCACACCAACTCATATACAAAAGGTTTTGGGTCCTACCGGCTCGTTGAAATCCTGTCCCTTCTTCTGCACTTCTTCTCTGCACGCATCTTTAGCTACTAGATAGATGGCATTCTTTGTGATTTCAGTGTGTGTCTGGACTAACAGCCCACCCAAGCGAAAGGGCAGAAACGCCTGCGTAGGGGCAATCAGGAGGCAGAGGAGCGGCAGAAGTTTCCCCGTCATCCTGTACATGACAAACAAGAGCAAAATGCAACCAGGCTCCAGGTTCAAGCACATTTTTGGTGGGAAAGTGCCTATAAAATTCAGCAAGATTTTGACAAGTTCTGGGCCCTCACTACCCTCACTAGTGTTTCCTGCTCTAACACATCAGTTCAGTTAATCAGTTATCGGTGCTTTCCCATTATTGTAAACATTGAGGTTATCGGAATAACAGGAAAATGTGACAGTAAACCTTGAGTACTTAAGAGCACCGGGAAGTAATATTCCTATAATCATTACATACAATTACATTGTCACATTGTGGAACTGTGGGACAAAGTGACAAGACAAAATAAACTAAAGTCGTGGTCTGTAGTTAAGACTAAGTGGTTGTGGGTTCGAGTTCAGCCTCCAGCACTACCATCACTCTGTCCCAAAGCAAGACCCTTAACCCCAAGTTGCTGTCAGGGGAACTGTCCCTGAATTGCGGCAATGGAAGTCACTCAGGATAAGCGTCTGCTAAATGCTGTAAATGTTAATGTTAATGTTACATTTAGAAATCACAAAACAAGAGAGACAGCCAGTAAGTATATAAAACAGAGAAAAACTGACTTTTTACAGGGACAGAGAAAGAGAACAGTTCAACAAGCTACAAACTAAAAGTATGGAAGGAGTATGGAAGGTTTGAGGAATTTCATGGTCAGAAGGTCAAGACCAGATTGCTCTTTATTCCTGACATATCTAGTTATAAGAGCTGTTCAAAGTATGTGTCAGTCACAAATCTCAGAGCCAATAGTTTTGTGCACTTATACATCATATAAAAATGGAGAGCAGAACTTCCTGTCACATATTAAACATTTATGGTTCTGTGATTGCTTCTATTTATACATTTTATATTTTAAAACATGAGTAATATTCTCTTATAAATGCATAGCTACAAATTATGAGTACAGTTGTAATAATGTGAAATTAATATCAGAACAAACATATTAACAACTAAGTACATGCTTATAATTATTTAGGAAAACTTACATGAATGACAATGAAGCTGAAGATGAAGAAAGCTGGCTTTGTACTGTTTTGATGTTGGATGCTAAGAGCAAATAAGTTGTTGATACAAGCTTGCCATTTATATGTACAGATGCACATGCACTTGGTTAATGATTAGCCAAAAGCGAGAAGTCAAAATTTGCAACACATATGATGAGACACCGAAAAAAGAACTTAAACAAAATGAGAAAAATATTATTAATGATCAAGTGACATATACATTTGTACATATTTTACTGATTCATAAAATATTAGATCTTTTTAAAATTATGTTTAATTTAACATAGTCAGTAAGTCATTTCCTTTATGATGTTTATCAGATTCACTATTCCCAACAATGAAAAGCAAAAAGCATCCTCAATTCAGGACTGGATTTGATTCAAGATTCAAGATTCTTAATTGTCACATGCAAATTATACAGGTACCACATGCAGTGAAATGTATCCTGATCCGCTCCTTACTGTGCAATTTAGGCAAAATTAAAATAAAGTTAGAATAGGGAATAGGGAAGAAGAAATTCTTACTGCCATATGCAATATATGTACAGTGCATTCAGAACGTATTCAAACCCCTTCACTTCTCCCACATTTTGTTACATTACAGACTAATTCTAAAATATATTTGAGTATGGTTTTCTTTAACAAAATGACAATGACAAAGTGAAAACATGATTTCAGACTTTTTAAAAAATGTATAAAAAATGTAAACATTTAAACATAATGGGTACACAAGTATTCACACCCTTTGCTATGACACTCAAAAATGGCTCAGGTGCACACGATTTCCACTGATCATCCTCGAGATGCTACTGCAACTTGATTGGAGTCCACTTGTGGTAAATTCAGTTAATTGAATAGGATTTGGAAAGACACACAACTTGTCTCACAGTTGACAGAGCATATCAGAGCAAAAACCAAACAATGAAGGCAACAGAATTGTCTGTAGACCTTAGAAACCGGGTTGTGTCAAGGCACAAATCTGGGGAAGGATACAAAAAAATTTCAGCAGCATCTAAAAGCACTGTGGTCTCCATTATTCAAAGATGGAACCACAAAACCCCTCCCTAGATCTGGCCAGCCGACCAAACTGAGTAATCAGGGAAGAAGGGCCTTGGTCAGAGAGGTGACCAAGAACCCAATGGTCACTAAGGCAGAGCTTCAGTGTTCCCTTTTGGAGATAGGAGAACCATGCAGAAGATCAACCATAGCTAACACACTCCACCAATCAGGCCTTTATGGTAGAGTGGCCAGACGGAAGCCTCTCCTCACTAAAAGGCACATGGCAGCCCGCTTGAAGTTTGCCAAAAAGCACACTAAGGATTCTCAGACTGAAAGAAGCAAAATGCTCTGGTCTGACGAAACCAAAATGGAACTTTTAGGCCTGAATTCCAAGAGTCGTGTCTGGAGAAAAACAGGCACTGCTAATCACCTGGCTAACACCATCCCTACTGTGAAGCATGGTGGTGGCAGCATCATGCTGTGGGGACGTTTTTATAGAGATAAATATAAATATAGAGAGATTCTTCAAGAAAACCTGCACCAGAGTGTTCTGGACCTCAGACCAGGGCAACGATTCATCTTCCAACACGTTAATGATCCAAAGCACACAGCCAAGATAACAAAGGAGTGACTTCAGGAGCAGTCTATGAATGTCCTTGAGTGGCCCAGCCAGTGTCTTGAATCCAATAGAACATCTCTGGAAAGACCTAAAAATGGCTGTCTACTGACGCTGCCCATCCAACATGACTGAGCTTGAAAGGATCTGTAGTGAAGAATGGGAGAAAATCCCCAAAAACAGGTGTGCCAAGCTTGTAGAGGCAAACCCAAGAAAACGTGAGGCTGTGATAGAGGCCAAGGGTGCTTCAACAAAATATTAAGCCATGGGTGTGAATACTTATGAAACAATGGATTAACAAGTTGTTGGCAATAAAATTGTACTGTGTGTAGATATTTGAAAAAAAACCCTAAAATCTATTTTATAATAAGTCTGTAATGTAACAAAATGTGGGAAAATTGAAGGGGTCTGAATACTTTCTGAATGCACTGTATATATCTTCTTTAAAGGATGTCAGTTTCTAGATTTCCTTATTATTGTAAACATTGGCTTCAGTATTTCCAGAAGGCAAAATTGCAGAAATACTGAGCGTAAATATCAGTAACATGATAAATGTTATCTTACTGTACATTTAATTTGTTTATTTTGTTTATTTGCACCGTTTTGTTTACATTAATAAAGCACATTTCGTATTTGTTTTTACATAGAGTTTATTACTGTGGCTCTGCGATTTAGCACTTTTATTTCAGAGTAACATTAACTAATCAACATTATTTTCAGCATATGTTTGTGCATGTTATGTGCCTCACTCCAAAAACATGCTATGACACAACTGTCCGGCACGAAAAAGAGCAACTAATCCAGTCCACCTTTATTCTACTGAAGTTGCTTAGAAATGTTTTATTTGTATGCAACTTGTTCCCAATATTATACTCTACAAGCTGAAATTCTGCATTTTTATGCCTGTATTGAACATTAACCAATGACATTCTATTCTCTGTTTTCCTTCGGAGATTTCCTCTTCCTCTTCTAGAATACTTCCTTGTCAGAAAACTACTTCACATAAGTCATTAACATTCCTGCACATAGCCGTTCAGGGTTAATTACTTCTCGTAACACCTACATAGTCATTAAGTCAACACTGTAAGGAGAAACGCATGCCATACATGCTGGTGCGTTTGTTTAATTTCAGTTTGGTTAGTTTCGTATGTGTAGCATTAATCACATATTACAGTGTACTATCTGCAGTGTTGGGAAAGCTACTTTGGAAATGTACTGTGTTACAATTACAAGTTACCCTATCTAAAATGTAATAGTAGTGTAACGATTTCAATTACTTAAACAAATTAATTAATTTAATTACATTTGATTACTTTTGGATTACTTTTCTACATTTTGAATGAATTTTCTCAACTGTGAACCATTTTTTGAAACCTGGTTAACCATACAGCATTACTCAACACTGACTGCTGTCAAAATCCATTTAAACTCCCTCATCACAGCCACAGCCGTGTCGGACTTCAACACCTCAACACCACTTTACGGTGAGATCATACTGATCTTTGTGTACCTATGGCTGCTAAATCAAATATTTGACATTCAACATTTGGTGAACATCACTGAATAAGCAGTTGTCTATTCATGTGGGATTGATTGTGTATATAGCGTCTGCTCACTACAGCTCATTTTTATTTCCTGCAATGGGCTAGGCCTACATTGTAGTTCCTATCTGGCATTGCAGAGCTCCTCCTACTGCAGCTCAGACCGCTTGTAAGCTGTAGATCCAGCAGCAAGTGTGTGTTGCAAATTCAAACATGATAAGAGAACCAACTAGACATATCAGAATAGTATCAGACTTTCAGCTATAAATGGTGGATGTTGTGCACAAGAAATAATGGCAAAACAATAATATTATTAAACATATAGCCAATGTTTCTGCAGAAGATATTGAGATGTAACTGAAATTGTAATCCTGAATATTTTCTGAAAGTAACTGTAATTTAATTGCACATTTTTTCAAAGTAATGTAACTGATTACTGTTACTTTTATTTTGTAATTTTGTAATTTACGTAATTTTGTTACGTGTAACTCGTTACTCCCCAACACTGACTGTCTGGAATGATTAAAACTGTTAGTTAAACTTTTATTTTGTAAATCAGTTTTTATACTTTTCTTTAGTTTTTACCTTTTCTAAAAGTTTACCTTTTAATAATGCAGATGACATTTTTTGGTTTTGTTCTTTTTATTATTGATTAAACCTTAAAAGTTGCCAGTGCTTGTCCAGTTCCACACGACACAGTTTTTTTAAAATATTGTCTTGTGAAGCTGACACAGTTTGCACAGAACATGCCATGAACTGAAGTGTCCCAACTGCAGTATTGAAGTGAAACTACTAAAAACATAGTACCAAACAATGCTTCATCATATTAAATGTTGTATTAAAAACTGTGGACTTTCCAGTCCGGCAAAGCCATAACAAGGAAAACGATGGAATAAATTGATATGAAAATGCATGCTTTTTATTGCCTTCCTTCTCAGACACTGTATGTTCATATTATTTTATTCTGAATTGACTCTTTAAACTACAGTTTTAAAATTAAACAAACTACTGGAATTTTTATGTTAGCAACTTATCAGCACTGTAATATAACAATTAAGAGGACTTCTAAAGCCTATTAACAGAACATTGAGTAGGAGCTTTTTAAGACCATTCTTAAAGACTCCAAGAAAACTATTTATCCACATGAATGCTGTTCTCAACAAGTAAATGTCACAGAACCAATGAAAGTACTGATGTATTATTTATTGATACAACAATATGATTTCAAATGAAAGAATGTATTATACACTACTGGTCACACAATGTGTAGTAGTCTAGTATCAGAAACTAAATACAATAAACAACCCTTACATTTACTTTCATTATATTGCTATAAATTGCTGACAATTAATGTCTAGAAAGGAAATAAAAATGTCTCTATAAGGAAGATAAAAAGTTAATAAATACATACTTTTTAAATGCTTTACAGTTGTTACTAATATCAGTATAGGCTAAATTTTAATCAGAAGTATGCATAATACAAAATTCATGGTTAAATATCACAAAACATCTTAGGACTGACAGAAATGTATTAAATGCATATAAAATGCTGGTATGCTACGACAGTAGAACTGTGATAACTGTCAAAAGTAACATGCCCCAGAGGGATGTGGTTGTTCTAGGGCTGTTGGAGGTCGTTGTGCGGATGTTGCTAGAAACTGGGGGGCTGATGGTGGACCTAGTTGAGTTTTGGGGAGATTCTGAAGTGATATTTGAAGATGGCAGGGTGGTGTCATTAGGAGGCGATGTCTCGTTAGTAGAAAATGTTGTGGTGGTGGTTGTGGTGGTGGCGATGGATGTGGTGGTGGTGGTGGGTCGTCGGATGCTGAAGACACACCGGCCCACGTTCCCCTCTTTGTCCACTGCAGAGATTTCCACGTCTCTCACGCAGCAGGAATCCCTGTAGGTCAGCAGGGTGGCATTGTTGCCATTTTCGTCTTTTACCGCCTCCGTCATCAAGGAGGAGGTCTGGTTGGCGGGTCGGTCGGGGAAGATGGTGGATATACGAGGGTCCTGAAGGCCGGTGCCGTTGCCGTCAGACATGAGTAATGTCACCTCCCATGTGGCGTTACCACATGAGAGAGGGCAGTCCAAGCTCTCGTTTAGCACACGGCATACCGGTGGGGTGAAGTCAGTAACCTGTGGGACGCAAAGGACACTGTCATTATAAGGTCCTCTGATTCCATCTCGCCGCTCCCAAAAGTGTGCTGTTACCCAATGAGCGTGTGCAGTGTGGGCATGATAGCCTATCAGATTCCGTTTCTGCCAATTCAACAGAAACATCTGCTCGTTGAAAATAGCTTTTTTTGTAATTGTGGCATTTTGACATGTTCACATCACCCGAATAGACAGCACGTTAAACCTACTCTTGATTGACTTATAATTTAAGAAAAGATACCCACCCTTTGAATAACGGCTACACGAAGGATAGCGAAGTTTGATTGGTTGGTTTGACTCGCCTCCACTGTCACAACTGAGGTGGAGCCTGATGGGATATTCTCTGGAACCTTTAGACTCAGAGAGCCGTTAGCGCTACCTGACTCACTTGGGTTTAATCTGTGACACACACATATACCAACACACAGAAGTATTAACATGGTCCGAAACAGATTTCACATCTTGTATCCATTAAGTCTAATGGGATTATAACATTGACAACATGTGCACATGCATTTCATACTGCTTACTTACCTTTCAGTAAACCGTTCAACTAAATTTCGGTCGTCTCGGACACGTACAGCAATGGTGTCTTCAATTTCAGAAGTTTCCACCGTGAAAGATATAGTTATCGACGAGCCCGGCTCCAGAATAACAGCTCTTGGAACCTAATGAATTCCAAAAAGGACGGATGAAACCTTAATGTTGGAATACTGGCACAGAACATCACCCACATTCAGTAGTGTTTCCTCTTTTGAGAGTTGTTCAGAGGTAAGATCGGAACCTCCCTCTCTTTTTACCTCAACTCTGATCTGGGATGCTTGTATCTGAGTGGATGACTGTCTTTGGAAAGGCTGTCCATCTTTCTGTCCCATCAGCAGGAGGGTGAAGGGGACGTCAGGGAGGCGAGTCACGCTGGCGAGAAACGAACCTCCACCCAAATCCGTCAAGCTGGCGTTCCTTAAAATCTTGCCCTCTGTACTTACCAGCCCCAGCTTCACGTCGGACAACATTTCAGCGCTGAATACCGTCAGCTGGATAGTCGAATTCTCACCTGAAATATAGATATACAAATATGCTTTATATACATCGTAATAAAATCACTGGATATTCACAGTAAAACAGTCAGCAGAGTTGCAAGCCATTTTCTGTACTTTTGCAACTATAAAATACAGCATGTCAAAAATGTATTAATATTTACTGAGGAAAAAAAGAGGAAAAAAGACATTCTAACATTGTTTTTACAGTACGATTCTGTGTTGTCTACTGCAAATATTTAACTTTTTCCAGAAGTAATGTTCCAAAATGTTTTATCTACTTGAATGAAGAAAGTGAAGAAAAATAGATCCAATGCAGTTTAGAATGCAGTTGACAATACTTCTTCTTTCAGCTATCTTTCAGAGTTTAAACAAAACAACCCTTTAAAACTAATTAGCAGTTAGGAAATGTGAGAATTAACACCTTTGTGTTACCTTGAGCATAGCCTTTGCAATATGAGTGACACAGAATTGTGCTGTAGTGGCATTTATTGCCCTACAATATTTAAGTGTATTTTCATAACACAGTCACACACTGTGGGGAAATAAATGTAAATTTACAGCACTTGCTAAGTGTAATTCTCAGTCACTTAAGTTTAATAAAAGACACTTAATACAAGGTCTTTATATAAAGACTTCAATAAAAGACACTCAATTTTTTAGCTGTGATACCTGCAGGGGGTCTGGCACTTATTGGAGAAAATCCAGGATGAGGTCCGTCAAAGAGTCTGACAAACTGGAACATGAAATCCAACCTGCTGCGACCTGGAAATGAACACATCGTCAGACAAGCAGCATTCACAAGAAATGAATTCACATCCATCAAACACAACACAGCAATCTTACCCCTAATCCTGAGAGAATAAGCCTGGGGAGATCTGATGCTGATGCTCCATGAGCCTGTTCGGTTCTCTGTGTTTAGACTCACTCGATGCAGATTCCCCACTCGAGTGCCAGAACCCAGTGGACCTGATCCAGCTGCGCTGTTTTGAGATATCCCTGAAAAAAAATCACAATGATGTTTTAGATGTCACCATCCATCTGCGTCTTGAATGAAGACGAAACCAGGCGCTGAATTATGCACCAAGTTCATGGTTTCTCACAAGCCCAGCAATGGAATATTGCCATATTTTTTGGCTCCATCATATGTACTGTTGCACCACTGAGCAATTTAGTCTCTTGGGTCAATGGGTCTCTTTTTGAGTCTGCTGCTTAGCCATCTATATATTTTCTATTAACTTTGCATCCCAAATTGTGTGTGACGACCCTGCAGTCTCCTGCCCTTTCGTGGGGACTTGGATGTTTTGTGGATGTTTACGTATGCTAATAAGAACTCAAATGCCCTTTCAATTAACTTGGCAACTTTTTAAAAGTTTAGGTCTACAGCATTTCCACTGGTTTATGTCATCTGTCATTCGATCTGACTGTGATATTTTACCTGAAGGATCCTGCAGTGTGAAAGTGACGGACTGCCCTGTGATGTATAAAGTCACATTTTGAACTCCTGAATCCAGCTGGAAGGAAAAAGTCTCAGGCCTTGTGGAATCAGTCTGGAGCAAAGTCACCTAGAAGGTGAGAAAATACAAAATAAATAAATAGAACATGTAGTAAAGCATCTATTAGAATAGCATTTCTTATGTGTTTACCTATAGAGCAAAGGTACATTGAGCTAACGTTGAATGAGGATCAATGTGTACAAAGGAATTAATTCAAATGTCAAAGATGACTATGAGAAGGATTGGTTCAGTGTGCGTTTGCTATTTGGGTAGAGTCATACCAGTGAAGATGTAACGGAGTCCTCAATGATGGCTGTGGCCTGTGGAAGTGTGGCTTTGCTGACCTCGATGGCCTGACCACCTGACAGCTGAGCTAGTTGCTCATACAATTGATTGTCCGGGTTTGCAAGTGCGCTCCTCCGTCTTCTACCTAATACATTTGTTAATAGGAATGATACCTGAAACCCACAAAGAGCTTTCTTTTAGGATTAATAACAAAATGTTAGTATTTCAGTGAAAGAACGAATCATTAGAGGAATCACCTTAGATTTGGTCGTTGCAATCAGACTGGTAACTGCGCTTAGCCGATCAGAATCTTTTGGAGGTGCATCAGTAAACACAAAGATGTTTGATAAGGGAGGAGCTGTTATAAGGGCCAGCTGGAGAAGGTGCAGAAAAGATTGAAAAATTATGCCTCTACAGACGTTTCAGCCTCACACGCTCACACTACTCCATTCTCTCTGACTTACCTCTATACCAGAGAGGCTAAGTTCTGGAATGTCTCCACCACCATGAGCTATAAGATCTGCAACAAACTGCTTCATCTCATCTGGATTTGTGGTGCTTCTCACTGGTCCAAAATCTAAACACATTCACACATTAACACACAAAGTGAAAGTAATAATAATAATAATAATAATAATAATAATAATAATAATAATAATAATAATAATAATAATCATCATCATCATCATCATCATCATCATCATCATCATCATCTTTATATGACACCCTCCTTACAAAATATAGTAATTTTAAAAATAAATATTATAAGTCAAAGGTAAATAGATGTGTTTATAAGAGCTCTTAAAAATAGGTAAGTGGGATTACTATAGTTCATTTGCTAAATAAATGTACAATTCTTAGCCCATCAGCAGGTGGATCAGAACATTTTCTGGATCTTAAACAAACTCACCTGGATCATTGAATTCGACAAGGATGTACAAAGAGGGTTCATTCAGTGTTCCCAGACTACTGTCAATTATATTCCCGATGAGTCTCCTCGCTTCTGCAATGTCATCACTCATACTGCCAGTGGTATCCACCACAAAACAAACCACTACAGAACGAGTAATACCCAGCATACTGAATATGTGTGTGAGAGAAAGATTATCAATCATAAATCGCAGGGTATAAACAGATCAGCCATAACATTATGCCTAATATTGAGTATCTTTGCGGCTAGCCAGCCTCAAACTGCTTTGCACTGCGTGTTCAAACTTTCTATCTCAATCTGCATTTTTATCAGCAATTTTGTGCCATGCAGGCTCCAACCTATTGGTTTCGGACAACACAGGCCTTTGTTGCCCTCGCTCATCAATGAAACTCAGTCGTCCATCACCTATCAACTGTTCACCAAATTCATCTTCCTCGGACCACTTTTGGTAAGGTCCACAATCACTGAACTGGGAAAATCCAACACATACAGTATATACATTCCTGTCGCCTGGCAGTGTCCCCTTTATTTGGAATGTAGGGTTCATATATCTGGGGACCACTCCTACCATCAAGAGAATAAAGCATACCGTAGGAACACATCATTTCCAAACGCGGTGCAGTCCTGAAACATGTCACTGTTGTATCTGAACATGATGGCAGCAGCAGCCAGATGAGGTCCAGGCCTGGGTTCGCATAGTACTGAAATCCTTACTGATCCCACCCACCATATCCAGTGCCATGGTTACATTTCCCTAGAGAAACAAGAGGGAGAATATAGAACATCTTTGATGTATGTGAGTGTGCAGTAGCGCCGGTTGCCAACAGGCCAGTCGGGGGCCCTCAAGGGCTGACTATTCTTGAAGACATTTTACCTCACATCCAAAAGGCTTCCTACTGCTCTAAAAGCGTTAGGGAGTTCTAGGTGTTGCTTCACTGAAGGAAGGTGGTGTGAGTCATTGACTAACACCGTCATCAACAGAGTTATTGAAGCCACCTAATTTAAAGGTGTATGGACCATTTGTAGGTTGTTCTCTACCATCAATGAGAGTCCGTAAGATTACAATCAAACTGTGAAGGGTTCTCTGTTATGGGTGGCTGATCGCTGGTGTCAACAATCTCTGTTCAACGATGGTCATTCCACTTGGTCGAAGGCCTCCTTTGATCTCCTCTCAAACCATCTTTTTTCTTTGTGAAATGTGAACATTTGTTTCCTGAAAAGAGCGAGGACTGTGGACCACCTTCAAGCTTTACTAATTGAAAAAAGCCGCTGGGATGAGCTTTGATATAAGGCCACGGAATTCCAGTTTGCCCTCAATTAACCTCAAGATCGCTTTGAGGTGTGTTGCCTGTATTACCTGCTGGAGTTGGGGCCTCCTGTATCCGGAAGTAGAGTGTTTTTGTGCTGATATCTCAGGGTAGAACAAGTTGAGACAAACTCTTTCATCACCCGGCTTCTGGTCGGAGTGCTTCATGTTGAAAACAATTAATAAAATGCATAGCGAACAATTTACTAAGTTTAAAATAAAAAAATAAAATGAGGATTATTAGGAATCTAACAGACACAGGTTTGGTTGCAGATATTATGTGCAGAAATCCTCCACAATCTGTTATAAAACATTTATGTTGTTCACCACTGGTCAGTTTCTGACCACAGGATCACTATGGGATGGTCAACAAAAGCTGGTATATTAAGCTGATGATTTGTTTGATCTATAATTATTGAAAGGTTTATGCAGTTAAACATTATTGTAGTGGCAATTGTTTTGTAATTTAGCTTAAGCGTGTGTGTTTGTTTGTTGTCCTTCATCAGTTATCAGTTTTGGCCTCCAAATTCTTGATTGGGGTCCTCTATGAGGGTCACTGACCGCTTTCTCAACAAACACACACCTGCAATGTTTTGTGTGGTTGGTCAGGGCGCCAGTAAGTTGCTGAGTTGGGTTCCATATCATTTAGTTCAATCAGTTTAAGTGTGACTTCTTAGAAATCTGTGAAAGACAAAACCAGCAATTTGATTAAAGCAGTGCTGAAACCATACAAAGTGAGAAGAGGAAATGAACAACAACAATATTTCATCTTGTCACAATTGTGAGTTGGTAATTATCTAAATTTATTGGATCCATAAGCAATCAACTGGAACTGTGCAAGGTCAGCGAAAATAGATATTGGTTTATAGTCAGGAAGGATCCAGGAAGAAATAGAAAGTACTGCTGTGATCTTGTCTAGAGACAGTAGTTGGCATCTTTTAGAAACACCTAAAATAGTCTATAGATCTTTCGACTGTATTTTCAGGATAACATCTTGCCTGAAGGGTGTGTGTTGGTTGGGTTCCTGTCTGGCGTCTCCACCATCATGGCCTATTGACAGTCCGACCACAGACGATGTGAGGTCCGTGAGCGCGTCCAAATACTTCGTCATTGATAATTTTCAGGCCTGGAGGTGAACATCATCAAACTCGTATATTTTCATCAAGCAAATATAATTCCTTTGCTCCCAGGAATATTAAAATTGAAATTACCATCTACTGCCACTTCAAGACGTACGAAAACACTAATCTGGATCAGGTGCAACACAAGGTGAAAAGGTTATTTATTTATCTGAACTGGCAATCCCTAATGCTATTGCTTGCCAGATTGATCCAATCTCTGATCTGTTAAAACACATTTCTTTTTGTTGCTTTTGGTTTTGAATGTTTTCGCCGTTTTGGGGTTGTTTCATTCTTTGATTGTGCGTATTTGAAACTTTCTGTTTGTTTAAATATTTTATTCATCATTTGATTTGATATTACCGTCGTTGAAGACCATTCACTTTTTTCTGGCTTCTTCTTGAGTTTACTTATTTCAGAGGATCAACCTCGTTGTGATATCGTGATTCCTTGACAGGGTTGCTTGAGAAGCAGAAAAAGACAGTGGTAGGCCAATCAGGGAGCAGAGGGCTGTGAAAGACGAAAATCATCCTGACGGCGAACAAAATGCACAATCAGACTTTTGAAAACACTGCCAGGTTCACTGAAAAAAATTGGTAAAATGCATTCTTGTGCAGGAAATAATACAGGGTTGTCATTTGGAAACATCTTTCCATTGGCAGGACATTTTGGATTATTTCATCTCGTTAATCAGTTTTCTCCAGGGTTACAGTTAGCAGGGCATTGGTGCGGTTTGAGAATTTCAGTGGGTCATGTTTGATTGACCTAATTATTTTATTTGATACATGTGAGGGTGATCACTTTTAAGAAGTCTCGGTGAAAGCATGTACAGGATAAAAGTACAGGACATATACAGGATGTCAAATAAGCTTTTTGACGTAAAATTAAATTACTGATAATAATGTCAATAACAAAACTTTAATATTATGCATAACTATGTTTGCCTTGATAATTTGTCTTTCATCCTATGGATAGTAACAGATTTATGACATAGCAGGTTGATGTGAGGACTTTCATCCTTCAGGTATGAAACTTTTATTAAAACACAAGTTGAGTTTTCCATATAATATTAGTAATTACATTATCATATATACAATTTTGATCTCACAATGATGCATTATCATTTTGTTTTGTTTGGTTCTCTTGGTAATGAAATTGTTTGAACTTGCTAAGCGTTAATCAGTTATCTATGAACGTCTATATTTAATATAAGAATACAGATAAATCATCGTTCCTAAGTTCTAAATATTAATTGAAATAAACGATTTCATCAGTTAAAGAACATTGAATTAATTAGTGAGGTGAAATCTTAATTATGAAAGTGGAATACCTATTAATTTACTAGTATTGTACCAGGATGCCTTGTGCAGTTAAAATAAAGAATGGGTTTATCTGTTTTTATAAGCGCACTGTATTTCAACATATTCAGACTTATGAAGCAAGTTTACATCTTGTTGATAATCATTGTGCAGATTTACAGTCCGTATATATAGCTTTTCTTAAGTAATTTATCTAGGGTCTTTTAGTAAATTCTTTGAACATCACTATATTGATGTGTTGTAAAAACACTGCATGAGAGGTGAAAGTGAAGATGAAAGAAAAGATGACCAAAAATAAAGATTTAAGTTGAGTCGGGTTTGTGTTCTGATTTGGAATGCTCGAGACAGTCTAAGTGGTACTAAGTGGAAGCTTGGTATTTACTTTTACGTGGTGTGACTTACTAAAATAGTTTAATGTTTGAAGGAAGTGATGTAGATTTCAACAATACCATGGATGATTTCAATGATTTGAAAGAAACATTGTAATACGTTTACAATATATCTTACCATTCATTAATTCAATTGAAGATACTTTAAACTCAACATTATATTGTGGCTACAAAAAATTTGATGGACATTAAATCACTGTATGGACATCCATCCAAATAAGTTCGTTATTCTGAACATTTTTAAGTATTTCTATTTTCTTTGGTTGAAAATGACTTAACGACATCCGTGAGTTAATTGGAAATTAGTACATACCATTGTTATGATTTCCTTTTATTTGGAAAATTATTTATAGTTCTTTTCAAAATTCCGAAAAGAAATTGTGATATGAAATATTGGTGTATATTATGATGTCTATTATAAAAACGTTTTAACATTAAATAAAATATTTTTAAATATAATATTTAAGCTAATTATTATATACAATTTTAAAATACTCTGCAAAGTTTAATATTTTATATTGATTGACAACGATTTAGGGTTCTCATTTTGGGTTTAAGTTAGTTTATAAAGAAAAAAAGCCTCTTAATGGTACAAAGAATATCACTTCTTAAAGACATTTAAATTCTTCCTTTTGTGGACTATGTATCAAGAATAAAATTGATATATTTTTTTCTTTTTAAGTTGGAATGATTTCATGAAACCTTGCGGTTCTAAGCTTAAAAATAATAGCAAAATAATATGGTGATACCAGCAAAAATTTAGGGGAAACTCATGGCTGTAATAAAGTCACTCTGGATAAGAACATCCACTAATGACACAATATGGTATCTATGATCATCAATCCTAAATAAAATTTGGTCCAAGTCATTTAAGGATCAAATGCAAGCCTATTGAAAAAAAGCCCATGAGACAATGTTACTTTTTATTTGATTCAATTGTTTTAGTATTTTACTGGATTTGAGCATTTTTCTTGCGAAACTGTGGTCAGTAGTGATTATAATCTGCTTAACCCTTAGCAAAAAGTAGTTTATTCAGGTATACTACGATATGACTATATAAACTGAGGCAGTATATGAGTTGCTTTTCTATATGTATTTTATATGTAAAAATAATGTAATAAGTATATGACATAGTAAATGTAAAAAGAAAAGTCTGCTAAAATTCAAAATATACTTTTGTAATCTTAAAAATGACCTTATAAAATATACGTAAAGTATACTGTACTGGCTCTGAATTCGAACCAGCAACCTTCTGATCATGGGGCGAACACCCTAACCATTACACCACCAACTACCCTTACTGTGGAAGTTGATATAAAAATATTGCTTAATATGGAGATATCAAATCAGGGGCAATACATGTGGAAGATCACAAACACAGGTGTGACTCACCAAATTACAATGATACACTTTCCATTGTTCATGAGGTTCTGTTATTTGAAGTGCTGTGACCTATTGACATGGATTAACACTCAGGTTCCAGAAAATTGCTCCGTAAAAATATTGTTTCAGAACAGCATGATTTGAAAATCAGTGTCTATCATAGATTTAAACTCCATGATCTCCATAATATATATTATTCAAATGACATATAGTTGAATCTCTTAGGAATGACGATATTAACATTAGTGTTGTGCTAATATGATCATGTTAAAAAGAGGATGGGAATTCTGCTTTTTTATATGAATTATACAGTGGAATAACAAAGTCTGCTCTTTGAGGGTGGCTGAAAGGCATTAATACATATAATACTATATATATTGTATTTTCAAGCTAGGCATAGTTAGATTTTTTTTTTCATATGACCTGGAGTGAAACAAAGGATTTGTTCAATACATTATGTGAATTGAAAGTGAAGATTATTTTATCATTACTTGATTTTAACCTGGCATGTATACAGTGCACGGCAAAATGTAACCTCTGCATTTGACCCATCTGTGAAGGAGCAGTGGGCAGCTGACATGGACGGTGCCCAGGTAGCATTCCTTGGGTGCGGTACCTTGTTCATGAGTACCTTAATAGTAACTTTACCATGGTTTTAGTGTCATGGAGTGAACCTAACAAAAATTGTGTTACTACCACAAGAAGTCATAGCTGCTTAGTGTACTCCAGGGAGACTGTAGCTGTAATAAGGAAGACACTCTGGATAAGAACCTCCGCTAAATGGCATAAATAATGTCATCACTGGTCGTCAGTCCTAAATAACCATTACATTAAAATGTAAGGATCAAATACAAAGTCAACTGAAAAAAGCCCATGCAACCTGTGTTTGCACTTTGTTTGATTTCAGTTTGTTTTAGTATTTTACTATATTTGTTGTTGTCTATTGTAAGCAGTATGATATTATTGGTATATTATAATATCCTAGTGCTAAAAAACATTTAACAGTAAGTAAAATATTTTACAATATAATATTTAGCTTAATTATTATACCTGACTTTAAAACACTCTCTGCAAAGGATTACAATATTTTCTTTTCTTAGATTGACAACAAATTTGGAGTTCTCATTTGAGTTTTAAGATTGGATTTGCAATAGGAAAAAAAACCCTCAATGGTACAAAGTGCTTGCAAAGAACATTTTAAATTACTTTCGCTTTGGACAACAATGTCCAAGATAAGGTGGTATGCCCTAAACATTTTTCCTTTTAGTTGGAAATGATTTCTTGACGTACTAATGGTTAACACAGAAAGTTCCCAGGCCCATCTGTAAGGGAGCAATGGGCAGCTGATATAACTGTACCAGCTCTGAATTGAACCAGCAACCTTCTGATCATGGGGCCAAACACCTAACTGCGTTCATACCAGCAGCCACTTACTGTGTAAGATATAACTCATGTTCATTTAAATGATTTTCAGTGTCATAGATTGAACCCTAACAAAAATACTGTGCTTACCTCAAGATTCCAGGAAACTGTGGCTGTAATAAAGGAAGTCACTCTGGATAGAACATCCACTAATGACTTAAAATATAGATGCATCACTGATCATCAATCCTAAATAAGAATTTGGTCAAAGTCTTGGATCCAAATACAAAAGCCTATTGAAAAAGCCCGCCAGAGACTACTGTGTTAGCACTTTGTTTGATTCAGTTTGTTTTAGTATTTTACTGGATTTGAGCAGGAAACTGTGAATTCAGTAATCCAGTTATATAAATCTGCTGCTTAACCTTAGCAAAAAGTAGTTTATTCAAGTGTACTACGAGTATACTTATTACATACTAAAACTGAGGCAGTATGCTTGAAGTTTACTTTTTATATACTATATTTTATGTAAAAAATAATATGAGTGAAGTATACTTGACAACAAGAATTCCAGGGAAACTGTAGCTGTAACAAGGAAGTTACTCTGGATAAGAACATCCACTAAACGGCACAAATGTCGTCATCACTGATCATCAATCCTAAATAAGAATTTGGTCAAAGTGTAAGGATCAAATACAAAGCCTATTGAAAAAAGCCCATGAGACCTGTGTTCGCACTTTGTTTGATTCAGTTTGTTTTAGTATTTTACTGGATTTTGAGAGCATTTTTCTTGCGAAACTGTGGTCAGTAGTGATTATAATCTGCTTAACCCTTAGCAAAAAGTAGTTTATTCAGGTATACTACGAGTATACTTATTATATACTAAAACTGAGGCAGTATACTTGAAGTTTACTTTTCTATATACTATATTTTATATGCTTAAAAAATAATGTAATGAAGTATGTAAAACTTTACTAGTAAGTATAAAAAGAAAAAGTCTACTAAGAATCTAAAAGTATACTTTTGTAATCTTAAAATGACCTTATAAAATATGTAAGTACTTTTCCTAAACCTAAAAATGTTCAATTTGGTTTCGAAGAGCAAATTAGTATACTTTCTAGCACACTACCAGGTACATGGTACATGATCCGTAGTATACTTGCTATACTTATACTCAAGCATACTTAATAAAATGAACTTCAAGTATACTACTTTTTGCTAAGGGAAGATTTATAATACATTATGTTTATTATTCTGAACATTTTCAGGCTTTCTATTTTTCCCCAGGAGAAACTGACATAAAAACATTGTTTAATATTGACATAGTTTAAATCAGTATCTATGAGATTTAAACTCCACCAGATTTCACGCAGACACGGTGAAACGTAAACACCCACAGAAGGACTCTACGGCCGACCGGGATCGAATCCAGGACCCTCTGGCTGTGCCACTGCGCATGCGTGCCGCCCTCAGGTCATTTATCTTGACCATTTTTACAAGATGTTTAGGAATCCGATTTGCTGCAATAACACGACATCACCAGTAAAGATGGGCGATTATCTGTTTACTCCCTTGATGATAAGTTTTGCCATCTTTATACAGTAATAACTCCCCTGGTGAAAGTAAAAAAGCCCCTGAATTTCCCGTTATTTTTTTTAAAAGTTTATAAGTAAACTTGATGAGAAGGGAGAATAAGACACTGAGAGTCTTGTTTATCGTAAGCAATATGATATTATTGGTATATTATATCTAATTCTAAAAAAATTGCAGTAAATAAAATGTTTTACAATATATTTATTTTAATTATTATACCTGACTATTATTTAAAAATATACTCTCTACAAATTATTACAAATCCGTTCATGATGTTCGTTTGCCACTTCTTAGTTGGTCTGACTCTCATAAAAGGTTCAAATTGTCTTTAGCAACAAAACTTTGATTTGAAAGTTCTTAAATCCAGCTTAAGATGGTCACAAATCACATGGGTCCGTAAACCGGTTCAAACTTTTGATCAGCCATTGAAGCTTTTAAATACGTTATTTTTGTGATTTGTCTATCTTTGTGAGAATGTATCTACTTTGTCGGTGGATTAAAATAAGTTTTGGAAAAAACTTTTAATATCACTGAAATCATAGATCAGAAATGGAAAGGATGGAATGGAGAATGCCTATGATGGGTGTAACGAGCGTTTGGTCATTTTGAGGTCATAGATGATGTCAGACGTGAAGTGATCCTAGTGGCCTGTTGAGGCATGTGAGCTTTCAACAGTTTCAATCCTTTTTTAAATCTTAAAACGTCCGGCCTTTGAGGATGTTGTTGCAGAGAGTTGGGGAATTTTGTTGTTTTTTTTCTTTTCGTGAGAGTGGGTGGAGTGAGAGTTTCTCGCAGATCTGTTAGTTGTAGTTGGCGAGAAGGCAGACATGGCAGCCGAATCCAGCGCGCTGGACGAGCTCCACAGCGAGCTCACCTGTCCAGTGTGTCTAGACCTGTTCACCGAGCCGGTCATCCTTGAGTGCGGTCACCACTTCTGCATCACGTGCATTCGCCGTTGCTGGGAGGCCAAGGCGGACGAGAGCACGGGCTGCCCGAAATGCAGGAAGACGTGCGCGCGCCCGCTCAGGCCCAACTCGCTGCTGTGTAACGTCTCGTGGAAGCGTGAGGCGCGCAGGGGCTACGGACGCCAAGCGCCTGACGGGCGCCAGCCCGCCCTGTTCCGGTAACAAGCGGCGCGGAGGGCAGGTCCGACTCCGACACTGAGGCTGGGGCAGGGGACGTGACCGGTACCGGAGCTCCGGGATCTTTCTGTCCCGAGCACGAGGAGAAATTAAAGTTGTTCTGTGAGGATGACCAAGTGGCCGTGTGTCTCGTGTGCGGGATGTCACGAGAGCACCGGACGCACACAGTCATCAATCGGTGAAACATGCAGGAACTACAAAGGTGAGGCTAGTTAATTTAGTACATTAAGTTTATATATTGTGTGTGTGTGTGTGTATTATTATTATTGTTGTTGTTGTTGTTGTTGTTGTTATAATAATAATAATAATAATAAAATAATAATAATAATAATCTTTTCCTCTAAAGTTAAGTGAATTAAAGTGCGTCTTTAGCTCTTTTTCTCTAATATTCTACCTGTAGTGCAACAACTATTATATAGTTACTTTAAAGGTTTCTAACTGCAAATCATTTCACGTCTCATTTCACGCTTGTTCATAAAGATCTTCATCTTGCAAACCAAAACTCAGTATACTATAAAAGCATAATACAGTATTTTGAGTAATAGTTGTAATATGTTGTAATTCTATTTTAATTATTTTAGTGCTTATTTGGTATCTATGATAACTATGATCTCTTCATCATTGGTTATTGCCAAGTTTGTACACTACTAATACTGGAAAATTTGGGCTGAGTGTTTTATACTGTTTACTATTTCAAGTCGCTATCAGTATTCAGAAGTATAGTTTACTGCTGTTAACAATCCAGTCTTGGTCTGCTTCTTTTTATATGGATGTCTTGCATTCCGTGCTACTGCATGCCGTGCAACTTGCAGATTTAATCACAACCTGCATTCTTGTGGTGACAGGAACAATTCACTCTTACTGTTCAACAGAAGTAAGAAATACTACAGCAAATTAAATTGAAATTTGAAACTTCACCAACATGCCCAGATCTGAATTTTCCTGCACTCACTTCTTACATTCTTAGGCGTTCGTTAGTTTGTCTATCGCCTTGGTCCCGCCTGGAAGGAATTTAACACTTGCGTGTGATTTTGGAGATTCTGCACAACCTACGGATGTTGCATAATCTGTCCAAACGAATATTGACTAATCCACCCAGTACTGGGAGTGAGGAAAGTGCTTATGAGTATTTGATCAGATTGTAATGAGAAAAGTGAATGTGCACAGGAAGTCAAAGGTGAAGTGTGTTAGACTTTGTGTGTCTGAGGGTGTGATTTTTTTTTTTCCAGGAGCAGTTGTCTGACTCACTTCGGAGAGTTGAATGTCAAATCAAAACGGCGTCTCAGTGTCAGATCCAGACTAATGACAAGATCCTACTGTTAAAGGTGCATATGATTTAGAATTTGAACATCACCTTCAATTTCAGATTTTGGAAAAAAATAAAACAGAAATCACTGCGTTAATTTCCCGATAAACACATGGAGCAGTAAGCTGATTTGTTCACAGGAGCACGCAGCCGCTTTAGAGAGACAGGTCAACGATGAGTTCCAGCAGCTCAAGGACTTCCTGTCCAGACAGGAAAAGGAAAGGAGGGCACGCTTGAGGCAGGCGAAAGAGGAGCGACTGAAAAAGCTGGATGACTCTCTCACACACACCACCACCCAACTCAGCCAGCTGGAGCTTAGCAGGCATCTGATTCAGTCTAAACTCAGTCAGGAGCAAAATCCAGCAATTCTGACGGTGAGAGGGTGATGATTCACAGCACTGTGTAATAGTCAGTTACTCATACTTCGATGCAGTCGTGATTATCATTCATTGTTTTTCTTTTCAAAGGAAATAAAGGATTTCATAGAGAGGTATGTACTGCAATGCGCTTGTTACACACAGTTACACATACAGGGATTTCACAACATATTGTGACTTGTATGAAATTCTACATGAGCATAAAAAAATAAGAACACTAAACCAGATATTCATAAATCAAGTAAACTTTATTTATGTAGAATATTCTGTGAAAATAATAATCCACACTGATAAATAACAAAATGAAGATGATAAAAAAATAAATAAGGCTAAAATACACTAATGAAATACTGTAATGTGAAAACATAATATGAGAACATAATATTAATATTAGGTAAAATAATTAAGAAAATGAAAAGTCCCTCTGTCCTCTGTGCATCCAGTGTGGAGTGTGACTTTGAGCCACCAGACCAGGTGTGTGCAGATTTGCCAGCAGGAGAGTTTGTTGGACCCCTTCAGTATCACGTCTGGAGGAACATGAACTCCATATTGGGGCCAGGTAACATACTATACATTGATATCTGTACCTACATTTATACACACACCCAAAATAAAATAATCACTGTGACCTGTCTGACCCCAGGAGTGGAGGCAGTGACGTTTGACCCCCTGACGGCCTACCCTCGACTGTGGGTGTCGGAGTGCGCTCGCAGTGTGTGTGTGGGGAAGATCCAAGGTGGGCTGCCCAACAACCCTGAGCGCTTCACCCTCTACAACATCGTTCTGGGAGCTCAGGCTTTCTCGGAGGGCCGTCACTACTGGGAGGTGCAGGTACAAAACCTCTTTTGAACTTTTCGTCCATGGAGAGCGAATTCATTTTCCTTGACAAATTCCATCATGGTATAATCATATTGATTTAATGGAAAACAATAAGATATCTGCTGATATCACAAAGTCTGCTATTCAGATTCACTTCAGTAGTTCGTGTTCAGTATGGGGCAATATCATATACTCATTTAAATCTCCACTTCCATTCATATCAAACCAACTAAAGTAAGGTTAACTAAAAGCAACTAAAGTATCATTTAATATTTTCATTTCTGACCTAAACCAGGCCGTTAAATGAAGGACAAGTCTCTATTTTAATAAAAACAGATCTGATGAATATTGGGATGTTACAATAGGTATAATTATGACTGATGCTTCCATTTTGTACTGATGCTGTGGGCTTGATGATTGTTGACTGGATGTATTGATGCATATTGATGTATCGTTACACTTCAGTGTACGTATATGTGTGTTTCTACATGTTTAGAGTACTTCTATATAAGTCCCTTATCCCTGTTCGGACCTTCTTCTGCAGGTTGGAGAAAAGACGGCCTGGGGTCTAGGTGTGGCCAGAGCGTCTGTCAAACGTAAAGAGGAACTTACCCTGTGCCCAGAGGAGGGGTTTTGGACGCTGGTCCTAAATGAACATGGCTACGAGGCCTGCACCAGCGCAGACGTAAAGCCCCTAAAGGTAGTGCGGCCGCCCAGAAGAGTGGGCGTGTACCTGGACTACAATCGTGGCCAGGTGTCATTTTATGACGCAGAGGACATGACACATCTGTTCACATTCAGCCACTCTCACTTTACAGAACCCGTTTATCCTTATTTTAACCCCTGGCCCATCATGAACGGTCGTAACCGCGAGCCACTTATTATACACACACCTCAGCTCTGAGATTTAAGTGAAAAGTTGGAACTGACAAAATCGGAGGAAATTTAAAGGTTGTTCGAGGAGGTCGGTTACTGGTTTGATGCTGTCAGCCAGTAGGGGTGTAACAATACATTAATCTACACTGATACGTCAGTTTAGTGATCAACAAGGACAACAACAGCGATCCAAAATGAAAACAACTACGAGACATCATACTTACTGTAATGTTACTTTATACTGAGCTGTTGGCCTGTTTCTTTAAATTAAAAGACAAGATTATTTTTCACTTCAATGCCTGGTTGAGCTCAGGAGTAAACAAATCTCCTGAATCTGACTCCCAACTTGAATCAAATCGAAAGCAGACCTTGTGATATCGGCAGACATCAAATCGTTGTCCACTGAATCGATGTAATATTGTATTGTGATGAAACGCCCCAAAAAATAAGCATGACAGTCTTCAAAACACAGCTAATTTACAGCCAGAAAAGCACCTGAGCTCATCACAAATGAAAATGGGTCTTAAAAAGTTGCATAGACTGATGACTTGGCCAGTTTTTAGGACACAAACATGCATGTGTCACGGAGATGTAACAAAACGCTGTGAGGATTTTAGCTCGTCATGGGGCCCAATGGCTAATTCAGACGTATCATAGCAAGCCGGATGAATGCAGCATTGTCCGAACTCTGCACACTAACCCATATTTAGCCTGAATAAAGTCTACTGCATTTAATTAAGGCCTTATGACATCTCTTCATCACCAGTGTTACGTATAATGACTGTATTTTTTCACTAATTATGTAATAACATTAATTGATTGAGAATGTCTAGATGAATATCTTTCCTCCTTTTGGTGTCATGTTTGTGACACTTTATAATTTTTTGGTCAAGTGTCTGAACCTTTTCAGACCACCAGGGGGAGTAAAAACAGCATCTCTGGGAACTGAAACTGAGTCTTGCTTTGGATTTGTGGTCTAATTTAGAAAAGGTTGTGCATATAAGCATTTATTAAGAAAATAAATTAAACAAATGAGGTGGTTGAACCATCATATTATTTGTTCCCTATATGTGGGAAGAACACTGTATTCAAGGTTATGTAGCACACTAAAGCCTACTTTTCATGTGATTTTATATACAAATTGTATTAAAATGCATAATTATGAAAGGAACTTGTGTACACCTTTGTGAGGTTAGTAAAATGTGTTTTTAAAGGATTTCTTCCAGTTTTAGAAGAAAAACATTTTTACATGAATTTGGCCTTGAATTCTGTAACTTGTTATTTCATTCTTTTGAGGTTTAAATCTGTGCAGTTAAATTTTCAGTGTAATGCAGAAAGGTTTTTTTATGTCTCTGAAAACTGTCTATCAAAGATAATGCTAATTCGATTCTGTTTAGGTTCAGTTTCTTTTATTTGGGTGCTGATTCTGTGTTGAATATTTGTTGTGGACCGCAACTGTCAGTTTCGATTCATTTTAACCATTTGTTTAAACCAAATGTTAAAGCATGTTCAAGTGTCTTCATATTATTTGACTCAGATGCTGCCTGTAATTTGAGTTTTGAGAGTGGGATTAAAGGTGTAGGTCATGGGTTGAACAGATTATAATCCTATGAGAGAGAGAGAGAGAGAGAGAGAGTAAAGCAGCCTGTGCATTTGTAACCGGGCCATTAGACAAGTTTGCCAAGACTCATGAGGTCAAGAGTGTGTTCTTATCTGAAAAGGAATGTCATTGCTCCTTTACCGCAAACTTGATCATTTCAGTCAAAAGCTCTGCAATTTAAATTCTGCTCATTGACAAGGGCGGGATGTGATGATGTCCTTCTTTAACACCACCTACAAGATATTTAAGGCGAGAGAAAAGAGTGAAGTTGTTTGAATGCTATTCAGAAGGGCAAGTAGATTGTTTACACAAGATGTTTAATTCATTCCAACGAGACAGTTCGCCTGTCAGGGATGCCTGGGTCATGATATAATCTTGCTGCCCTTAACCTGGCACAGGAAATAATCCAGTCAGTCACCTAATCCATTTTCGCTGCTGGTTTTAAGGTACAGTTCAACACTGACTTTGGCAGAACACACACACACACACACACACAGAGTTTTGATTATATCATCTCTCATGGTCAGCTCCTTAGAAATGAGGTTACAATCTATATAGAGAACGTCATAAAAACACTGGGCCTCATTCACCAATAAATCTTAAATTCGTTCTTAGGAAGGCCAAGACATTTACATTTTATATATGCAATATAGTGCAATATAATACACCTGCATTGAAAGAAACCAGTTAAGGTGCCCTAATATTTGCATATGTTTTTGCTTTAAATAACAAAACATTGGTGAATGTCAGAATCTTAGTGAAAAAAGTGGGGTTAAGAATAATTCTTAAGAAAGGTTGATTTATGAGGGCCACTGAGTTTAGTTCTTTCCTGTGGATGGTTATCACGTTCCCAACATCACCTGAGCAATAACAAAATGCCTTTTTAACACCATGCAGGGGCAGAGTAAGGTGCACATGGGCCCCTAGGCTAAATTTTCTGTTAGTCCCCAAGCCAGGCTTATTTTAATGAATTGATATTTTACTGGCCAACTGGGGAACCCTGGCAGGCCATCACGCATGGAGGCCCCAAGGCTCATGCCATATCTAGCCTGTTAATCCGCGCATGATTCCACGTTTATAGGCACGATGGCCGGCAATTTTCCACAGAAAATAATGAGCACAGTCAATTAACTATAGAGCCTGTATACATTACAAATCTCCAATTTCTGTCTCTTTATTTCTAAGCTCTCTTTCTCCCCTTACCTTCCTCTATCCCGCCTTCTCCTTCTCCTTTTCTCCATCTCCTAAAAGGCAGTAATCCAATCCAAGCACTGTGAAGTGAATAACTTTTAGTTACTCAGTCCCTCAGCTTTAAATTACCGTTTTTGTCATTGTGATTTGTCAAGTTTATCTTCCCGTTTTTCTGTGAAACTCTTCAGACTGATGGAAGAAATACAGCATCTCCACCTTGAACATCCATATTTTTACGATCTTTGGACCCCATTCACCACCCATTCTGAAGAAAAAATTTGTTCTTAAAACCCACTTACTCAATTTTGATCAAGATTCTGACTTTCACCAATGTTTTCTTTTTTGAAATGAATTCCTAGCCAAGAACAGAACGTATAAACAGCGAAGAGCACTTTAACGCAAATTTGATTGAATGTATGTTGGTGCATGTTCAGTTCGACAGCTGTGTATTATAATATCATTATATTTAAATTATACTATTTAAATGCCTTTACTTTTTAAAGAAGAAAGTTAAGAAAAAAGCTAATAAATAGCGGTGAATGAGGACCTCTGAATGAGAAAAATGTTCCTCATTCTTTGTGCATTGCATCTATCACTTGGTTTTTTCGCACTTCATCAACGTCTTGTGCATTCTGCAAGTCTGTAAAGGCAGAACGAGGATATAATGATGAATCTCAAATCATATTTACTGCATTTATCATTTTAATACAATCTCAGAGACTTGTCTCACCCCAGTAACGGCATGTCCTTCGGGAGACTCATGTCCAAAAACGGAGAGATAGAGTTCAGAGAGACGAAGTTTCTATCCTCTGACTTAAACTTCTAAACCAAGACAAATTAACCTAAATTTTAACTGTCTTTAAAAGCACAAGCTGAACTCTATATATTATATTCTATTATATTTCCACACTGTAGATATTGTTTATGTGAAATATAATATTTATTCTGAGATATATCTATTTTTTCTAAATATTTGTATTACTTCAGATTTAATTACCTTTATTTGTAGACCTTTATTATTCAGTCTCAGGACGAATCAGGGTAGATTTCACTGCATGTTGTGCTCGTATTTGTACTTGTATTAGTCGCATCCTGTATCTTGAACACATCATCTAACTGCACAGCAATAACCCAGTGATTAATGTTTTGTGCAACAGAAGACAGAAAGCAATACGTGATGTTGGTGTGCTGCTTTTAACAAGGATGCAAGCGTCAAAGTCAATGGCCTTAATTAGCGGCTCACACTAATTAGAAATAATTATATTGCTAATCAATGTCAAATGCATTCAGCAGGGGCATGGTAGGAAATGACAAATCTATTCAGATGTAAACAGCATGGCTCAGGAGTAAACAGCATTAAATGATTCCATTTACAACGTATGATACATTCATTTTATAGTTGCATTAATTCAAAATTCATACGTGCCTTTTTTCCTATTATTGCAAAATCCTTTCTGCTGAAAATGCACAGTAAACAGGTGTAGTTTTGAAAAAGGATACATATAGGGTTATGTGAGGTATAATTTTTCCAAAAAAGATGATTCTGGTAGATTTTTTTTGCCCTGCTTTGCATCCACTGCTGCAAAGACTCCTTGTCTTTCTCACCTGGCATGAAGGTCAGTCAGAACGTAGTACGTCAGACCAACACCTGCAAGTCAAACAAAAGAACTTCATCCGTATAGAAGGAGGTAGAAGGAGAGCGAAAGATAAGGAAAGTGAGAAGGACGTATCTGATGGATACAGTGTCAGCAGGTAGAAGAAAAGAGCCTGAGGAACAGACACCATATCCTTCAGACTCTCTGTCCTACAGGATAAAACTCTCAGGCTTGGGCCGAGAGGAGGAGATGGAGAGAATGTGGGGCTGAGAGAAAGTAAGGAGACCTTGGATGAGTAGCCTAAGAACTGGAAGATGCCAAGCAGGATATCAGAATATGGTCAAGGAAAACACTGGGATTTTCAGTTTTTAATTGAGCTATTTTTGATTTTTATATAAATATAATTAGTAATATTTTTACACTATTTCAGAATGCAGGAGAAATTGATGTAAAATGAAAACTGATTTGATTTTAATTTAAAAGTAAATAGTTTTAATGTTATTTTCCGAAGTGAGATACAAAAGAAAGAGAGGCTTCTTCACTAAAGTAACTTTAAACACAAAGGGAGGGGTAGGACAGGTGTTGGCTTACAGGAGGAGAGAGAGCGGGAGAGAGAGCGTATGAGAGGACGAGCGACTGCCTGCAAACGTTGCAGTGATGTTCATGATCATTCGAGAGGGATCAGCGGGCGGGGGAGGAAACCCAGGCGGCATGAGCGCTCCAGCAGAGAGGACACCCAAACAGGTGTGTGTGTCTGTATGTTACATTCTGTAGATAGTGTGATACAGAATTTCAATCTATTTGCGCAAGTAGGTTTTTATGTGTGTATGTAAATCTGGAATTGCATTTGTAGCATTTGGTAGATTCGAAAAGGTTATGTTTGTTGTGATTCTCATGCAAAAAAAAAAGGTCCCATTTGAGTGAGTGACTTTTAATGTTCAATATTTAATGATGGGAACGATTATTTTACCAAAATGTATCTATAATATATATTTTTTCTGCTCAATTTAGATTAATACAATTTTTGAATGATTTTGCAACTTCAAATGAACACTAAAGTCACTACCCAAAACTATTTAGCATGTTATGTCATCAGAATGCTCCTGTTGTCCCAAACCCAAATGATTCTTTACGATCTGTTTTGCTAGACTCAACCTAAAGTGGGAGCTCGAATTCTACCAACACCAGGGACTCAGGTTGTGCCGGTACTGACAGATTAAGTTGTGCCAGTGCCAAGTGCTTGTCTCCTATCAGTACCAGCAGCTCATGTTGTACTAGTACCTAAGCTTAAGTTCGACGAAACAAAGCTCATGTTTTATCACTGCAGCATTCTCATGTTGTGCCAATATAGACAGCTTTAGTTCTAACAATCCCCAAGGTTTCATTTGGAGGGTTTGAATTCTAGAAGAACCCTGTTCGGAGATTAAGATTTCTGAAAGTGTTGATAAAAACATTCCACGAGAACCTTTAGCCAATTTGTACAAATCTACAAATAACGCATGCTATGTTCACTTCTGACCCATGTTGCAAGAAGGTCATAGGTTGCCAGATGTGTGAAAAGTTGTGGAAATTTGTGACCAGGTGAAATACACCCTGTCTTCTGATGTTGACAGGTCCAGGCTGCCATCAAGAAGAAGGTGGAGAAACAGAGGAAGCAGTTGGAGATGGGAGTGGTCGAGGCATTCAGCAACAATGCTAAGAAACGCAAACCGAGACAGAGCCAGTCTACACCTTGTGAACGAAGGGGAGATGAAGAGGAGGAGGACGAGGAAGAGGTGGCCGATACCGATAGTCAGCGCGTAAAGGAGGATGATGACCTAATGCCCATTGTGGATTCAGTTTTTGGCCAAGTAAGAACGCTTTAAGATGAATGTACTTAAAGCAAAAACTTTAAATTAAAATAAAATTATTGCAGCATTCTCTTTGGCACATAAACTTGATCTCACAATTCAATTCAATTTCAAGGGTCCAGTTATGATACAAAATCAACCCAATATGATAAGGAAGCGATGGCTTATGATATAGTTCAGTTCAAAGTTTCTGATCAAAGTTTAAAAATATTTCACAGATCCAATTCAGTTAAAATAAAGTCGATTTACCTGTTAGAAATGTATAAATTATACACAAATATCAAGAAAAAAACTAAATATTTTGCACAGATGAAATATTTACAGAGGAACTGAAGTTCAGTTGATTCTATTTAGAATAGTCACTAGTTATCACTAGGTTACAAATACCAATGATATCTAATTTAACGTGTCAGTTCACTCCTTGAACAGATACAATTTTTATATACTCAGCTTTAATCTCATACACACGCAGAAATACAGAGCATTTGAGGCCTGTTTTGCCTGTTTTATTCTCAACCACAGCTGCAAAATACGAAAGAAATACAGTCTTTAATGTAGAAACATTTGTTTTACTTTAGAGCAATCCATCCATGCAAAAAACAACTTGCATATTACCCACATAAACATTAAATATGTCCATGCTTGATTTTGCTGGTCTTTTTTTAGATGAGTGCTTAGCTTTTAACATGTTATAAAGCCACCAAACCTTATTTACCACAAGGTAAGCATTCTATCTTTTAGAGTGTCGCTCTCTTATCTGAGTAACTGCTGCACCTGCTCTAAAGTCTTGAGCAAACACCTTTTTCTCTGCAGGGCTTCTGATCAGGCTTCAACCTTCTGACTTGTTACTTCTGCATTATTTAGGGTCAGATCCTCTATCTGATATAGGTCTCCTCTGCCAGACTTAACTGTCACACTTACATTACTGTGAGGACAACCTGTCTGGTCTGGTGAGATACTACACACTGAGATTATAGGCGTTATGAATTTCTATTTTAACTTTTTACATGTTGGGGGTCATTTGGGTTTTATAAAAGGACTGAAAGGTGCAGCAATCGTTGCAGAAAAACAACAAATCCTAGCCCCCAGCCTCATGTTTGAACTACTCAGTATATCTAGTGTTACATCTGGTTGATTAGGTAACAAAATCCAATATAACTTGATGCCGTGCTCCTGTTTCACCCGTACAATCCTTCAGTAATTTACAGGCACAGGAAATGACCACTGGTTGCTTTTTAATATGTCGAGAAGAAGCATTTCACAATTCGTTTCCTTCACTTTTCTGCCAAAAGCAGGTCATCAGCAGACACTGGAGCCTGTTAGTCTTTTTTGTCCTGTCCCGATGCATTAGACAAACAGAATGTGTGGTCTGATTGCCTTGTGTAGTCGGGGCAGATTTGTTCTACAATGGAGGTGTGTGGAAATCTCCTCATATTGCACATTGTAGATTTATTCCAACAGACAAAGCACATTAAGAATGGACAGGAAAGTGGACAATATGTGAGAGAACATGGAACCCCCTCCCATGTGGTGTCTCCCCCCCGGACACCACAATAACAAGGACAACAACAACAACAATAACCGCAATGTTAGGTTCTTGAGCAAAGGCTATAACCCTTGCAGCTCTAGGCTAACTGTCACTGTAAATATGGCTGTATATAGATTGATAAATGCCTTACATAAGACCAGTTTCCGGCCCCTCACTTGCAAAGCATGTCATTCTGAAATTGTAGGATGTGAAATTAGCACCTAGCTGAAGACATTAGCTTTGCGCCGAACTATTTAGTAAAGTTATATGCCTTTTTATTTTTATGACAGTCCTTGTTAAAATCAAACTCCATGATGTGCATCCAAAGTGATGCATCTCTTTTTGTGAATGTGCTTTCTGAAAGCTACAAAACAATACAAACTCCTGAAAGACGGTGACAGACTCAAGTGGGATTAAAGCTTAACTCTCAAGGTCCACCAGCTCCGTTTCACGGTGTCACCTTCCCAACTCGAAGGATAATCTTACATCGTGCTGTAATCAGTCAATATTGACGTTTTATCACCAACAGAAACTCAACCTCACACACTCACCTTCCCAGAACAGGCAACACGCTCATGATTATTTCATCAGAGACAAGGCAATACTTGTTTATTACTGATTAGCAAAAGCACATTCTAGCTCAGAAATGACATACGAGTCCAATTAATCATAATTGACTGCCGTTGTTATCTGATCAGGCTTAATGTAATATTAAACAAAATGGTAATGACAACCTACTGTAAAATGCAAGACTGTGGACTATATACAAAAGCTGAACATGACTGGTTGAATTTAATTTGTCTCAAAAACACTGACAAAACAAAAACTTAGTTTCTTTGAAAAATGTGTATGAAGTAATTTAATTTAGTAATGAATTTAATTATGTATTTATTTATTTAAAAGTATCTTAAGTCTTTTTTCACCACAAATGTTCACGACAAAATGTCAAAAGATGACAGAAAATCAGGTCTATGAGTAGAAAAACACGTTTTTTGATTAATACTCCAAAATATGTGATCACGGTAATCCATTTAGCACCAACATAGAGTAAGCAGGAGGATGCAAACTATATCTACAGTTGAAAATGCACACTGTAAAGTCCAAATTATCTAATGTAGGCCCAAAACTACTCAGGATCCATCTTTGGTAGAAAATTAGATTTTTATTCTGGTCCTTACTGGTATAATTAGGTTACGCTTTTACCAACATGAAAGGGTCTTGCAGGAATTCACGGTCTAAGTCAGTGTAAGAACTTAAATAACTATCTTGGTCTTTCAATAATCTTGGTACGTTGTAAAATAATGTGACCCTGTGTGGTCTGATAATAAAGAAATGACTCTGATCGAGGGTCAAAGCTAAACTAGAAGCACTTTTTAAAGGCTTTCAGACTTCTGTTGCCATCTACTGGCACTCTGCAGCTATGGCACAGCAATGTCCAGATCTCACACACACAGGCGCACACCCACAACCACATATCCACACACACACACACTCTTGAAAGCAGACTGTCATTGAACACTATTGCTCATATGAAGATTTCTGAAAGGAGTTGGCGAATTGCATGCCATCTGGTTCTACACATTCCTATGACAAGCGGCTGCAAGAGTGACTTCACGTGGATCAACAACACACACATATACTCTCACAGCTACAATTTATACACTACCAGTCAAAAATTTGGACACACCTTCCCATTCAGTGTTTTTTTTCTTTATTTTCATTACTACGTACATTGTAGATTCTCACTAAAGGCATCAAAACTATGAATGAACTGTGTAAGGGCTATTTGACCCAGAAGGAGAGTGATGGAGTGCTGCGCCACATGGCCTGGCCTCCACGGTCACCTGACCAAACCCAGTTGAGATGGTTTGGGATGAGATGGACCGCAGAGTGAAGGCAAAAGGGCCACCAAGTGCTCAGCATCTGTGGGAACTCCTTCAAGACTGTTGGAAAACCATTTCAGGTGACTACCTTATGAAGCTCATCGAGAGAATGCCAAGAGTGTGCAAAGCAGTGATCAGAGCAAAGGGTGGTTATTTTCAAGGATCTAAGATATCAAACATGTTCTGGGTTATTTCACACTTTTTGTTTACTACATAATTCCATATGTGTTCATTCATAGTGCCTTCAGTGAGAATCTACAATGTAAATAGTCATGATAATAAAGAATAAAACATTGAATGGAAAGGTGTGTCAAAACTTTTGACTGGTAGTGTACAGTGTACAAGGACCAAAAGCTTAGTAGTGTAGAACAAAATGATGATGGTAAAGAGGCACACATTAACATTATTGAAATGTGTGTATGTGTTTATTATGGATTATATTCTGGCTCACTTTGCAAAACACAGTAGCATAGATTATAAAATTATAAAACTGCCTAGAGAGGTAGAGATGATCCCACATCATCCTGTATTGTGTTAGATTAGGACAAATGCAAGCATACATAAAAGAAAACACACAAATTTACCTTGCTATAATTTTGGGGACATTTCATAGAAATAATAAATACATAAATAACCTTATGTAATTAAGTAATCAGTAATTAAAATGTAACTTTCTGGTCTTTAAGGTTTCTTACATTCGTTTTAAGACATATGATAGCTAAATCTAAACTCTGGCACCATTTTTTCATCCTAAAAGCTAGATCTGTTCCCAACCTGCAGGTGTAGAGTCTGAAGTCAGAAACACGCACCCACACACCTAAACACACACACTCATGCCCCTCCCAAACTATTCACTTCAGTAAAAACCATATTTCCTGTCATTTTTACATCTTATACTCTGTGCCTGTCTTCTTTCCACTCTCCTGCTCTTCTTACTCGGTCCTTCTCCACTCACCATCCAACTTTAATCTGAAATGTGGGGATTAAAAAGGCTCTGTTTTCTCGTCTAATACTCTCACCAGCCCTCTTCCTCCCACCCTCTCTTCTTCCCTCCCTCTCTCCCTCCCTCTCGTTTCTCCCTCTCATCCGGCTTGTAAAAGTCATTGTGCAGCATCTACAGTGAGAGTGCATTTGTGAGTTAGGGGTCATGACAGTAGGGCAAGAGCAGGTGAAGCAGCAAAGGAAACAATGCAGTGAAACCCAAATTCATTGAGTAAGAAGAGAGTTTGAGATCGCGACTAAGCAAAATGCAGCTCGGTACTGAGCGGAGTGTGTTTGAAAGGTGAATAAATGTGGTAGGGAAGCTTAGATTTGCATTTGTCGTGCAGCCGTCTCTGTTGCTGGCAGTCAGGAAAGATGACCTGCTTTCTTTCTGCGTAAAAGACAAATTAAACTTTAGTATGTAGAGTATGAAGGCAGCACCGGGCAACATAAGTGTCCCATTCTGTAAACTCAACACCTTAATTGCGGAAGAGAGAAATATCAAAAAGAGAGGGAAAACATTTTAGAGAAGAATAAACCTCTGTGGACTAAAGTAATGGGAAACTGCACCAATCCAACAATGAAACAAAAACTGAAAAAGGTAAGAAAATGTCTATATATTGGTGTAATGTTTTCTTTAACCACTTATAAAAGTTATTTGTGTACTTGCATACTTGGCTAATAAAATAGATTCTGATTCTCATTCTGATCTATGATATATTACATAGTGCTATTATAGTTATATATATCTTGCTTAGAACAAATATAAATGACTACAGTATGATCAAGCATTTGTTCACAAATTGAAACAGGTCCTAATTTGGTTTGTATGTCTTAATTGATATCTGGATCCACCCTAAGAGTGAGAGTAACGGGGCAGGGACAGTGTCACCAGGGCAGGACGATGGGGAGTTCGAGGTAAAATCTGGGTTTAAACAGCCCCTGAGCGCGCTGGTCCATAACTGCACGATGCTGCAACATATCGTCGGACCTGCGTGCATCTTCCTCAGGCAGGGCTTCGCCCAGGCACAGCTCGTATGTATATAAAGACAAATGTGATTTTTACTTTCCTAAATGCTGAACGCAGGATCATTCATTTGCGTTGTCATGTTCATGGACCATTTTGTAGAACTTCATGTCATGCACCATCATCTCCATCAAAAATCCAATTAATGCACCACTTGGTATTTATATATATATTTTTTACTTGTGAGGATTGCTGTTGAGCCCCAATGATCAGACATTTATTTACTTGGACTCACCAATCAAGTTTTTACCTGGCTTCATTTTGACAACTGACCCCTACTTGGGGTGGTATTGAAAATCAAGCCCTACAACCTATATTATTTGGGCAAGACAAGATTTTTGTCACAAGACAATCAAGGACAATAAATAAATATTTAGTCCTAATAAATGCCAACTACTAAACCAGATAATCAGCTTCTTGAGTCTTTTCAGTTGTGCCCAAGCAAATGGTGCTGGACTCTGTCTTCCCACTCTTGATCTAAAGTGATGACCATTGCATTTTCACGAAGAAAGTATCACTCTGGACCACAAGAGTGACCCAAAAGAGAAGGATTTAGATCCAGTTGCTGGGTTAGAGGTCAAACAAGAGTAATCCAAAGGGGATGGTATGGACGAGAACATGTGTGTGTTCTAGTACGTAACATGCAATATTGGGTATTAATAGTAAATCTGTAAATGGAAAAAGAGACGTAGGATTTTCTCTTCTGACACAGTTCAGCAGCCTCACGCATTGCGCTGACAGTGCCAACGGCATGCTGGGTGCATTTAAGGGTTTTCCTCGAGCTAAACCACATAAATCTCCTTATCTGGGGCCGTTGCCAAGCAACCCCTACCAGTAATCTAGTCAAACTGGGTATTAATGCACAGCATTTACGTGTAGAGTCATGTTCGTATATTGCTGCACTACATCCAGGAATTCTCTGTTCCACGTGTTTGTGTTCTATCCCATCTTGTCCTCGATTTTGTCCCCCTCCTGGATGTTCTTGTGTTTCTGAACGTAGGATGATGCTTAGGGAATCTGAGGGTAATCTAAATTGCTATGAGTCTAAATTGTCTAAATCTTCTCTCATTCAACAGGACAGAGATCTCCGGCCAGAGGAGATAGAAGGTACTCAAAGAAACAAAACTATTATAGCCTACTTATCACACATTTACATTAATAGCGTTTAGCAAACGCTCTCCAGAGCAACCCACATCAGTGCACATTTGTTCATCAATCCTGTAAAGCTAGACTTAAATCAACAGCTGCCATTCTACAGGTTATCGGCAGTTAAGCTACACAACTTTACAAACTGTTAAAGACAAAGTCAGAAGTTAACGCACAGACAACAAAGCTAGGGGGAAAGTGCCATCATTTTTCCTGTTATTTAACAAAGTAAATGATAAGTGTGAGGAGTAGATGGTCCACTATGAGCTAATCGATGAGGTTGGTCTTCAGCCAAAGTTTGAATACACCAAGGGATTCAGCAATTCTGATAGCAGTTCTCACAGTCTAGGAATGAACTCCATAACTCCGTGTGTTTGCATGCAGAGCTGAGGGAGGCTTTTAAAGAGTTCGACAGGAACAAAGGCTACATCACCTGCAAAGACCTGGGCGAGTGCATGAGGACGATGGGATACATGCCCACAGAGATGGAGCTAATTGAGCTGAGTCAACAAATTTGTGAGTAACAATGGTAAACGTGTAGAATTTAGTTTTTGAGATGAACTTTTCTATACATCCCAGTCTGTGTGTGCTTATGCTTTGTAGGTGGGGGCAAAATAGACTTCGAAGACTTTGTCGAGCTGATGGGTCCGAAAATGCTGGCGGAAACCGCAGACATGATTGGGGTCAAGGAGTTAAGAGATGCGTTCAAGGAGGTATCGGCATACACGCACAATTTCCCCAACACCTATCCACTAAACACTAAGTACTAGGGGGAGAGTGATACCAATGCTGATTATTACTAATCAAGAAGACTTATAAGAGAGATATTTTGGACTGTCCATTTTTTAAATGATTATAATTGTTATTTAAATGCCTTTTAACATATTTTTAAGACTTGTGCATGGAGCTCAAAATTGTCAAAATTCCAAGCTTTCAGCACCTTTAGCATTCACGGTGGGGTGACTTACGACAGAGATGCAGGTGCTTCAGAGCCAAAATAGTACATTTTAAAAAAATTTTAGAAATTTTTGAAGGCATATTATTTTAACCATCATATTTACTAAAGGTCTCTTTACTAAAAGGTATGTGCTTATTTCAAACTATTTGAGAATTGAGAATTTCAGAATTACATGATTAATGAACAAGGTGCCAGAGAATTATGTTTATGACATTCTGCAGACTTACATTTCCAAATTACAGGGAGAGTCAGCTTATGTTTAAAGGCTTTGTTCAAGGGTGTAGTACCAGTGACTAACTCTAGCTTTGAAGCTTCATGAAACCAATTTTTGAGATATTAAGTAGCACATATGGCTTGCCTGTGATTCAAAACAATAAGAGTATGTGATCCAGGTTTTTAAAAAATTATGACTTAAGCTTTTTTTTCTTTCTGGTATTGAAAACAAAGCAATTAAACTCTCTCCCGAGTGATTCAACCACCTAATCTTCCAGTCAACATCACACAGTCTCAGACAGAATTTTGCCCATAATCAATCACTCAAGTGCTGTCTTGCATTTTCTTTGCGCCCAGTTTGACTCAAATGGCGACGGGCAGATCAGCATTAATGAACTGAGGGAGGCCATGAAGAAGTTAATGGGCGAGCAGCTGAACCCCAGAGAGATTGATGAGATTATCCGGGATGTGGACCTTAATGGAGACGGCCAGGTGGACTTCGAAGGTCAGAGAGTATTAACGAAAAACTCTTGCCCTGAATTATTTATTCATTGTTTTGGGGTGGACACTTGTGGCCTTTCTGGACATTTTTAGGCAGAGGTACTTCAACTAGTTAACTATGTTCTGTTTCCTTTCCAGAATTCGTAAGGATGATGTCACGTTGACATGATGCCATGGAAGATCTTTGGAAATATATCATTAACATAAGTGCAGTATTTCTTCAGTTCTTGTTTTTTCTAATGCAGTTTAATATTATCTGATTTGTATTTTTTGGTTTATAGAATTATTTGAAAATAATGTGAAATAAAGAATTTTGGTTAATTTGGTTTATTAATGCTTACAGTTTTCATATTACCAACACAAACACTAACACATCACTTAAGGCAATGTTTCTACATTAAATTAATTCTATAGTACAGAATATTGCAAATATCCCTTTTGCTTAGTGGACTTACAACATCATGGAAGACTGGATAAAACTGTCAGAGGAGAACATTCCCCGTGGCCTTCTGAACCTAGGATTAAAGGGACAGTATATTCCAGTGACTCTGTCATGACTAACAATTAGTGAATGCTCAAGTTGCCAGTTACGTAATGCTCATTTAGTCAAACCCAGGGAGGAAATCCAGCAATAAACACCATGAGCTGGCTTGGATTAGGCTGTATAAATGACCAAAGCAGTGAGAAGTAGATGAAGCACGGTTACTGACCACTTCCTGAAATGTACTGTATATCAACACTATTTAAATGATGACGGAAGAGTATTTGATATTGAACTTTTGTTATGTTGTCTATGGCCTTGTCTATTCCAACACGTGATTCAAATCATCATCTAACATGGCCTTCATCAGCTGGGAGAAACCACTTCTCACACCACTGCTGCTGTTGCTCTTCCAGATATGAAGTTGGCAGCACTGATCTTTAGATGTGTAAGAAGAGTGAAGTTTCAGATGGGAAATGAGCTATTCTGTTGATCACATCCATCACAAAGCTCTGTCAAGGTTTTCTCATTTTAAACTCAGGTTGTGGCTAAACACTGTTAGGGTAAAATGAACAGGACCAGGTATTACACCAATTTATGACCACTTTTACATATATTTTGTTTTGCTGTTGATTATTATACTGTTAAGAAATGTTATAGAACTGTAAGATGTTTTAAACCAAAAAAGGTATTTGACTAAATAAATGGAACATATTTAAAAACTGTAGAGCTGACTAACAGTTGTATTGTTTCCTAAAATTGTTTCCCATTTCTTCTATCAATAACTAGCTATAAATAACAACATATGGGTAGATTAAATTTAAAAAGAACTTTAGTCCTATCTACTGTCTCAACAGTGCTCTGACTGTGCTCTGAGTGCTTTTATAATACATTATATTAATGGTTGAATTTGAGCTATAAAAATAACCCAGCATAAGTGAAAGACACTACAATTAAATATTAATTCCCACACACATACATAAAAATAGATTCAAAACAAAAAAGGTTTGGTTTCAAGCTTTTGGGCTTTTATTGAAAAGGCGGCCAGGATTCTGTACATCGGAAAAAAGGAGAAATCTGAGGATCAGCTTTTGTAGCCATTCCTCAACTCTACATCTCTCCCTCTCTCTTTTCATCCTCCTGGGTAGAGTAAGGGCATGGTTTTTGGGTGAAGGTGAGGGAGTGAAGGGGGGCAAGGAGCATGGGAAAGTACATGTAATAAAAACTAAAAGATGGAAGGAAAAAAAGCCATGGCACAGGAGAGAAAGAGAGGAGAGGAAGCAGGAGAAGAAGGAGGGAAGGTGTATCTTCTCGACGCTTCCCACACCGACACGCCGAGGCCCCGGGAGCTTAAAAAGACTCCACTAGAACGCAGATCGCCCAGTGTGAGCCTGAGAGTCTGTCGCAGATTAAACATCCTTCCTCCCCCCCATGTTTTTTTTGCCCAGGCAGCACGGTATGGACCGTCCCTGTTGGGGAGGAGTAGTCAGGCCTCAGACGTCTCTTCTCCTCTCCTTCTTCCGGCGCCCCTCCGCCTCTCCTCCGGTCCGTCTCTTCCGCTCCTGGCCTGGCCCTCACTTGCTGGCCATGGTGTAGCAGCCGTGCTGGTGCCACTGCATGTCACGGATGCGCCTCATGGACTGCATCTGGGGGCAGCGGGCACCGTACTCGTTAAAGTGTCTGTAGTCACCCTTCTCCAGCAGGTACTGGCTGCCACGGTAGCCGGGGTACTGGTATCCCACCCAGCTGAAAAAGAGAAGAGTGTGATTTATCACTTTGGCGTCATTCGTTCCCTTATCCTTACCCTAGTGGTGCAGATATCGCAGACAGTGATGGTGACCCTACTCTCAAAATTCTATTTAAGTGAGATTTGATGAGAATGAACCAGGAGGCGAAGGGACAAATAACAGAGTGTTTGTCAATGATTAGATGATGGGCAACTATTGAATACTATAATAGAGAATTATCTTTAAAGCCAGAAGAAGATTTTTTTGGTCCTAAAATATTGTGATTTGAATTTTGCGTTGTATCGACCAATAGTTCAACCTCAACTTACGTTCCACAGCTCACAATGATGCTGCCGACTCTGTCGGTGAAGCCGTAGGAGTACAGGCTGGGGACATCATCATCCATAATCTCCATCTTGCGGCCCTTGAAGTCACCAACCTCGTACAGGCAGATCTTGTGCTTCTCAGGGTCCTGGGAAGACATGAGCGTAGATGGTAAAATGAGTGTGTATTAACAAAGGTGTGAAAGGATGGATTTTTATGTTTATTTAGACTAAATGTGCTCAAGATGGCTGGAAACACTGAATTTTTTGGGCTTGCCTTGCATGTGCCATACATTGCAAATTTAGATTCAGAAAGCAGAATGCTTTGTCCAAAAAGTTACAGTTTTTGCTCTACACCAGTGCATGACGATGAAGGAAAACCTGGCTAGATCTTCACTTTCTAAAGCAGAACTACGCCACCTCTGGGTGAAAACTGGTGTGTTTGTGCAATGTTTGTATTTGCTTCAGTACCATTCTGACGGGTCTGAAAGACAGCAGGTAGTCGTTCTTTTGACAGTTGCTCCAGGAATCCCATCGGGGGTAGTCACCCTTCTCCAGGATGTACATCTCACCGCAGAAGTTCATCTGCTCCCAGCCCACGAAGCTGCAATGAAAGTGTGAGTGAGAGATGCGTCTTCTCACAAACACACACGCAGTGATTTGTAAGAGAACTTACGGTCCACACTCCACACGCAGAGAGCGAACTTTGTCCATGCCCATTTCACACACGTTCATGCACTCGTTGCTGATCTCGATCATGCGACCCTGGAAGTTCTCCTGGTCAAACACATACATCTAGCAGAGAGAAGGGAAGAAAGAAAGTGCTATGTAAGGTCACAAGCAGCAGACTGTAAGATCTATAGAGAATGTTTGTGAAGGGAGCGTGTGTGTTTTACCTTGTAGGACATCATGCCCATGCCCATGTCGGACTTCTTGGTCTGGGCGGCCTTGCCGTCGGTCTGGGAGGCGGTCTTTTTCTCTCCACTGGAAGACATGATGCCTAGAAAGAAAGGGCCAGATATTAATGAATAAAAAATAAAAGAGAACTATCTATCAACATTTTAAAATGATTCACACAATGATATTTTATTATAAAATAGCTAACTGGACAGCTCATGGTTCTACAAATTGATGCTGCAGAACCAGTGTAAAAATAACAGCTTTTACATAACCTTTTAGCAATGTTAAAATAATCAAAAGCGCGTTGAATTTACTGCATTTATCTCAATGTACATCACTTGAATTTATTTTTCTCAAATGTTATTTTAATTTTTTAATGCGTGTGAATGCGTGTGTTCTGTCTTACCTGTGTGTTCAGTGCGTGTGTGGCGCTGCCCAAACTCACTCTGAAAGTGTGTGTGTGGTAGGCCAGGCCTCCAGCTCTTATACCCTGGCGCTGAGTGTGTGGGGATTAACCTTCAACAATGAAACTCGCTGAGCTCAACACACACACAGAAAAGAAACCCGACATCATCACCACAGAACAGGAGTGCCAGTGGGAAAGAGAGAGATGCACATACACAGCAACAGAGAGTAAAGGGGGACCTCCATATGATCATTTTACTACAGACTCCAAAGTTTGTCTTAGCAATCATTCTGCTTAGTTTCAAACAGACACTTCTGTACGATTTATAGTAAATCATAAATTGTGTCTATTTACATAAACAGTTACGTTTATATATTATTATATGTATTAATTATGACAATGTTTTTGTCTTGTAATACTTATTACACATTAAATAAATCTTGCACTACATCCAGTATAATAAATCTTGGACTAGAAAATATTGTATAATTATGTTATTATTATCTATCTATGTTTGTGTGTGTATGTATACACATATAAAAAAAAAACAGACAGGCAGACGGATAGATAAAAAATACAGAAACCCAAAGCTGAGCAGCTTCAAATATAAACTTAGATTTTTTGTTGTACAATATGTAAAAATATTACAGATTTTGAAAGCCTTAATGTGATAGCACAGAAAGACATACAGAAATCCAGAGTCGTTGTGCGCATTCATAGAGGGAGTTACAAAACCTGGTGATATTTCATAAATTAGTGGCATCAATCAAGGCGTGGTAAAAAGACTGCTTATATGTAAATGAGTTACAGATTTGTTGATTGTGTGATTTTTATAATGTGCTTTTTTAAATTCTTACATCCATTGATCCATCCCTTTATCCACCCTTGTGTCCATCAAACCATGCTCCTACTTACTACTTTATAAAATATTTATAATCATAGTATCCTACTTGCCATGTAACTGTCTGAAACCTGTCATTAAGGCAGCACAAAATATCATTTCAACATTACCACTGTGATGAGCACATGAGAAATAGTCACATCACAGGACGTGTAAAGTTAAGTGAGGCACTTTAAGTCAAACGTAGCAATCTTCAGAACAAACTCTCCTGTTTTTAATTTTCCGTGACTAATTTACAAGAGAAGTCGGTCTGATATAACGCCACATGCTACCCTTTTGGGGTTCTTGAATCAAGCTCAAGAATTGATTATTTACACAGAAAAGAAAAAAATAATATTTAGGCTTCAAAGAGTATTTTAATTTTCCATACAGATTTGTTCTGCTCAAATGAGCTGTTCAGGTCATTTTATTGTAAAATGTACCAACTTGTCATATCAATATTTTAGCGAAGTCAATGAACTATCCAGCTATTAGAGGTTCTTTCTTTTATTTACTCATTCATTCGTCCCAAATTCTCCGCGCTTCAACCTTTCCATCGGTGCACCTGCCCCAACCTGACCCCTTGTACAAAGTTTTCAATACACCTCCAAACACCTTATACACCACTCTTTCTGTCTCACACACACACCCGCACGCGCACACACACGCGCGCACACACACACACACACACACACTCGCACGCGCACACACACGCGCGCATACGCACACAGGCACCTACACGGTTAATCCGGGTTATTTTCGCGCTCTTTGTGCCTCGCCTGCAGTAGTGCTGACCCGCGCGAACCTACCGGTCGCGTCCCTTTTGTGTTGTTTTTTCCCCCCCCTCTCCACGCGCGGCTCGCATTCACGTGCGGCCCCTCGCGCACTCGTTTTTTCTATAGTAATGTGCTGAGCTGGCGAGCGGCACACAAGCGAGACGGGCGCGATCCGCGTGCACGTTGCGGGAACGCGCACGGCCCCGGCCCGAGAACGAGCGTCCGGGCGCGCTCTCGGAGTCCAGTATAAAACCGAAGCGCCAGCTTCTCTCCAAACTCCACGCGAAACCGGCGTTCAGGCGCGTGCCACTCCCCCAGCTCAGCGCGAGTCAGTGAACGATAAACGGTAAGCCCAGCTCACGCGCATCTAAGTGAGGAGACGCGCGTTTATTACCGAGGAACAAAATTAACCAACAATACCATTAACCGGTTTAATACAAGTTAATTCAGTTAGTTATAAGGGGCTCCATCATTAGTTTTGACCACGTGATAGAATTTACAAACCCACTCATAATAACATTTTTTGAGACGTTTAATTTTTATTATTTATTTTTTGGAATAAACTTAAGATATTTGACACTGTCATTTGGCAAGATTCTGATGTTCTACAATTGTTCTATAATTGTTTGAATAATTCTAGCACATTAATATTAGTGTTTTTACTGATATTAATATTTTTCTCTGTTTACTATGTCTTTATATATCCCTTTTGGTCTTCCTTCTTACACTTGTTCCCTTCTTGTCCTCAGCAATAAAGATGTATAGGTTCAGCCGATCTGCCATGATGCATCCTATGGTGAACTCTGGCATGGGCATGGCCCCCTTCTTCAAGGTAACCCAGTCGTTGCCACATACACACACAAACACACACACACCTACCCCTACCTAACCTCAGAACCCTGTTTTTGCTTTTATTTAGGTGACTGTGTTCGAGCAGGAGCACTTCCAGGGCAAGTGTCAGGAGTTCACCTCAGAGTGCTGCAACATCCAGCAGTGTGGTTTTGACAACATCCGCTCCATTCGTGTGGAGAGTGGCGCGTGAGTCTAGTGTGTGTGGGAGTGTGTGGTGGGCTTCAGGACATACCTGATCAGTGAGCGTGTGTATTAGATTTTCACATCGACAGACTAAAGGAACTTAGCATGGCTTATAGTTATTAGAAATGATTAAGATTGGCCTTGTAGCATTAATAATCTCACTCTGGCTCTCCACAGCTGGGTGGGTTACGAGCACCATGACTTCCAGGGACAGCAGTTTGTCCTGGAGAGAGGAGAGTATCCCCACTGGGACTCCTACTGTGGAAACCTGGCTTACCACGTGGAGAGGTTTATGTCCTTCAGGCCCATCTACTGTGCTGTAAGTCATTTTGTCTTTTTACACTACACAGGACCCTTAACAAATGGACGTTTAAGGATTCAGAAATTAGGCAAGCCCTTGTAAAACCCAGGAATAGATCTTAGAGTGATGGGGAGATATTTGTGTGTGTGACAACTTCTTTAAGCATCAGAATGTGTCGTGTGAACTGAAAGAGTTTTATACTCCTCTGTGTCTCCTCAGTCTCACCAGAGCAGTCGCATGATGATCTTCGAGAAGGAGAACTTCCTGGGCCGCAATGCAGAGCTGTGTGACGATTACCCATCTCTGCAGGCCATGGGATGGTGCGGCATGGAAGTGGGCTCCATGCACGTGCAGTGTGGCGCGTGAGTTTTACTCTCTCTCTCTAACACAAACCATTATTTCTGCAGGTGATCTTAGACTATGAAATGGTTTGTCTAACCATATTCGTCATACCACAAAAAAGTATAAATAATAATCATCAAATGAGAGATGACATTCAGTACCAACCTTTCTCCCTCTGTCCTTGTGTGATGCTACTCTGTGTATATGTGTGTGTGTATGTAGTTTTGTGTGCTACGAGTTCCCAGGTTACAGGGGCAGGCAGTACATCATGGAGTGTGAGAGGCACAGTGGAGACTACCAGCACTGGAAGAACTGGGGCTCCCACAGTCAGACTCCTCAGATCCAGTCCATCCGTAGGATCCAGCACTAACAGGGCCGCCTCGACAAGACACATACATACACACACGCACACACACACATACCATGGACCGCCCAGCTCTCACACACCTTTAGACACACTCACACACATTCTGTTCTTCCTGACTAGTGTCTTTTTATCGCCAGTAGCACATCACAACCACACGCCATACAGCCAATCCTGTCCTACACACAGGTGTCAGTCGCAGTTTCTTGTGAGGTGCTAAAACCCACCCCCTGCCCGAGGTGCTCCAACTGGTACACATCCAGCTTGGCCAGGCCACGCCCCCACCCCTCTCCTCTGCGAGGCGACTGGCCGAGAGCAACTCAGGTGCGGTGTGTAGGAGGAGGCTAAAGCATCCTAATCAATAAATACAAAATAAACTCATGTTTGATTCAGTGAGTCAGTTTTGTCCACTTATTGTGTGTATGATCAAGGCAACAGGAAGAAAGTGTGTTGGAATGAGAGTATAAACATAGTAAATCTTAAATATCTTAGTTTTCTTTAACTAATTACACTCAGCAACTATAACAAAATTACTGTAAATAATTCTTTAATAATTAATTCTAATATTTAGGTTAAAACAACTATGTAAATAAAAGAGTATAAAATTAACCTGACCTTTTAAAAAAAAAAAAAAACAAGAATATAAACTTTTTGCCCCATTCTATTAAACTGGGTACTACTGGATGGTCTTATATATTATAATGACTCTATTCTGAGCCTTTTAGAGACCATTGATTTAAATGAAGTTACATTTTTAAAGTGTGGGAGTATGAATAGAGCAGGAACTCATTTATTAGATCCTATTCAATTCCTGCATTCTTTTATGAATAAAGAACAGCAACTCTGAAGGGCCACAAATCCTCAAATGCATTTAAAGCCCTGGAAATGAGATAATCATTTCCTCAAATGTGAGGAAAAGTAATGAGGTAGTTGTTATTCATTCTAAATAATCAAGGTCTTCCAAGTCTGATTCTAGCTAGTATTTCTTGATGAAATTGTGATTAACAGTATTTTTCGGGAGCTTATTAAATTGTGAGAATGTGTGTAAAGCTCACATTTGTTCCCACATTCCCCACCCATATTCCAACGCAAACGCAAAGCCATTACAAACCAACTGTTTATTTTTTCAATGCAACAGAAAACTAAGGAATAAACTGCTGAACTCAAACACAGGGATTGAAGGAACATCTGAGACTTACAGTCAGACACAAAACTCTCAGCTCAAAAAGCAACTTGTTAAACGCACTAAACTAATCCATCCTCTCTCTTGCTCGCAAATTCCAAAATTAGAACAGCTATAAGCCTCTCCATTTCACCACTGCTGTCTTAACATCAAATAAGGTGGATTAAAGTCACTGGTTCAGCATCCCCGAGTTTAGACAGACGTTACACCCCCGTATGCTCGTAGACATGATGCGGCACAGAACCTGCCGTCTTTATCAGTCTGGATTCTGAATGACATAGGACAGAGAGAAATGAATCTCTTCCACATTTCCTTAAACTGAATGCACATAATAACGTATATCTTGGGTTTTTCAGTCTTCAACACCAACGGGCATCTGACTAAAAAATAGAAAAGTAGTTTAGTTATAAAGCTGGAAAGATTTTATAGCAATATAATGCAATTAACAGTATTAAATAAAATGAGCATGAGAACATAGCATATACTAACATACCCAATTCTAAAAAAAATTATTTTCCTCTTACAATGTAACAGAATTGGCAAAGAAACCATAATAATAATAATAATAATAATAATAATAATCATCATCATCATAATTCTTTTTATTAGTAGTATTATCTCCACAATAATAACTGCCCAAATTCCTTTAATAAACTTTTGTTTAGATCCTAGAGGAAATGTTTAATCATTTTTACAGAAATACAGCGGAATACAGCCATAACTGCCAAGTATAAGGAGGTAGAAATATGAGTAAAATAAAAATTCATTTATTTGCAATTTTTTAAAAATTAAATATATAATAGACCATCTCAAATCGTGAAAAAGTTCAATATTTTTGTCACTCATTTCGATTCATTCCACATAGAGTGAAATATTTCAAGCCTTTATTTATTGTAATTTTGATGATTATGGCTTACAGATAATGAAAACCCAAAATTCAGTGTCTCAGAAAACTAGAATATTACATAAGATCAATTAAAAAAAGGATATTTTAGGCAGAAATGTCAGGCTTCTGAAAAGTATGTTCATTTCTATGCACTCAATACTTGGTTTCAGGTCATCTGCATTGTTGGGTCTGGTGTCTCTCGTCTTCCTCTTGACAATACCCCATAGATTCTCTATGGGGTTCAGGTCAGGTGAGTTTGCTGGCCAATTAAGCACAGTAACACAATGGTCATTGAACCAGCTTTTGGTACCTTTGGCAGTATGGGCAGGTGCCAAGTCCTGCTGGAAAATTAAATCAGCATCTCCATAAATCTTGTCAGCAGAAGGAAGCATGACGTGCTCTAAAATTTCCTGGTAGATGGCTGCGTTGACTGTGGACTTCAGAAAGCACAGTGGACCAACACCAGCAGATGACATGGCACCCCAAATCATCACTGACTGGAAACTATACACTGGGCCTCAAGCAACATGGATTCTGTGCCTCTCCACTCTTCCTCCAGACTCTGGGACCTTGATTTCCAAATGACCTGCAAAATTTACTTTCATCTGAAAAGAGGACTTTGGACCACTGAGCAACAGTCCAGTTCTTTTTCTCCTCAGCCCAGGTAACACGCTTCTGACGTTGTCTCTGGTTCAGTAGTGGCTTGACACGAGGAATGCAACATTTGTAGCCCATGTCTAGGATTCGTCTGTGCATAGTGACTCTTGATGCGCTGACTCCAGCCTCAGTCCACTCTTTGTGAAGCTCCCCCAAATTCTTGAATGGATTTTGCTTGAAAATCCTGCGGTTATCCCTGTTGCTGGTGCACCTTTTCCTACCACACTTTTTTCTTCCACTCAACTTTCTATGAATATGCTTGGAAATACTCAGGAAACCTTTGCAGGTGCTTTGAGTTAATTAGCTGATTAGGGTGCGACACAATGACTTTCCAACATTGAACTTTTTCCACAATATTCTAATTTTCTGCGACACTGAATTTTGGGTTTTCATGATCTGTACGCCGCAATCATCAACATTACAAGGCTTGAAATATTTCACTCTTTGTGGAATGAATCTATACAATATATGAGTTTCACTTTCTGAAATGAGTGACAAAAAATATTGAATTTTTTCACGATATTCTAGTTTTTTGAGATGGTCTGTATACTTTTTGCGTATTTTGACCAATATATTAGAAATGCATTTTAAACATATTTCACTAATGATGTCATTTTTGTTGTTATTAATGGTGCAGAAGCCTGGTTGGTAGGGTTTATTTGATCTGTATGTATATAGTTTTAAATGCAATAAAAAGAAATATATATATTTTATATGTATATTTCAAGTATTTTGCATATTTTGATCAAATAAGTGAAATGTATTTTAAATATATACTTCATGCATTTCGCAAATTTGCTCAAAATGGAACACTGTCACTACAAAGTCTTGCACAGCTAAAGGGGGCTTACCAACAGAGCAGGATTAACCAAGTTATTCAGGTCTAAACAGAGTCCACTCCAGTCACGTCAATCTCCATGTTTTCCTCCTCCTCCTCCTCCTCCTTCTCCAAGCTAAGCTCCGCCCCCACAACGACTGATGCCTGCACTGTTTCCAAGTTGGAGTAGGGGCTCAACACCTCCACCACGTCCACCTCCTCGTCCTCATCCTCATTCTCCACAGAGCCTTGTTCTATTTGGGGCACGTCCGATGCAGACTGGGTCGTCTCACTCGGCTCTGCCGTCACGTCACACTTCTCAATCGTTGCTTCATCTCGTGCTTGATGACAATGGTGCAAATTTTGGGATTCTGTAGTGAAGAGCACAGACTCACAGACAAAACTACTGTCACTCTTTGAACTGACCCACAGATAAAATCATCACAATGCAAAGCGTCTATTCTCCATAAATACTTTTCTCTAAGAAGGTGTATGCCTTGGCTTTTAATATTTAAAGTTATTTTTAAATGTTTCATTTTTTCTGATTTGAGATCATTGAGGTCATTCAATTGTGTTTAAATCTCTTATTTATATATTCAGTGTCAAATTTGCTCATTTTAACATCGTACATTTATTAACACATTTACATTTATTTGTAATTTAGAAAAATTCAATATAACTTGTACTGTCTTTTGTATTTAAAAATATATTTGTATGTTTTTGCAAAAATAGTACACTATTACTGTAAATGCTTGCATAAGATTGGGACGACTTTGAGAGTTAGGAGTAGAATATACATTTTATTACAATACAGCGCCCTCTTGTGAGGTTGATTTAAACATGAAGAAACAGAAATTGAATTAAGTAGGGAATTGTATAAGAACTTTTAGGAAATTTCTATAATTTTGAAATCTCAAATTTCCAACACATGGACAAAAGCTTTCATTTGTGAAAAGAAGGAAATTCTATAGGGGTATTAAACAAAATATTCATGAAAATATGGGACCTTAACGTATTAATGCAACCTGCACAACCTGATCATTGCAATAAGAATTGCAATTCACCCTTACCTGCGTTTGCCAGCTGATTCAGCTGAGATGGTGGGTCATGTTCTTTGGTCGCTACCTGATTCCATCCAGTATTCTCATTTCCCTCACTGTCTTGCCTCGATCCTCTTTCTCCTTCTGCACCTCCTAAACTTATGGCAACAGTCTCTTCAACTTGCACTTCAGTTCCACAGACGGTTTTATAACCTTCCACTGTCCTGTTCCTTTCATACTCTTCCTTTTTGTCCATTTGGCTCTTTAGAAAAAGCTTCATCTTCTCGAAAGCTGAAGAGGCGTCTTCAACAAATGCTCCATTTATTAAGTTCTTCAAGGATGTTGTCTTGGCTGTACTGTTATTTTCTTCACTGTGGGACAAATCATCCAATGCTATTCCAAGCTCTGAAGACCTTTTAGCGACTCTGTGTTTATGTTTTGTCCGACAAACGCGTCTCCGCCGGCCAAAGATATGACTGACTCTCTCTATTTTATTTTCTGAGGTTCTGTAGCTCCGTGTGAATTTACATTTCCTTTTTGGTTGAATTCTGTGGCCAACAAAACCTGCTTCCAGCTTTCTCTTTCTGTTTTGGATTCTGGTGATCCTGTAAATGTTCTCATAGTTCTGCTCTGTCCTCTGCGGCTGCGGTCTCAGGGAACAAAGCTGGAAATTGTGTTTGTTTGCTTTACAACGCCTAAAGAGACGATGTGGTGTTTTATCCAAGTTTTTTACGGAGCGCTGGGTAACTCTCACACATGGTTTGACTTGGCAAACTGTCTGCTGGAAATTGGATTTGTGCCGATGTGTGTGTATGTTAGGAGTGTTGCCTAATAGACGCAAGTTTGGATCTTCAGTCACTTGCCCCACATCTAGGACTTCATCACAAACTTGCTGTTGAAAAGTCCTTAAGAACTGATCAAGGATGTCATTCATTTCTCTATCTGACTGTTGTTGAGGGACTTGTTGATCTATGAATCTCTCTATGGAGTGTGTGCTGGGCTTCATGGCATGAGGAATGCCAGAAGAGATGACAAATCCTTGCTGATTGGTTTGAAATTCTTCTGGAATGGCTGGTGGGGAGTCGAGTCCTACCACAATGTCACTGAGTAACCAGTCCGTGGGCAGGCCAGGTACTGTTTGAGGACCTGGTGGGAGGGGTTCAGTGTGTTGCAAGGAGGAGTCTAGAGAGCCCAATGTGTTCTGATAGGTCAGTGACTCTGCGTAAGAACTGCAAGAAACAGAAGGAAAAGGTCGAACATGGGGATGGTCCCTTTGGAGGTGTGTATGTGGTTCGTCATCCTAAGGGAAAGATACATGTTAAGCAAAAGATAAAGCTGAGCAAAAAAATAACATCATGCAAACTTTCTACCGACCAAACCAACACTTAGTGCCCAAATTCTGGTTATTTACCTTTACACTGGCTGGATTGAGAAGGTCATGACACTAAATTGGAGATGGGCTACCAATGGTAAATTTAAAAAGCAAGATCTATACCATGTTTTGGATGATT
>JAVGVS010000114.1:706357-833857 GCA_032718565.1 Distichodus sexfasciatus
TCAAATCCACACCAATCATTTTATAATGATAATATCCTAATAAAAAGCCATCGTAAATGCTCCTAAAATATATAATTTATATATCACAATGCTCATAACAGGAAGAAAATTGCAATGTCAAAGATTCCCCAATTTGTTGCAGGTCTACTTTTCATTTCCTTCTTAATGATCACATTTTATTGTGAAACAGGAGCTGGCATCTTTCTTTTTTTGTAGTTTTAGTGCAGTTAAATGCTTTGAGTTGATCATTTGTATTTTCGCTAATGATCAGTCAAACTGAAGTCTCTGTCACTGACAGTTCAAAGGCACTATTTTGGGTTTTTGTTTGAACGTGGTAGTTTTAGTCTTTTTAGCCTCCTCTATTTACAAATATAGCCATTTTTTCCCCTGATGTTATTTTATCCCAGTGAAATGCCCTTTTTCAGCCTCTTTTTGTATATAATTCTGTTAATAAAATTACTTTGTCAGGGTGAAGACTAAGCCAGTTTTTTGCCCGAAGCCATGGCTGACACAGAACAGCGAAATGCTCCACCTCAAGCGGGGCCTGCGGTAAGCATCAGTTATTAGCCAGAACTGTGAATTTGGTTGGTTTAATCTTGTTATTCAGATTAAGATTATTTCAAAGATAGTGAAATGTTTTTTGTTCTGAAACTGAGTAAAATGGTTATGAAATCTAATGCCCTAATAAATGCTTGGTTTTCATGACAGTTTAATGAATTTTGTTGCGTGTCTTTCAGCAATTTTTACTAAGTAACAAACTGGAAACAGCAATGTGGCTTTCACGACTTTTCACGGTCTACTGCTCCATCATGTTCATTCTTCCTCTGCTTGGGTGAGTAACATTATTTTAATTTTTAAGTGAAGGATTATTTGTCATTGTGAACACAACACAGCGCATAGTGCACCACAACAAAAAATGTGACCTGCATTTGACCAGCCTTTTGGCAGTGCTCGGGGACAGTACCTTACTCAGGAGTACCTTAATTTTACCTTAATCAGTAAAGAACTTGAACCGGCAATTAGTGCTGGGCAATAAAACGATAAAGGTAACAATCTCAAAATAGCTTTTCCTCGATAGAAAAAATAGACATAGTCGATATAAAGTTGATAGCACTCATTCCGTCCACCTTATGATTTCACGAGAAGCCAGCGATAATATAAACAGTGCCGTGCCGAACCGATTGTGTGGTTACCGCTTACGGCAGTCAGGTTGACAGACAGAGCAGCCGAACCAATCACGTGGTTGCAAAAGAGTTACAGCTCACGTCAGTTAAGTAAGTGTGGCTTCTCACATGCTAAAGCTGTGGGGTACAGTGGCCGTGTACAACAGTATGTCAGGAGAGCGAGCGAGATAAAATATAAAAAATGACGACAAGCAATACAGTTATAGAAAGACACCTCAATGGACAAGGACATTGTTGGAAAAAGGTCCGAAGAATTCCACAGTTTGGAAATATTGTGGCTACTTAAAGTCTGATATGAAGCAGAGTAGCTCACACTGCAAACTGTGTCGAAAGCATGTTCATAAAAGACCGGTAATACTAGAGCTGAAACGATTATTTGAATACACAAATATACTTTGTTTAATTTATTTCACTCGCTAGAGCATGCCCCGCTTGTGTTGCACACGGACGCTTATTAATGTATTTAGTGGCTCGATCAAGAGAAGACCCGATCCCTGCGTATGTGAAAATATTTGTGAGATGTTCCATGTATAAAACCAGAAGTAAATGCATAAAAGCTTTTAAATGGCATTTTTCACGATGTAAACACACACTGTATTTATGAGCTCGCGCGTGAGCGCCATTGCTCTCTAAAATGCTTTATAGTCACACGGCTCTAGGAGGATGTGGGGGATTGTGGTAAATGTAGTTCTCTTCCAGAAAAGTCAAAAGCGGCTCATTTTATAGGCCAAATTGGTTCAAAATGACCCAAAACATCAGTATTTCTTTATTTTCAATTGATTAGATTTTTTTTTCAATTTATAGCATAATCAATAGGAAAGAAGAAATATAGAAGAAGAAATATGTTTATTTATCAAATAAATAAATCTATATTCTGATGGATACAAAATGGACAAAGAAGTGTTAGAATGTTAAGCCATAGAATGACTTATATTGACAGTGATTTGACTTATATCGTGATATATATCGATATCGGCTGATATAAAAAAATATCGAGATAAGATTTTTTCCATATCGCCCAGCCCTGCCGGCAAATGCCCCTACTTACATTTTAGTATCTAAATAATCGTTAAATCACAAAGTATTGTTTTTTTTCTTTTCTGGTAGCATTATATAGGCTTTGAGTAACAGTCTTTTTTGAAGATTTTGCTAAATTACCAGTTTTTCTTTCCTCCCATTGTCTGTTCCTGCGAGGAGTCGCCATGGCTGATTATTGTATTGAAAATTATATATGTTGGGTAAAGTCTTGACTACTGTGCGTGTCTCTCTCAGGCCAATGGCAGCTGCTAATTTCTACCAGAGAGCTCTCTTAGCAAACGCCTTGACCAGCGCCTTACGCCTCCACCAGAGGCTTCCTCACTTCCAGCTGAGTCGAGCGTTCCTGGCCCAGGCTCTGCAGGAGGACAGCTGCCATTACCTCCTCTACTCCCTCATCCTGGTCAACTCTTACCCCATCACCAGTATCCTCTTTTACTCCGTTTTCCGCCGAGGAGAAAGTGGATTGTTAATTGTTTTTGTTGAATGGGACGCAAAAATCACCATGTGTATTGTTCTGAAGTCAAATGAATGTTTAAAAATTATCCTTAACTGCTGTGTGCAGTGAGCATTTTCCCCGTCTTCCTCTTCTCCCTTCTTCATGCCACCACTTTCACTAAGAAGGTCCTTGATGTAAGTAGTCTCTGATCACTTTGTCTTTCTAAAAGGATTGTGGTTCTCCCCGAGCTTAAGGTGGCAGAATATAGTTATGGGACTAATCTGGGACTAAAAAAACCTTGTATTTCTCCTCAGACCATGGGCCCAGACAGTCTGCAGTTTGTGAGGAACTTCCTGAACAAGCTCACAGCCAATCAACAGAACATCCTCAAGTTCATCGCCTGCAATGAGATTTTCCTCATGCCAGCCACTGTGTTTATGTTGTTCAGGTAGAATTCTGCCAAGCCTTTCTCATTTACTGTGGCTTTAAGAACACAACTGCCTCTGAAACACTGTTAAAATGATTTAAATTGCTGAATGCTGTCAAATTATGCCTTAATAAATGAACATGAGTCAGCTAATATAATAATGTTTCTGTGCAAGACAAAAATGTTTACTTCTGTTATTTATTTAAGTGGGGATATTTCACTATGCCACTAACAATGACTGTTGCTTGGCCTTCACAGTGGTCAGGGCAGCCTGCTCCAGCCCTTCATTTACTACCGATTCCTCACCTTACGCTATGCATCCAGACGGAACCCCTACTGCCGGTAAGCATCACACTTCTGCTGATCCTGTTGGTGACCAGGTGGAATTTTCACATCACAAACTTTTACCAACATTTTGTGGCATTTGCTGTGTGTACAGCATCTGAGATCAGATTTGACCGTCATGCTTTTCCCCCTGACAGAACCCTTTTCACAGAGTTGAGAATCCTGTTGGAGCACTTTGTGATGAAACCCGCCTGTCCTGCCTTCTTCAGAAGAATGTGCCTCAATAGCATTGCCTTCATTAGCCGCTTGGCCCCCACAGGGGTCTAAACATCCTCTTTTTCTGAACACACACACACAAACACTGATATTTATGTACAAACACTCACACATACACAACATACTCTCCTACGAAATGGCTAGGTAGGAGTGAGATTTGAAAGTGTCTCTGAATGCTGGGAGGTCAGTTTCCTGCTGATTTTTTTTTCTGCATGGACTGCAGTTTCTACTTTGGAGAGACTTGAGCGATCCAAACACTTGTGATGAGAAGCAACACCAAACTCTAGGAATACTGACTTTGTAAAGTCAGTACAGCTCTTTTTCCATGGGTCCGAAGGTTCATTTATCAATGGCTACTATGTATGTATGTATGTATGTTTCTGTTTATTGGGATGGGTGAAACAAGTGAAATATTTTAGCTTAATTTAGGGTAAATTATTGCTAGACATAGTGTGTTAGGCCTTCCCTTAAGGGAAAAAGAGATTTTGTCATTATACATGTGTTTTTTTGTTTAAGTGGACTGAAAAACTAATTTTATGTAGTTCACTTTGGAGCTGGATTAGATCTTAACACATTTAAAGTCTGAGCTGGTGAAAACCACCTCAGAGTGGAACAATTCATGTGTGTAACTTTTTTTAAACAATAAATTCATTAAACTTTTAAAGGTTAAAAATGTGTTGCCTGATACAGTCCTCAAACCCTTTGTGAACTATGACTTGCCTTGAATGTAAATTATTCAAATGCATTTCTGGTTTTCCTAATAAAAATAGCTTTTCCCCCCTTGCTCATAGCTTTTTATAAATTGGATGTATTTATTGTTGACAACTTTGTGACTTAAATGAATAAATCTAATCTGCTATATGGTGGAGTTGTTTGCATGTCTGTTAGGTCTCAGTTGTCCAGTAAGTGGTGTCAGGTGCTTGAATCAAATTTAATGTTCTTGACATTTTACCTCGTCACTGAAGAACCCTTTTGGCTGAGAGGTGAAATGTCATCAAGAACCAAGTTCAGTTGTTTTAGATCAAGCACTTAAATCTAGTTTACCTTGAACCCATACATGAATAAATTTAATAGCATTTAGACATGGTTGGATCTGTTCCAATATTTATTAACTCAACTGGTAGAGTGGTCATATACTAAATTATTTCAGACTGATCAGGAAAGCTACTGGAGTAATGCAAGAACACACACATACTATTTCCAAATCTCAAAACATTTTATACAAGTTTCTTCCCCTAAAGACTATCCTAAGCTGTGACACTTTCAACCCCAACATGAGAACCCTGTTCATTTTTCACAAGTACTTGTACTTTAAGTTCTTCTAAAGGCTGAGAGGGTATGTTTATGAAAGTCATACTACCAAAAAGTAATTTTGGCCTTAAGTTGAAGCATTGTCATCATACTCAATCAACCACAATCTGTTAGATCAAAACACGACCTGGTGAATCCTGATTTTATGTTTACACAGTGAGACTTCACTTAAACTGAGCAAGCATGAGTGAATAGAAACTTTAGCACCACTCACAGACATCAATTTAGAAAACCACTGGCAAAATTTATTTAAAAGGTGGAAAAAATCTTTACATGGTGTAATATGTAACACACCACTGGAGTCAGTGTTAATAAAAAGATTAATTCAAGGCTTGACTACATACTGTACAAGATCTGGCAACATCAAGCATAAAAAGCAATCCTTCAGGACTGAACATAGAAAAATATACAAAGCACTGATCACCATTTTCCTAAAAATAAAGGGCTACAGTGTACGTTATTGGGGTTATCAGAATATGCAACATTGAGGAAGTGTGCAATTCCTGTTAGAGTGTGAATTTTACAGGCGTAAATGAGCTAGACTTTCAATTGAGCTCCAACTTCTCAGGTGGTTCAATGAGAGAAACTTCATGGTATCTAGAGAATAGAAAGGAGGGAAAATTACTTGGATTTTCATATTCTTTCATAACTGTTATAAGTACATGGCACAATATCCAGTTACCAAGACTGTGTATATCTGAATAGAAGCCAACAATTAGATCAAATAAACCAAATAATTTAGAGATTATGCAGTCTTTTAGATACTTACTTTGCACCCTTATATTTCTCCCTGACCGACTGCTGTGCATGTTGAGCTGCTCCGAGGTAGGTCTGGTGTAGATCGAGGACGCATGGCATGAGGTCTTCCAGTGTGTAGCCAGTCATTTCGGCAAGGCTCTTTGACTAAAAAGGAACAAAAATCATTAAGTGAAATTACACTAAAGAGGTTCATTCATTTTCGATTGGTCACTTCCAGAACTTACCCAAGAACCCCCTGTGATGGTGTAATTTGCCAAAATAAAAGCCGCAGCAGCTGTCTGAGAAGGAAGATACTTGAGGAAAGGGTCTGAATCCACTAAACTGAGCTCTCCTAGAAACTGAAAATTAAAACATTAATATTTAAAACCAAAACGCACCAAGATAAACCATGGAAGATCAGAAAAGCTCACTCACCATTGACAGGCTTTCAACCTTGCTGTTCACGTGTTGCCGCAAGAAGTACTGGGTGAGAAACTGGTTGATGGTTGGGGCCGCCAGATCAAAGGAGAGCACTTTCAAGACCAGATGCTCCATTCTTAGCACTTGCTTCTTGGTGTAAGTGTCGTCAGTGATGTAAACGAACTCTGCCACCTCCGGGGGGTAAATCTCTTCAAACTTCCTGGAATGGTGAAAGGCACCTTTGAGTTTGACTGACACAAAGAAGAAAAAAAAAAAAAGCTGGTACTAAAAAAAAGAAAAATGAAACATACGATGCCAGCAGCATAGCGGCAGTCCCAACCAACTGCAGCTTTCCCCTCAAGACAGACATGGAGGAGAGGAACCGGTCAATGTAGTTAACCGCCAGGTAGAGAGTCTCATTTTGGAGTTTGTACTCCTCGCCGACTTCAACCAACCAGTCTACCAGAATGGCTCGCATGCTATTGGTGATGTCGGGCTGTTTCTTCATGTAGCCTGCTTTGGGTTTACATTTGATCTACAGAGAAGGAACACCACCATGAATAACATTCACAGGAAGCAGTTATAAGTCACTTCAATACTTGAACAACCACACCCATCCGCACCTCCATCTCTCTTAAATGTGTGAGAATTTCTGCTGCGTAGTCCGTAACCTCATTTACATTCACCGTCCTGTCCTCGCCCTCCACTATTGACATGTCCATGGGGGAATCTAGGAGAAAAAAAAAAAAAAAAAAGTACTTTTGAATAAAGCCTGTCAAGACTCAGCACACAGCATGCAAGCAAGATTTAGGATGAACATACCAAAACTGTGGTCCATGGGCAGATCGATAGTGGCCAGTGGCTGCCTTAACCGTGTTACAGTGGGGTTCAGCGTGAGCGGGGAACAGTCCAGAGTGGCGATGACATCTTTTTTTTGGCACACAGTTTTCTTGATGCAGGCTCCATCGGGTTCATCAATGTGGATCTGAAAAGAAGGCTGCTTGGCTGCAGGCTTCTCAGCATAACATTTGCCATAATCTTCTGATTTTGAAGGCAGTGGTTGATGGAGTGAGGCCTAAAAAAACCCCAAAAAGGATTAGTCAGGAACAGGAGCTGCATAAAAAAATAAATAAAACTACCACACACAATGAAGTGAAATCAACATGGTCTGGGTACATTCACAACACTATATTCCCTTATGTGTCAAGTGTGTGTTGGTAAACGTGTTTTGTTCCCGAACTACAATACAACTCTTAGAGGGAGCAAGAGATGTAAGGCCTAAAATGGCGGTCCAAGTCTAGGAGGGAAGCAATTTCAAGAGCATTTAAAACGGCTATTTAGGAATCTGCTTCGAAACAAGCTAAAAAAACGGTAATGCCGTTTGTAATCTGTAGAAATAAGGTGGAATAAAGCCATTTATACCAGAGCTTGGTATTTAAAGAAGTCCTAGAGAGGAGTTTAGCTCATGCTATAAAGCTGGCTAACGCAGCTAATCCTAGCCAATCACCCAGTGAAAGTATTAAGCTAATTAAAATCTAAAGCATGTCTTAAGTTAAAATAATAATTCGGATCACTCGTGCATTGAATAAAGATAGGAGACGTTTAAGCGGAGGAGGAGGAAAGGAACCATGTTTATATGGGTTTAGCAGCTCGTGGCATGACATCTACCTGTTTTGTGCCGCGCAGAGCAGTTTGCCGGCGTGGGTTGTTGTCCAGAACCCCCAAAACTGTCCTGTTGGCCGGTTTGGGAACCACATTTTCTTGGTTTTCAAGCCTGGGCTTGACGACGGCGTGCAACCGAGAACGCACATTTTCCTGATTGTCCAAGAACTCACTTTCTGCTCCGTCCAGCGCGTTTACACTCTGGGATTCCATTATCCAAAAGGCTGTGCAAAAAACCCAAAACAAAACCGCAAGGCTTGCAAAAACGACACTAGTTAAAAAAAAAACAAAAAACAAGCTCTACTTTTAATGATTGCACAAGGAAAAGAAAGAGGAAAGATCCGGCTGAGGCTAAACTAAACTCCCAAAAGAGCTGCCTCTTACGAATATAGGAAGCGCGCAAATAAATACTAAAAAAACGAAAATCAAACCACATAAAAATCTCAGCTACATAAAAAGCGCCATGCTCGTATGCAAAGCCATGAAAAAAGTGTGCAAATCCGCGCTTTTTACACGCACCCGAAACCCCATAAACCACACACTACCTGCTCGCCTTTTTTAAATTCGCCGCCGCTGGTAGTCGTATTGTTGCTGTCTCAGTTCAAGTAGCCCGCGACTATTGAAACGGACCAATCAGATCGCGCTTCGGGCGCACGTGGCACAGGCGGTCGTCACTAATCTACGAAGGCCGTGAAGGCTCTAAAACGAAGTCGCGCTGCGCGAAACCGTTAAGAATTCGGAGGTGAGGCTCCATTGGCCCGGGGACGTTTAAAAAAATGTTTAAACGTGCGAATGTGACGAACAATGAGGCGCGGTTCAGGATGGCGCAAAAGGGCTGCGCTTTATGACGTTTCTGTCATAATATATAAAATACTAATATAACTTGATCAAGGACCGTTGTAGATTTTTTTTAAACGTTAGAATGGGTACAAAGGCGTTTGATATCTAACCGCTATCTTTTGTCACATCTGACACGCATAAAAAATGTAAACGCTCTCAATGAAAAAGCACCATTGTGGCGCAAACTACTTTTAAACGGTTACAGTTGTATTAAAAAAATCGATGCTGGTGATTAGTGTAAATGTTACGACGAAAGGGGTGTGGGTATATATATATTTCATGTACTTGACAGGAAATGCATGTAATATTTTATGTGGCATTCCCAAATACATTAGTGTATGGGATAATGAGTATTATTCGCTTGTCGTAACTTTTTCAACATTCCGTATAATATCGCCTGTGTTAAAATATTCAACATGTATTTTCGTCAATCTCGGCCAATTTTCTGTCATGGTTTTATGCGGAAGAATGTTACATTTTCCTAAGCCTGTTGCCTAATAAATATGTATTTAAAGATTCAAATTTAAAGCATGTTAACTAAATTGTTTTCCCCTTTAAATTGTCGTTTTTGTTTTTTTGGAACTGTTCAGTTACTTGTTCCAACTATTGATATTTCTGATTAAAAGAAACAACAAAACAAAATAGTAAGTTGTATTTTTGCTATAAAAAAGGCAAAGATTTATTTTTACTTCTGAAATAAATACAGCTTTAGCCCTTTTAATGAAAAACTTAAGTGTTACATTAAGTAATGTTTCCTCTAATACATCGATAAACCAGAGAAAATGCCTCATTCCTGTCTTCCTGTCATTTACTCACTCCTGTTACTACTTTATTTGAGTAACAGCACTGAAAGTAATAGGACTTCATAGTTAGCATATAATTGCACATACATTAAATACAACCACATGGTGCCCATGCCAGTTTCATGAGGACATTTACAGTGACATATAGACGAACACGGCAATCTAAAACAAATCAAATTTCAGAACGATTTTAATCATTTTATATGGTACAGTGTAGAGTACAGTGTACTGTTGGAGGACATGGACAAGTATCAAATGCAAATATTCAGTGTTTTGTTGTTTTAATTGATGTTTGGATAATATGTGGTCAGTGTGATGTGATCAGTATTAAGCTACATTTGCTAAATAATAAAATGTACTTTATTGTTATACTCATGAATATTTATGCATACAATGTCCTGGGGTGGAAATGATGCCCACTTGGTGGAATGGCCCTTGAAATGCACTTGATGATAGGAGCTAGAGAAATGCAAAATTAAGGAATGCCTTTTTGGCACCCTGCATTTCCAACTACATCCAGCACAGACACCAGGAGTTACATGTAGTTTATATCACCTCTTGTCTAACCTAACATATTAGCACACATTTATACTTATGCAGGTATCAGTTTTAGTCGTGCCAACGCCAAATGAATGCAAACTGTGTGTCTGTTATTAGGTATGGTGTGGTATTAGGTATGGTATATGGTATTCACTGACAAATAGGACATCCAGTTCCATATTGTGGCAAAATGGGTATCTGCTGACAAATTGTTGCAAAATTGGCATCAGTTGCCAATTTGGGAATGTAGCCCCAAATCAACCAAATTAATTTTTAAAAATGGTTCCATATTGTGCCAGATTGGGTATCTGGTTCCAAATTATGCTAAATTAGGTATCTTCTGCCAAATTGTGCCAAAATCTCCATCTAGTTTTAAATTGGGCCAAATTGGGGGAGCCGTTCACAAATTGGGCCAAATAGGACGTCCGGTTCAACGTTGTGAAAAATTGGGTATCTGCTTCCAAATTGTGCCAGTTTCAAATTGTGTCATTTTTTTCATACAGTTCCAAATTGTGGCAAATTGGATAACCAGATCCAAATTATGCCAAATAGAATATATGGTGCTAAACAGTGTTTACAGGAAATAGCATAGAACCTAAAAGCAAAAAACCTTCACAACAGCAATAATTTGCAATGCACATAGTGTGGACTCATAGTTAGCTATTATCATTAATCAGTATTAAATACTAATATTTAACAAAACATATATATTTTTATATATAATTTTAAAAAAATGTCTGCTGCAGATTTAAAATATTAAACAGCAACAGACTAATACTAATCATTGACACTAGAAATGTCAAATTATTGGACCAGAACCATAACTAAGTGTGTGGGTAATTTAAACGTTACTAGATAATAATTATTAATAGTCTATTAATATTTTAGCACATTCTGGCTGAAACCCTGGGCTGCTCTTCTGTCTTCTGTTTGCCTAATGTTTCCTCCAAAACTGAGTAAAAGATAGAGAAACTGGGGAGCATATCAGCACCATCTGCGACCCTACACACATATGTGCGCGCACACACGCACACACCCACGCACACACACACACACACACACACACATACATGAACACACAAATGCACTCACTTACTCACACCTGTACAAACACCTGAGCAAATGCAATTGGTTTGATATTCATTCGATTGTTTTTCTGCAAGTTAAGACTCGATTTAAGCATAACGAGAGCGTTTGCACAGGCACACACAAGCTCACAAACTCATAAATCAGAGAGAGTGATTGTCCTTCAGCTTCGAGGGAGGAGGGGTCAGCATAGAGAGAAAGGGGGAGAGAGAGAGAATCGAGAATCCACTGCAAGTCCCTTTCTCTGGAGAAGCGCAGCTGGTTTTAGACGAGCCTCCTCCTCAAGGATTAAAAAGTCAGGAAAATGGCATGGAAAAATTCTCTCAAAGGACTTCAACACAGACACTTCTGACCTCGATCCCAGATGCTTTACCTTGAGGGTCAAACACCAAACTTCATTTTCTGAAGGACCAGGGGAGTTACACTCACACTCGTGGCACCAGATGCCTGCCCCAAGGAGGTTCCTGGTGGCCTCCACCTCAATGCCCCTCGCCGTGGGATGGGGCTGGAACCTAAGTGTCTATCTGGCGCTGCTCACACTCCTGCTGCTTCTGATGGTGCTATTGCTGTGGCTGGTCCTCAAGCAGCTGAGGAACTCGGTGGGAAATGCCGTGCTGCACCCCTGCCGCTCCTTCAGAGAGCCACACTTTGGGTCCTGCAGGAGTCACGAATTCAGAGACGGATGCTAAGTCTCAGCGAGAAAGATGAGTGTCTTCGCCTGCCGAAACAAGAGACAAATGGACAAAAATTGGACTTCATTGCAGTTTGGAAGTCTGTTGTCAGATGAGACAAACTCCACAAAAATACTGAAATCTTCGCCAAGAGACAATCCCTGGGTAACTTTGAAACTGACTTTGTGGCAGTAGTGAGATTATAATAGATCTTTTCTTATAATTGATTACCTTGTGTTAAATTCAAAATTTTAGATGCCAAAAGATTCAGACATACTGAACAGAAATAAAATTGTCATATATTTAATGGGAACATTTGAATATATTTCTGCTGTAGTAAATATGGCATATTATTTAAAAATGCAGTGAGTTTTAGAACATCAGTATTTTCTCCTATATTCTCCTTCATGGTGACCAATAGTAAAATTTAACAAACATATAGTTCTTCTTGCAAAGTGTTTTTATTTATGTATTCTAATTTATTCATGCATTTATTTTTGTAAGAAATTGCTTTTACAATAAATCAGTTATGCAACAACTGATGAATTGGCAGAGCTTATAACATAATATATGTAAATAACACTGTAAAATAAAATATGTTTGAACAAACCTCTTCTGATGAATCACACTGTATTCCTGCCCATGTCTGGAATACTCCAGGTCTGCTAGGCTACAACAACAAAGCACGTAAACTTGATTTATCCTGGTCTAATTAAGTCATAGATGTCAGAATGCCATTTATGTCAAAGCAGATGTTCCTGGAAAAGGCAATCGATGGATGACTGTTGCAAGAGGCCCAAGGTTAATGATTTTTTTCTGTTCTGCATACATCACTGTTCTTACAGATTTATATGATGCAAGCAAACTGTTTTGATTTCCCTTTCACTATCATTGTACATTTATAATACATATCCTATGTCAGGGGAAAAAGCAATGAGCTTGGCTGGCCACATGGAGGGATGATATGAGAGGTAATTCATTTTTCATTTCTTTAATTAGTCACATTCAGTATTCCTGGTTTTCATCAAATGAAATTGTGGAATTACTGTAAGGGGTACTATTGAGCGTACCAATGGTTCAGGGGTCCTTTCTCTCTGTATGTGTCTCTCTCTTTGTTCGTAAATGCAGTGCAAGAGTATGCATATTGTTGTTATTGAATAGACAAGGTAATGAGAGTACCAGCAGCAATGTTCCTTGGGTATGTGTGTCTGAATATTTCCCTGTTTGTGTGAAAATGAACAGTGAATGGGGATGTGCATTGTTGCATTTGAATAGTCAAGGTAATGGCAGCACCTGTGAGTATCACGTTTGTTTGTATGTGTGTGTGTGTGTGTGTGTGTGAATGCGTTACATTTGCTTTCTTTGGGTGTGAGACGAGAACATGAGTGTGAAGTTGGGCAAACGACACAATGTAAACAAATATCACATTGGTTTTATTAATGGGTTAGATGTCACACTGTGCATATGCTGTGGTTAGCTAAGAGGGCCTTTAAGGAAATAGTGTTATAAAGGAATCTATAGATTATCTGTTTAAAATACTGAACAAATATGTTGAAAAAGGTCTTTGTACTGATTGTCTGAGAAGTAATCTGCCTAACTAATTTACACCACAGTCAGACTTGGTGCAATAATAAAGGAACAGCAATGAATAACATTTTTAAACATTTCAGCACCACAAAATACATACAATTCTGACCAAATAAAAATGTGCATGATTATATTCAATCAAAACATTATACCTTGGATCAATTTAAGCAGCATCATTATTATTGACACTGACTGTTGTTTTTATTCCATATGATATACTAAAAATGAATGAAGAAAGTGACAATAAATACGAAATACAGCCACAAAAATAAATCACTAATGGTGAAGGGCTGAATAAATTTCTGATTTCTGCCATGCATGATGAATAGTCTTCGAGATAACAAGTAGTGTTTAATGTTGAATTAAAATGAATAACATTTACAAGTGAAACCTTAGGACTGAAGATCCAGTTATCCGTCATTTCCTTTATATGCATAAAGATGGCACTAAAATCTGTTATGCTTCATTGTTATTACATTTGGCAAATAAACAAGGCCAAGTTAGGCAATACTAAAAGTATGCCTCATGCTTTCTGCATATAGAATCTTATCATCCCAGCTAACACTATGATGCTGTTATAATGTGCCCTTAACATTCATTTCTGTGTAAAATTATGCACAAGATCATTTTTAGACATCTGCTAAATGTATCAATGTACATTTAGCTTATATACAACAACATTACTAACAAAGAAAATATTATTGTTGTGCATTGCCTCAGCTGCAAAAGTGTTGCTGACTTTCATGCATTATAAACAAGCTTTAATTAACAGACATTTTTCTTTTTAAGGGCATATTTGTAGCAGGTGTAATTTGTAATATGTCTCAGCTGCAGACAGTTTATAGTAGGTATTAGATTTCAGAACAAATGTCATCAGTACCTAAAGTTGATGACTAAAGCGTCAGACATAAGTGAAGTGGCACTGTGTTTGAAGAGCTGCGTGTAAATCATACAGCTACGAGCAACTGAATCCTCAGCAAGGTGCAATTTAATCTATTCCAGGCACATATATTCAATCTCATCTCCGCCAATGCACTATTATGTGTCTGCTGTCTTATTTATTGGGCACTTCTAGAGCCGTGTTGCTCTGATGGTGATCTGGGTCAGAACAGAGACCTTGTGTAATCTGATAAGACTCTTCTCGCTTGCCTCCTGTTTACTTTAGCAGCTCTTGTTCTCAGTTTAATTGGGGCTTTGTGTGTCTTTTTTACATGGTGGCAATCAGATTGATTTGCAATGGCAAAAGCGTTCAGCCTTAACTGCTGCTTCAAACATTGATCTCTCACGCATCATCCCATCGGTGCACGCATTTTTCTGTGAGGGTTTATGTTAATCTCTTTACAGTATCTATCTGTAATATATATGCTCAATTTAATTCAACAGTATGCCTAATGAAAATAGTGATATAGATAATGCACTGTATGTAGAATTGTAAATTACAATATTACAAAAAAAGGAATTAAACAGTTATCTTTTGAAGTAAAGACTAATCATAACAACATGTCAGGTGTAGGTAAATGTAAAAATGTGTTACCATATGCAATCACCACAAGAAACATTAAATAAAGAGCAAAAATAAGTGCCATTATGAATATCTTAGGCCTTAAAATAAGAATAGGCCTAAAATATGAACCACAGTTACTTCAAACACAAGAAATAGATGGTGTAATATATTTTCATACTTATATCAATTAGCATATGGACTGTAATAAAGCTTTTATCACAAGTCCATCAGCAGACGTTGCAGTTTGACGTCATCGCGAGTGACATCATTATTTGGGGGCGTGGTTTAGAGTTGAACGTAAAACTTTTCAGCGCGTCAGCTGCGCTCGGACTTCAGCACCTGTTCGCACAGGTGAGAGATCAGGAGTAGTAGATTTCCCAGCCTAAAGGGGTTAATAAACACATCACGTCCCAGAATTTATTTGCAACATTTAATTACTGAACCTAACCGTTTCGTTTCTAGCACCGCTACTTGTTGGATCAGGACAGCATCCTCATCTGCACTCATGGTAAGAGTTCCCTGCTCTGTTGACACTTTCTGATAGATGAGGGCAAATAATAAACTACAACATCAATACAGAATGGGCTAGAATTTTGATTTCGGACGTAGAAATAATTTACTGTGTAAATTGATTTTGCCGTCTGAAAAAGCAAAGAATCCTACGAATAATGGGGAACATTGGGAAATGTCAACTTAATGTTTATACTAAACATGTTTATAATAAACTAATAATACTTTTTTAAATAACAATAAGAAGAAATCTAATAATTTAACGAAGCTATGTATGTATGAATAGATGTATCAATGTATACATCTATACATGTATCTCTCTATATATTTATATATACATAGGAAAACAAAACAGTGATTAATTGCAATACTACTATAGATGTAGATATTATATATTAGATAATATAGATAATATTTCTCAAGATTACATTGCATCACCCCTGAATTTTTTCACATTTTGTGTTCAATGAGCCTTCTTGTATTTTTTTTATATCTATCTATCTATCTATCTATCTATCTATCTATCTATCTATCTATCTATTCATCCATCTATCTATCCATCTGGGCCTTGTTAAGGCCTTAAGTACATGTATGTTTTATACATGTGATGATATGATAAGTGCATTTGTATCACGGACTGTATCATGGAACTTATTCACGTAATTTGGCCTATCTGATCTACATAAAACAGTACCCTCTAAACACAGCATAAATTCGCAAAGACAGTGTGTTTAAATGAAGGTGGAAGACACAGGGTAAGAGTAATATATCTCTGTTTTCCTGGACACGGTTGTCATGGAGTTGTCCTGGTGATGGTTGATTAGATTTCAGTAGATCAGTCTTGTAGAGATCAGACTCTGGTATGCCACAGATCAGGTCAGCGGATTGGCATGAGTCTGATGGAGATAAAGAAGCAGCTGTATCATCTAATCTCTGCATCTACAAGGATTAGCCATGCTTGGCCTGTCACGTCACTCATGTTACACCTTAACAGGCCTTTAATGCTCTGATATACACTTGGGATGGAGGGCTTGCAACGTTAACATGTAAATAGAAACCCACCCCCTTGTGATATTTGAAGATGCATGAGAATATAGACATATTGTTGACTGAGTTCTTTGGTTTATAGATGTTTAAATAAGATCAGCTTACCGTCAGCAGCATTCTTGATTCCAGTAATTAAAGATGGATAAACTGGCAAATAACCACAGAAATGAAGCGAGAACATTCCAGAAGAAACCTGAGACTTCATATATAGGTATAGATAAGAGCATAAAAATAATATGAACCATTAAAAAAAATAAAGAATGTAAGTTTTTCAGTGATTCTCATTTCTCTCTCTGCTCTGATTTAATAAGCAGCTAGTCAAAGTCAAAGTAAACTTTATTGTCATCTCTGCTATATACTGTACAGATACATAGAGAGACGAGACGACGTGGCTCCAGGTTATTTTCAGTGCAGAGAACAACAGAACAGAGAACAAATAGGCAGTGGCACAAATAGGCACATGGAATAAACAATAAATAAGTAAAATACAAAATATACATTAAAAAAATATACATTTTAAGGAGTTACACTTAAGGAGTTTTAAATATAATTTGAAACTAGAAATAGAAATAGAGGTAGGATGAAGTCAGGATGCAGTATTACCTTACAGGTGGAAATTGACATTTTACACTGGATGTGCAAGAGGTAGAGTTATAATGACAAATACTATATCCGGACTAATTATACGTACAATGTACTATATCCGGACTAATTATACGTACAATAGCTACAGGGAGAGAGTGTTAATGGTTCCTATAATGCTTGTTGCACCTGTGCTGATGATGGAAGAGCCATTTAGAATCTATATTTCAGGTGTTACAGCATGAACAGATTACAATTAAAACAGATTAGTTACAATTAAAACAATAGAGATTTATACGGTATATTCCTTGATTTTACAGGGACAGCTTAGGTAAAGCAGAGATTTTTAGTTTCATTTCAGCTCAGGCATCAGACGATACACAAAATTAAGGCGATCAAATCTTTTTGAGGAGAAGTGAAATCTCAGAGATGAGCCCTTCTACCTTCCTGCTGTGTTCTTGACCACAGGCTGGCAGAGGCAGCGTGAAACCGTTTGCCAACTTCAACGCTAAGCAAGATGCTGACCTTTTACGCAAAGCCATGAAAGGCATTGGTGAGTCTAAAGCTTTTGCCGTGATCATCAAACTGATATCATTTGGCCACGATGACGAATTTGAGGACTTCTTTTCTGTCTTTTAAATGAGTGTATTGAAAGTAAGTCTGCGTCCATCTGAATATTGTCACAAGGATCACTAAGATCCATGTTACTGATCTTGATCTCTAGCTGCAAATGACTACTACACATTACACTTATATTTGTTTGCCCACGCCATATGATAACTGCACAGCTTAGTGTTTTCAATAATAAAAGTAACAAGAAGAAGACTCACCCATATGAAAAATGTGTAAAACATCAGGCTTGTTAGTTAATATAAAACCTGACTTACATATGATTATAGGAGTGAATTTGCAGTGACTTCAATACAGTTAAGGCTCAATCCATCATATTTTAAAACTATTCATCATGTTTTATATCTTATAGGTAGAAGAACAAAACTTTTCTGTGTTTTCTGTGTGCAGGCACTGATGAAGATGCCATCCTCATGCTACTGACTTCACGTAGCAATGAGCAAAGACAGCAGATTAAAGCAGCGTATAAAAAAGCCCACGGCAAGGTGAGATTGCTGTCTTGTTGCAGTGATTAAATATAGCTTTTTAAATCCCAAAAGTTAGACTGGTTTCAGAAAAAAGAAAGAAAATAGAATTTGAGCCTTAATATAATATCTGTACATTGTATAATATTTTGTCACACTAAAGATTTTACGATTCATATTTAAAATATATAATAATACAGATTACTAATATTTATTAAGGGTCTCGAAAAAATAAAAATGTATATGTTTGTGTGTACTAAGTTTAATAATGCGTCTGACCAAATCTAACCACCATTGTATAATATTTTACAACACTGAAGATGATAAAACCCTTGGTACATATACATATTTATGAAAGGGTCTCCACAAACATTAAAAAACAAACTGTGTGTGTGAGTTTGTGTGTGTGTGTTTATGCTTACTCTACGTGCATTTCAAACAGCCCAGCTTGCCAAAGAACTTGATGAATAGCGCATGAAGTCGATCTCAGACCTTCCGTTGTGAGTGATGACCTGCACGGTTCGGGCGCTGCATTAAGCCCAGCTGCCGGGCCACGATGCTAATTATTCTGCCATCGGTCAATAGCTATATATCATCTCCATACCCCAAATATCACATCTGTCTTTCTCTATCTCCGTCCCCTCTTTCTCCAGGACCTGGTGAAAGATCTGAAAGGGGAGCTGGGAGGGAAGTTAGAGGACCTGATTGTGGCCCTTTTGTCTCCCCCTTTAGTCTACGATGCGAAAGAGCTCCACAAAGCCATCAAGGTTATTACGTTTTAATGCTTGAACAACATCAGAGTTGTAAGTGATCATCCTGAATCGTCTTTAAATATTTTTTCTTCTTCTTGAATTCAGGGAGCAGGGACTGACGATAATGTTCTGATTGAGATTCTGGCCTCCAGGACGCCCGAGGAACTGAAAGAGATCATCAAGACTTACAAAAAGGGTATTAGTTATGATGATATAAGTGTATAATTTCATTCTGCTCGAATGTTAAGTTCATTTTTAGCAACGAATCACTACATTTGCTGATCCTGAGCCAGTATCTGAGACTAATGTTTGCCACAGGGTTTGGTGTTTAAAATGCTCAGGTTGAAGACCTCCAAAGCATACAATGCCATGATAACTGCTTAAAAATATAATGTTTATTAATATTTTGAGGTTTGGTTGAATTAAAATCAACATATTTTGAGATGTCCAGATGCATTTAATTTTGGAAATTTCAAAATTAGGTGATTGGTAGGTGTCTTGTACATCACCTTCTGCCAACCTATGTTGCAACGGCATAGATCCTACATTCCTAAAAGAAGGATTGTGAGTTTCAAGCTGACCTTTACATGCTCAGCTGAGCTTCCATTATTGTGTAGAACCCTGAGTGTCATATAGCATCTGTATTATATGGGCTGGGTTTGTGTTTGTCATCTGAGCTCTTCACCTGCTGCTCCTTTTTCGTCTAACATCAATCAGTTAACTTTTACTTGCAGTCAATTTTGTGCCTGTTAGTCATCTTGTGTTTGTGTCAGCTAAGAAAACGTTCACTGAGAAAAATGGCAGTCGTTGGACGAAATGACGTTAACTGGATATTCTTGAGGGGCTCTCGTGTTGCAATGAGCTCTTCTGTCTCATATTTCTGTCCTAGAACATGGAGGCAAACTGGAAAAGGACATCATGGGAGATACGACTGGACATTACCAAAGGATTCTCATTATCTTGCTGCAGGTACAGGATGGAACCAAGACATTTTCAGTCACTCTGACCTTAGCTGAGCGATCAATATGCATTGTCTTGACCTCAGAGGTCGTGGATGCCCTTGACCCGTGTGTTAAGCCCCTTTTAGGGCTAGGCCTTGGATATGTGCCAAGGCATCAACTGAACACAATAAAAAATACATGAGCATAAGAGAGGGGGAACCCAATCTTAGCAAGAAAACAAAGGGAACATGAGAGCAAAATGTCACATTTACGGGGAGATTCTTTAGAGAGAGAGAAAGACGGTTGGAATGGAAAGATGGGAGACGACAGCCGATGCTCCTCGCTGACTGATTAGTCGAGTAGCCGTGATGTAACCTGCAAGTGATTAAAACTACTTTTAAGGTGATGCTAGAGTAAGGATTAAATGCACCCTGCCCATCCGTGGCTGGTAACACGATATTAGAGGTGGCCAGCATGGAAGAAAAAAACGTATCAGCCCAGTTTTTATGAAGCAGCAAACTCATATCGGTCCCCCATTTGGGGATATCTTCCTCTGACCTGTCTTGTGTTCCTGGACACAGGGAGAGAGGGAAGAAGGAGTGGACGAAAGCAGAGTGGAGAAAGACGCCAAGGTAAACTGACCAGGTCCCTTGTTTACTTTATGTCAAGTTTCTGTACACGATCGCATTTAGGTTCATCAGTTTCATCCATTTGTATGGTCACAGTGGTGGTTTACTCCCAAAAGAAGAGTTCCAAATGATCACTAACTGTTTAATCAATTTATTGGATAATGAATTTAATAATGACCATTTCCTCTCCCCTACTGGACAGGATATGAGGTCATATCTGGTATCTAGCTATAAATGTGATGTCTTTCATCATCTCCTTCAGGTTTAATTGTACGATGTCTTACCATCTTACAATCTCACCATGACCGTGCATGCCAGGTTTAAGGTGAACTCTCAAGAGTAATACGACACGTAGGTGTAAGTTTCGGACGTTGGACGTGTTTGTGTGTTTACTTGTTGATCGTGTTTCAGGAGCTGTACGCCGCCGGTGCAGAGAAGTTCGGCACAGATGAAGACAAGTTCATCAACATCCTTGGTAACAGAAGCGCTGAGCACCTGAGGAAAGGTGTGTGTGAGAGAGAGAATGAGAGAATGGGTCAATGTCAATGTCAATGTAGGAAGTACTTCATTACTCTACTTAAGTAGAATTTTCAGGTATCTGTACTCCACTTCTCAATTTTAATTCCCTGCCTTTTCAAGACAAATGTACTTTCTACTTTTATGATTTTTAAAGCTACTTTAGGGTAATGCATTTGAGTGGAATATTGAAGATGTTATTAATATGAACGCCTTGACAACATCAAGCCAATTTTATTTATACCTAAATGCTGTAAAAACACAGAACATAATATACATCGCATGACAGTAGTAATGTGCCACTTTGCACTTCTGTATATTTAGAATGAATAAATTTTAGAGTCTGTACTTTTTTATTTTTACTTAAATAATCAGGTTGAATCAGTGCTCTTACTTTTACCAGACTATTTTCCAAATATACAGTATATACTTCAACTTGAGTGTGATATGTGTGTACTTTTGCCCCCTCTAATGGTTGAATTTGCTATAATATTTTACTGTTTCACTTTGCAAACTACCCTGCAGTGTTCGAAGCTTATAAAAAAATAGCCGGCTGTGACATTGAGGAGAGTATTTGTGGTGAATGCACCGGAAACCTGGAGGAAGCTCTTTTAGCAGTGGGTGAGAAAGGAAGAAAAAATATTTCAGATCATATTTACATATGTTTGCAATAAGTCACTGTGCTTATTGTCTCATTTTCCTGGCAAAAATCTGTCCATCTTTACTTTGATGTATCAGCTGTTATTTTCAATAAGCTTGACATGTATAGTTAGAATTTACTCTTTCTTTCCCCAGTGAAATGTGCTAAAAGTGTGCCGGGATATTTTGCTGAGTGCCTGCGCAAGTCTATGAGGGTATGAAAAAGCTGTTTTCATGAAGAATTCTCTTACTTTAAGGGTCTGTGCATCCAGAGTGACTCACAATAAACAAAACCCAACAGGAACTTTTATGAGATGTCACTCATAACATGCTGAATTCAGATTTCACATTCATTTAGACAATATTAGTTTTTCGGGCCAATGCCTGGTAAACAGCAGTTGTTTACTTGTTTGTTTGTTTGTTGCGCCAGCGTGCCGGCACAGATGACGAGACTCTGATCAGAATCATGGTGTCCAGAAGTGAAGAAGACATGCTGGACATCCGGGCCAAATACAAAAAGATGTATGGAGAATCACTCTACCGCACTATACAGGCAGGTTTAACACACACATACTGTACTTACTTCACCATACTTTTGGGGACATTTCATATAGATATAAAGCCTTAACCCTAACCTTAGCAAAAAGAAAACCCACAAATTTTCTACAGTCTTAAATTTGTCTTGCTAACTTTGTGATTACTTAACATTGACTCCCATAATTATATTAAACCATAATTCTAACATTAAGCCCAGTAACAAAAATAAAATGTTTTGTAAAAAGAATGGTAGCTTTTTGTATTTTTATTTCATCATATGCTAAAGTCTCAAAAATCAGATAATTTTTAAATGTTCTTATGTTCTTTGACATCCAAAAACCTACCCAAACATACACACACACACACACACACACACACACATCTTAATGGTTTGGTAGCACACTTTTAACAAAATGCACAAAATGAAACTGACTTCAGGTTCATTGCCGATCTGGTCCTTGATACTGAACGGTGTGTGTAAAGTTTGTGTGTCTGTCTTTGTTTTTATATCTCCAACTTTAGGAGGACACTGACGGGGATTATGGGAAGGCTCTGCTCTACCTCTGTGGTGGAGATGATTAATATACTCTATTGATTCATTCACTTATTTGTTTGCCTTCTTATTCCTTTAGTCATGAATACCCTGATAAACATCTCTGCCTTAAAAACAGCTGTTTTATATGTTTTGTACCAAAGCGTAACCTGTTTACTGCTAACACAAAAGCTGGGAATATTACATACTGACTGCACAAAGAGAAATTAGCAACTGTTTTAATGTGTAGTGTTGTTGATGTGTTTTGACATTTACTCAGGAGGTGTGAGGTGCTTATTCCAATAAATTGAAGTCTTCCTCATCAGTGGATCAGTTGATGTTAGTGTGATGTTTTATTTGTGGAATCTGAAATAAACGTTTATTTTTATCTGAAATACGTTACACTTTTAATGTCAGAATTAGTCGAACTCTGCCGTGGAGCCTGAAAGACTTGTAATGAAATGCACTTGCCAGTAGGGGACAGAATTGTATTTGCAGGTACAGACCAGATTTGAAAAAGTTCGTTTGTTTCCACTACATTTAAGTTATGCTATAATTAGTTTCGACCTACAGTTAACCCAAAAATTCTAGAAAAGACACTCTTGTCCAGAACAATTTATATTTCTCAAGTACTGACTCTCTGAGGCAACTAGGGGTTACGGGTTTTGCTCAGGCGGCCAAAAGTGGATTTTTTTAGGCTTTTCTAGGATTTGAAACCCCAATTAAGACACTGTGCCACTGTTACATAATGATCTCTTTGAGTATAATGCAATTTATATTAAATTCAATTATTGGTGTGTTGGAATTAGTGCAGACTAATCTGTAGTGCATCTGTAATTCTGTTAAAAATCACTTGTTAGACCAAAAATTTTAACATTTTCTTTGATTTTAGTTTCAGTTCGACTTTTGATTGAGAAAGTTGGTTTATGGTTATATAGTTATATAGAGTGCTTAGTGTGCAAAATGGATCGATCTGAAGAGAATTTGCCACGCCTTTGTGTGTGTGTGGGTGCGTATGTGCTTCCAAACCCTAAATCTGCCCACTAAACCCTTACAAAGGAATTCTTATCTTAAAATCCGTTCTCTAGCAAACCCCATGGTTGTGATTTTTTTCACTATTATTAAAATAAGGTCAGTGCCTCTGCCAATCAGCAGGCAGGCCAGCAGGGTGTGAAATCAGGCCACCTCGGTCCACATGGAAACAACTCAACAAGCTCCACCCACCAGGAGGTAACTGGTTCTTGGAGCGCCGGGTGAGAGGTTGGAGCAGATTAAAATCACCTGAAATGAGAAAGCAGGTGGTGTGTGGGATACCACCTTTAAACCACCCTTAATCCTAGCATTAACCTAAGTAACCAAAGTAAAATATCACAAAAAAATCAGTCTTTCTAAAAACCTACATTCACATGGCCACAGCTGCTTACTTCCATCTTTGCAAAGGGAACTCCATCCTCCAAATTCAGTCCACTTAAGTCCACATTCAGTGAACATCTTTCAGAAACACCTGTGAGTTGAAAATTCCTCCTTTTTTTAAAGACAGAAACGTAATAGTACTTTTTGTGTTTGCTTTTATGTTTGCTATAATAATTATAGCTTTTGAAAAGTTAAGTTAGTAACTAATTTTATTAAGCTACTTTCCAACATTGGTAATTGAAATCCTGACTTCAACCCTTTCATGTATGAATTTTGATCCTTTAATTCAAAGCCGAGTGATGGTTATCCACGCAGGCTCACACCATGCATGACAGGGTTAATTAAACCAATAAAAAACTTAAAATGTTTAAAAAACATAATGACTTCAGATTGGTGATGAAGTTGAAACCCCAAAATGGAGGTAAAATGTGTCCTCACTGCTATCAGATTTCCATCCTTTTATTCTAGAAGAAACCTCATTTTATTGGACAGGGAGTGTCCAGCTTTTGTTTGATTGAATAGATGACCTATTAAAACACCACAAAGAGACATTAAGGATGAAATGAGCTAAAAATATGCTTTATTGTTTCCTTTTAAATTTGTGGTAATGGCCCAGGATGTTGTTTTTGGTCAGAGTAACTTCCACAAATGGGTGAGAGGCCTTTGAGTGAATGAATAGAGAGTTTTATCAGTGGGCGTACTGCGTATTCTGCTGAATTAAAGCTCATGCTGTGTGTTTTCTTGCTCAATATCACTGGCAGCTGGACTGAGAATTTATTTAAGCCTTGTGGGCAAGAATGCTGCAGATCTAGGCACATTCATACCATGCTGCTGGAATTAATCGCTGCTGTTCTTTTCCAGCCAATCCCAATACTTCATACTCTGAGGGCTTTTTGGTTCAAATGTACCTTCATGTTTTATGACTGCAAAAAATAATTTTCACCTAAGAGGGTGGGAAACTTGAGATTTGCCAGATTTTTGTAGATTTGTGAGGGCATATTTATATTTGATGACCAGTCCTCATAAGACAAAAATGCTTTTACAGACAATGTGCTGCTTTTATGTGTATAACCAAAATAGTTAAAAGATTTGCTTTTGGTTTCTGCTGTTAAAATTGACATTTAGACATAGATTTAAAGACCTGACTCTCTCTTTGTGTGTGTGTATGTTTGTGTGGATTCTAGAAGGATTCCAGTTTCCACATAAGATGTTATGGCTATTCATCACTCTCCACTAAGCAATTTCTCACTGTAAATTTGAAGACATGATTAAAGAGGAACAAAGTGTACAGTATTACTGTCCATTCCATAAGAAGAATGCTAATTGGATTATGTGTATGGCCTCTTTTCCAAAAGATGAAGGCCTCTTTTCCACTGTAAATCCACTACATAGATTAATAAAGGATTTAATACATCTAGGTTTGACCTGCTAATGTGCTCTTTTAACTGCATGTATGAGGATGGAATTTTGATAACTCCTTTTGTGGGAGTATGGATTTTGTAAGACAACATGGCACGACAGGCACTAGGAAATTTCTTGGAAAGGACACGTCACAACACAAGCTTGTTTACATGAATGCTTTGTTTACTCTTCACTTGGTCATATAAAACTTATTTTTCAGTGTTCAAAACATAGTTCAGTGCATTATAAAAACATAATAAAATGGCCATGTGGTTCCGCAAAGTTTTGCCAATGTATAAATATAGTGATGCAAAAAGAAAACACATCCTTTTTAGTCAAAAATCAGAAACTTTACCATCAGAATGTACCAGTGGAGGCTTTTAAAACAAACAGCTACCACATGAAGGGATCTCCAGCACACCCTGCTACAATTATACCTTCATAAATGTAATCAAACATTTTAATAGGGAAAAAATAGGATGTCTTATTAGGAAGATAAGAAAAAACTTGCATTAGAATGAGCCAACCATCATTGGCCAGGAATGCTAAAATTGCAATTACACCCTATTAAAACCTGAGCGTGACCAGACACATGCATGTGGCTCTACAGACTGATTGGCCTTAAACCAATGTTTTCCTCCATCTGAGATGAAGCAATATTTTGAAAGACAAGAAGTGTTAGCACAGTGTTTTATAAGTATTGCTTATTGATGTAAATATGTAACACTGACCTGCTAACATTGACCTGCTGATCTCTCCTGGACAGTGTAAAGCTACTGGCCCTTAAAGAGTTCAAGGAATTATATCTAGTTTGTGAATTTGAGTGAGCTAGGTGTGTGTTAATTGGTTTGTGTGAGCTCTGCTGTAATATAATCAGGCCTGAGGGCAGAAGACTCATGTCTAAACTCAGCTGGAGATGCTGCCAGCACACTAACTAATTTTAATAAATCTATCTGTCTGATAGGTAATTTTGATTGCTGTTATCCTTTGCCAATTTCAGGTTAAATTGTTTTGCCTTTTGAGCCAACAGTCAAAATACAGTGGCAACATTTTTTACCCACAGTGCAAATCTATAAATATGTTAAAGATATGATGAAGAGAAGAGCAGAACAGGCTGAACAAACTTTAATATTACTGATAGTGATTTTAGCAGCAGATGTGGCGGTCACCATTATTCACTGCCAGTCACATTACCGTTGATGAACCAAAATATGTCCCGGGTTGTGACCAAAATGACAAACAGTGCCAGAATAGATTAATATCCAGTACTAGAATGATTAATATCCAAAATATTAAGCAAAACCCAGATGCTACGGTCAAAAGTTAACAAACTAGGGATGGGTAGATCAATGCTTAATCCTTGATAAACTCTTTTATTTTGTCAATAAATTCTAACCTGAGCTTTGCACTATAATCAAGATTGGGGTGTAAAGTATTTAACTATTTATTGTTTAAAACACATTGATAACAGAATTTATCAATATACATTTAGTTTTGTGGCATTTTAATAGATAATAAAATTGGTATAAAATACCCATGAGCAAGAAAAAGATTTTTTCTTTATCAATACAAGGTTCTTTATGGCACAATAAAGAAAGTGTAATTTTTCAATACTTTTAACAAAATGAAGTTTTTAAATTGAGGCTGCTGTACATGATTAGAAAAAGTAAAATGTTATAAAATATAAAATTGTAAAATACATGTCTACTAAACATTGCACACTATGATCATAATTATAAATGTATAAAAATTCATTTAAATTAATTTTATATGATAATAAAACTAGTATAAAAAGTACATATGAAATAACATGAAATTGTATTCTTTATCAACGAGATTCAAACAAATCAGATTAAATTACACAAAATTTCGTGGGTCTGGTGAAGTTATCAACTTTGCTGGTTAATAGATTAGAATATATTAAGTTCCCTTGCGGAGGAAGGTCTCAAGTCCTTTAAGTTTGAACTTCTCAACAACTCTCATTTTCAACCATTGCAAAGAGGAATGTACACAAGGAGGACCAGGAGCTGTTGCAGTACTCCTCGGCCAGTTTCTGACTGTTTTTGAGGTCCGCACATGTTCTAGTTTTGGGGGTCTGTAGTGCCTCATCCGGGCCTTTTTTCATCTTAAAATGTGCGTCTTTGGACGCGTTTTTGCACAAACCGGCTTTAACCTGCGCCTTAGAGTCACGACATGGCGACTTGAGTTTCTTTAGAGAGCGTCCGATCTGTTTCCAGAAGAGTTTGGACTCCGACTCGTATTGAGGACACAAGTTCGGGTTTCCTGCGTAGTCGCAAGTAAAACTCTCATTGCCCTTTCTGCAGCTGATTGCCAGGACCAATGTGTCGTATCCCGAGGCCAGCCATGTGCACTGGGTCTTCTCTTTAGTGGAAAACCGGCCCTTAAAGACGTTCCGGTCGCGGAATGGTGCTGTTGGTTTGGGTTTGAGATTGTTCATCTTCATCTTTTCTCTTTCCCGCCTCATCTTCGCGCCTCTCCTCACCTGACCGCTCGCCTGTAGCAGCTGCTGCGTCGCGCAGATTAACATCAGCATCACAGCGAGTTTTATGCACCTCATTCTTAAGATTAGCTTCGAAACACCTGGCAAATACAGAGATGTTTAGCAAGGATTATTTTTTGACTGATTATTTGAGTGTTCTTGAAAAAATAAAGACCGTTTGTTTAGTTGTATCATTCTTGGTGGAACACTTTTGGCAGTTTTTAAAACGTCATTCAAGAAGATGCGCATGAGAACAGGGTTAAAGAAATACTGTTCTAGTAAAGCATGCAATAATACATGAAACAAAGCTTAAAAAGGCTACAACAAATGTGCAAATGAAGATGAACTAAATAAAAAAAATAGCAAATATTAAAGCAGGGTATGGTTATTTCATGGCTTTTGTTTTTGCTTCTTTTGAAAACTCGATAAGATTATGGCAGATCATTTTACTGTTTAATGGTGTAGAGTTATTTCAGACTTAAACAGCTCTTCAAAAGTTAATATATGACTTCATTAAACCTAAACCGTTCATCTTTATTTTTATAATTGTGCATGTATAACCAAATAATCGACTTGAATGAGCATGGAAAAAATCTTGCATCTTATTACAAACACCGATTGTAATGCATTCTGGACCACTTATAATGAAAGACTGGTTCCTGGCATACCGTCTGTAGCTAAGATGATAGTTACTGCTTTTTCAAACTAGTTCTAGCTTCATTATAAGGAGCGGTAAGTTTTCCTACCTGTTCACACACATGCAGCAGTGGAATGCGGTTGTATTTCCTGACACCTGAAGTCTTCCTGCGTGGTCTTTATACTCCTCCTTCCGGACACACACACCTCTTTTCTTCCCCCCTCTTTAATCTTCCAACTTTCACCGGTGTGTACACACTTACGCGCGCGCGCGCACACACACACACACACACACACACACACACACACACACACACACACACACACACACAACACACACACACATCCTTGTACTTATATAGTAGTAAGGACCTCCATTGACTTCTATATTACTGTATCTAAATAATACTACACCTAACCTAGACACAACTTAAACCATAACCTCAGTAACCAAAAGCTAATCTTTTGACACTTTTAGTTTAGCAAATAAATTAGTTTTTTTTTTTGGTAAAAGCAGTTTAAAGGCAGGAACCGCAAAAAAGTCCTCACTTCCCAAAAATGTCCTCACTCTGCTGGTTAAAAACTCATTTTGGTTCTCACTAAGTAGCAAGTACAAGAACACACACACACACACACACACACACACACACACACACACACACACACACACACACACACACACACACACGGACCCACGCGCCCCGGAATGTGGAATAATCTCTTACAGGAATGTTAATTTCATAGGCAAGAAACTTGATTTGGCTTGTCTGCAACGATGTAAAGGAATGAAATCATCTTTTTTTTTGCGTGTTGTTACTTTAAGCACGATTTTCCCTTTTATCAGTTTTTGAAATGCACTTTTAATTTTGAGAGCGTTTAAACAGACCTTAGAATTTGTATCAGCCATAAGACTTTTATTACAACTATTTTTGATCTTTAATTCCAGTTACAAATTCAACTCGGATACTTAATATACTCCATGATTTATATATTATTAGTACGATTATTAAAATGATAATACTCCTAATACGCTCTCTCACTCTCCCTCTCTCTCTCACACACACACACTCACCAGCGCCCTCTGCCGTTCCACTCCCAAATCAACAACCAAAACTCGTGTTAACAACCAGCGTTTATTCATCATACACTCAGATCTTTGTGCACTTTTTTTTTTTTTACTATTATGTAAACATGAAAAAAACAGCGATAAAATACAACTACAAATCTCAGTGGCACCTCTCCAGGAAGCCCCTCGCTTCCCAAATTCTTCCAGGCTTCTGGATCAGTGTCCAAACTGTACAAAACACATTTTAACCAATTGATTCAAGCCCTGTCACGAATAAAACATTGTAAAACAGTTAGCCCATAATCTATACTCTATGGTATGCAAAGTTTTATTGAGTATGTATTCATTTAAACATATAGGAGACTATAAACCGTAAACCCTCTGTAAACCCTCTAATTGATGTTCTGACCTCCAGTTTGGAAACCCCAAGTCTTAACCATTGTTACACAAAAATAATTATTTGACCATTTAACATGTTACTTTGACATTTAGTAACTAGCATCTATAAATGACAATATATAATGGTGGCTGGTGTTCACCCCAACTCTTAGTCTCTATATCTTTATGAAGATACACATATTTAGTATATTGAACATTTTTTATGTTATCAGCTTCCTCCATTCCGTAAAGGTGAATGAAGCACACCTGGCAACACGTTTAATGTCTTTAGTTCCAAGTGGATTTGTCTGGGAAAAGAAAAGATTATTAGACTGCAGTTATTTGGTTGCATTTATACTTGAAAATCAGACACTTCCCAATTTTACAACCTACCTTTCTTCACTTTGTAAACCATCCAATGACATGAGTGCAAGTGCTCTGTAGAAATGACCAGCAATGCTGCTTGGCCAGGTGCTTAGCCGTGGTCATTATAGTTTTTGTTGTCGCCATTGTCGTCACTGTAAATGTTGTCGAAGTTGTTGTCGTTGTTGATCTGGCTCTCGGTTTTTGTGACACTGCTTTTTCAGGACCTGATCTGGAACTTTGGTCCAGTTTCACATGTACAGGTCTGACAGGCTGAGACTTGGTGGTTTGAAATTTGGATGGTCTTGCCGGCCTTGGCGTTGCACCGTTCGGCCTGACTTGTTCCCGTCTTCTCTGCTCGGGTCTGGGTTGGTTGGGACGTGCTTGTGGTCTTCGCATTCGCTCAGAATTTGCCGGTTTGTTGTCCTGCTTTGTGGTAGGAGATTGTGTGCTATCAGCCTCGTTCGGCCGGACAGACCTGTGCCCTGGAGTCATTTCAGAAGACGCAACAAAGCCCATCTGGGCCACTTCAGGCGCTTTCTTGCACATGATGGGCCTGAGGACGCTCTGTCCTGTGCAGGCATTTCTCTGTTTGCGCAGTTCCCACATGATCTGTGTGAAGTAGTGACGAGGGTTGCCGTTGTATTGTCTGCAGACATGTGGCTGGCCCTGGAAATCGCACCAGTATGACCCGTCCGGACCTTGGCAGGACACACGGAGTTTGGTCATCTCCCCTTGCCCTGTAACTAGCATGAAGCATTGGTCCTTGGCTTTGGTCACAAACTGAATGGGGTCATCCCAAACACTCTTTTTCGGTCCTGATTCAGGAACCAAAGCATCTCCGTCCTGGACCTGGGCATGACCGGCCCAAATGTAGAATGAAAGGAGAAGTGCACCGGTGAAGGTCCACATGGTTGAGAGTTGGGGAGTTGAGAAGCTCCTGAGAAGAGAATCTGTATGGAGGCTGGACGTTCTTTCCTCCCCTATTTATGGGCGCTGCTCACAAAGAGGGCATTTACGTTCCCAAAAAAAGGGGAAAGGTTCTCTCTCTGGGGGGGAGGACAGCCAACGTTCAGCGTCCTCATCACCCTGCTGGCAAGAGGCAAGGTCATCTGGGGATCGTCAGCCAGAAACAGGCTCACATATGAAACTAATTAAGGGAAGCATGCATGCATGAATGCATATGGGGAAAAACATTTAAGGGAGAAACGCCAAATGCTTATGGTATGTTTGTGCATTTTACAAGAGAACACCGCAACTATATTTTCACCCCCGCTTTCCATGGAGATTGACCATGGAATTTTGAGAATTGCAATGAATTCCAGCTCAAATAAATAGGATTTTTTTTACGAGTTACCGAATTTCAAAAATAAATTGTTGACACTACTCATATTACATTTTACAAGATTCAGTCATGTCAAAAATATGAGTTACAAGCAAAACAAAGAGGACATGCTGATTTTTGTGCCATGTACAGCATGTAATAAGAAAAAAAACATTAGTTGATAGGCATGAAGTTTTAGGAAAGCTACTTTTAAACGGGAGCTGAATAAAAGATGCTCAGCTACGGCCAAACTACTGTTAAAACATATGTAATACACTACAAACTGAGAAATACCCATCTTGCCAGAGAGAAAAATATTTATATAGTATATAATATATTTATATCTCTATCCATTATATTCTATTATACATTATTATAATATAATATTTTGTTGATGCAGTTTGGAAACCAAAACATAAGAGGAAAATTTATTTAGATACAAACTGAGAACACTGATGTTTACCCCGAGGTCAATGAGTATGGATAAGTTAAGCGTCTGTATATACATGTTTAAGTGTGTGTGTGTGTGTGTGTACGCGTAGGGTCAGGGTCTGGTTTGAAGGGTTTTGGTTTTCATTTTTTGAGGAGTCACTCACCACTGGGAGAAGGGGGCTCTTAAAATGCTACACGATCCCAAACATAAATATCCGGCGTCCGCTTCAGTGGAGACACAGCCGTTTTGGGGCCTGTTCCGAGTCAGGGGGTCAGCGACCTCTCACTCCCTCCCTCCCTCCCTCATTCCCATTTTTCCTTTAAACAATTTAACTACAAAGAATGATGAGATTAAAAAGATTTAACATGGAGCAATCTGTAAGAGAACTGATAACTACCACTTTGAAGTCATGGAAAGTGAGCTTAACTTTATGTAACACACACACACATGCCTATATAAGCATGGATATGAGTATAAACTTATTTAATAATAATAATACAAAAAGGATATTATGATATTTGATTTCTGACGGAAACTTTGCCAGAAATTAATCTATAACTGCAATGCAATATTGCCTGTGTTGTTAAATGTCATCATTTGTCATTTTCATTTTAAGGTTAATTCCAATTCTAATCTTGTAGATGGAAATGATTTTTGATGACTCAAAATGATGGTACTTAAAGGTCCCATATTATGAAAAAAAAATCCCATTTTCTGTTCTTTGGATGTCCATTTGGGTCTGTACTGCCTCTACACACATTGTAAGTTTGATAAAAATGGCCAGTTGTGTTGGTATCAATTTACGAATGTCAGAAATCTTGTGCTTACAGTTTTTCTCAGTTGCTTTGGAGCATTTCTCAGATCAGAAAGTGAATTCTCAAAACTACTTGTTCAACCGCCACGTAATTTAGTCACTTGTGCACAACACATGAACATTTATCATTGCTTTGATCAAAATGCAAATGCTTTTGTACATTCATATAATTGATTGTGTACAATTCTCTGCTGTTTCCTACATTTCCACTTGTTTATGTCATGTTGATCAAAATATATTATACTAGTTTCATCTAAATAATCTTAACCCCCAAATCATTTCAGCATCAGTTCATTGCACAAGTCACTGAATGCAAAATAGTTAATCCAGTTGTCAAAATCTCCAAAAAATAAAACTAATAATAAAAAATTAAAATAAAAACTGTTTTATGTAAATGTGTCTTGAATTGACACATTGTGCAGATGAAATTTGAATGTCACTAATAAAGGGGCATGAAGAACCAATGATCAACTAGTTCTCTAAAACACGTGAATCTCGTGAACCTATAATTGTTGAAAATGGATGAACAACCAGGACATGGTCACTTCCGGATAAATAAAACAGATTTACATATACATACAGAATAATAGCTGCAAGGAAATCCGCAATAAAATCTAATATTGTAAAATATATTGATGAAACGTGCTGATAATATAGCTGTTACTGTAATTGATCAAACATAGCGAAAATCAAAAGACAATTCCCATAGCAGTGAATTGGTTTGAAAATCGTACTGTCTGACACGAAAAAAAAGCACAATTTGTGGCAGTGGGCATGAATCAAATAGATGAAATAACGTGAATATTGCACGTAATGCCGTGATACTGCGTTGGTAAATTTGTGCTGTTGAATTTCATAGATGCCATACAGAAGAAATTCAGCCTTTTGCATTGTCAATTACTGTAAACCAAACCATATTTTATATCAGGAAATCCTGAAACCATGCAATGTCATTCTGACAACACGACTAAACATTTTGACTTCACCGTATATAAACAATGACAAAAGGACTTGTCATTCTGATGGTGATGACATTTTCATTGACACAAAAACTTACTTTTGAGGGAATACCTAAGGATTTTGAGTAAAGTACATGCTTTTGCAAGAAATCCAATGTGTTGTGCTGTTTGTACTAATTGTTTTGAGAATGCACTAACTGTTATGCAAATATTAAGACTGATTCGAGAAATGCTCCAAAGCAACTGAGAAAAACTGTAAACCAGCCGTTTAGATTTCTCCCCTACTTCTACAGCACATTAGGGGACATTTGAATAACTCCACCCTCCTATCTGAGAAGCTCCGACCACCAGGTAGAACTGCCAGCGCTTCCTGTTTCGCCATGTTTTCTCCCAAGCGCTAGCGTAGGAATCACAGTGAATAAGTCTACCGGCGGAGCGTTGTGTTGAACATGTATGTCTGTATGGATGGTCTGTTAGCAGCAGCCATGTTGATTATGAGCACGTGAGGTCAACTCAGATAATCTCTTTAACTGTGATCAACAGAACAGCCTCACCCTCTTGAACAGGGACTCGTGACAAAATCAACTTACATTTTTTATTCACAATATTTTACAGTTTTTACCAGCCTAACACACCTTTACTTGAAAACCAGCCATACTAACAACCGGCCGCCATGACAGCTAAATGCCACAGAACATCAGTGGAATGTGCTTGAGCGAGTTTAACACACGACCAGGAAGAGATCAGAAATGGCTCAGGGCAAAGAAGGGTTAAAAATAGACAATAAAAAAACAATACAAATACATCTGCTCTGGAATGAATCTAGCTTTTAAATTGTGCATATTTACTCAAATATTCCATATTTTTAAGCATCAATAACATTATTAAGAACCTGACTATTCTGCAAAATCTTGGAGCAGGTACATAAAAATAGAGCTTCTGTTCTATAAGAGCTGGTTAAACAGATTAGTGTGAAGGTCTTTACTCCAGATTTTTTGTAGCATTTTTTTTTTTTGTTTGAGTTCAAGTAAAGTTTTCCATTCCGTTTCCATTTTCTCCCAAACCGTTTCTAATCCCTGATCCTTGGTGTACTACCACTGCACACAGCAAGTGTGAAATCTGACCAGCCAACAGCAGATACACAGAATCAGGGCACATCGGGGCGCATCGACATGAAGTATCAGGTTAAAAAAATCCCCCCAAAATACTTCATCTGAAGCCTGCATAACACTGTCGTGTGTGAGTCACGTGAAACACCAACGCCATCAAACGATATGATTCAAATATCTAGCACCTGTGGTTTTTATTCTTTGCAGAAACAATTATTGAAGGTCTATCAATGAAACCAGAGATGTAGTCGCTGATTAGATGCTTATGACAGCATTACGTAGGCATCACAATCTTCTTCAAGTACAGCGTTAAGAGAAATAAAACCCTTAATAATCTCTCACCCTTTTGATACATTCACCCTTTTGACAGTTTTTGTTGATAATTCCAAATATCTGATAAAAATGGTCCGAAAACAAGCTCGGTCACAATAGGCAGAAAATGCTAAGACCTGAGATCTACATCGAAAATCGGTTTTGGCGTCAAAAAAAGCATTTTATTTTGGAGATTTCCACAAATAGATTAATCTGTGCATCATTCATTTGCTTTTCACATTAAAACCAAAACCCAAATATCTCTTTTTAATAATCTTTTCAAGACCAAAACGGAATCTTTAAGAAAATGTTTTTTCATTTTCATTCATTCATTATCCGAACCGCTTAATCCCAACCGGGGTAACGTGGGGAACCGGCGCCTGTCCCAGGAACTACGAGCGCGAGGCGGGGAACAACCCTGGGCACACACACTCACACAATCACACTCACATTCACATTTTACGGGGCCACTTTAGAGTCACCAATTAACCTATGGTGCATGTCTTTGGCCTATGGGAGGAAACCAGAGCACGCAAACACGGGGAGAGCATGCAAACTCCACAAAGCAAAGCCCCACGGCCGACCCGGGGCTCGCACCCAGGACCTTCTCACTGTGAGGTCGCAGCGCTTACCACTGTGTCACCATGCTGCCCCATTTTTCCCATTTTGCACTCAACAAAAAAATTATTTCTCGAATGCAAGTGACGTGATTGTTACACGCAGAAGTGTAAAAAAGTGTGAAAATCTCTTAAAGTCATGGAATAAATTAAAGCTGTAAAAGAGGGGCATATATTTTATTTGTTTAACCACATTTAATAGTCACTTCCGAGTCACACCAGTTGTGTCCAATGAAGACACAAAGAATAACATCAGTGTGTTTTCCATTTTTCATTTGAGTGCAAATTATGAAATCAGAAACGCCTCATACATTTTTTCATTCTGGGTTTGGAAACAAACCCTGAAAGAGACATTTTTTGGGGTTTTAATGCGAAAAGTGAACGAATGATGCACCGATTTAGATTAGTATTACAAGCAGGGCAGTGTCATAAAAACCTTGTAATCCACCATTAAAAACCATGTAAACTATAATACATTGTGACTGTCGCCTTCCTGCTCTTAAAGATTTCACCGCTGCACGATATAATCTGATACATCTTGAAAATCACAGTTCTAGACGTGTTGAGCCGACACTTTCAAGAAGAAATGGCTGTCTCTGCTAAACCAGATGTCGAAGAAGAGAACATCGAGGGTTGTCGTCTATCACTGGGACGCGTACCACAAAAAATACAATAAAAAACATGAAGGCAACAATTTCTTCGGCCTTGTAAGGGCTCGACAACAATCCCTTGATGGTTTGTCGTATAGCATTAGCACATTTACAAGCACTTGGAGCTGATGTTCACATGTCTAGTGCATAAAGTTGGCTCAATTGTTATCGGTCAAAGATCAAAGACCGAGATCGTTTAACGCGGTCTGGTCGGCAGATAGACTTAAAAAAAAAGAACCATGCAGTTTGTCAGACAGGTCTGAAATTTTCTGACTTTAGATGATGAGACTGGAATTCCAGAAAGCGCATTTTCTACAAAAATTAAAGTAGCTGGGAGAGAGTTTAGAGCAAACGTCGCCTCCCAACGGCTGTAAACAAAGACACACGTACAGTAGCTAAACGTTGCGAGGCTTCCCTGACGCTACGACCAGTTAAACGCTGCTGGGAGTCTCTTGGTGACGTGATGTGAGGAAAAAAAGGGCCTCAGAGAAGAAGAAAAAGGTCCATTTCGGCAGGGCAAACAGAGATATTAACTCTTAAGAACTAGCTTCAGTCATGAAAATATACAGTGTAGTTTCCCATCCCCAGATTGCATTGGTGGTGGTGGTGGTCTCAATTTCCCGGGGGTCTCTCATGTCAACCGGCCTGCTGTTCAATGGGGGGCAGAGAAAGTCGTCTGAAATGTGAAAAAACAAGCAGGGAATAATGCATCACGAGACAAAAGCTAAACACGTTAACATGAAAAATTAAAACCGAAAATGTCAAATACTCACTGTCCAGTGAGGGTCAGTTCCAGGATCCAATAGAACTAGGCAAGAAAAAAGAAAGATGATGATGATGATGACATTAAAAGGATGTTTTTATTATCAATAGCGTTCAAAAGAAAACTGAAATACAAATGATTCAACAGACCCATGACAGGAAAGATTGAAAGGGTTGAAACTAGTGCTGGGAATTGATTTTAGAAATAAAAATAGTGTTAATCAGTCATTAAAGCTCTCCTATTATCAAAAACAAATCTAATCTTCTAGATGAAAATAATTTTTGCTGACATAAAAATGATGGTACTTAAAAGTCCATATTATGAAAAAAAAATCTGTTCTCTGGACGTCCATTTGGGTCTGTACTGCCTCTACACACGCTTTGATATAAAAAGGGTCAGTTGTGTTAGTATTAATTTACTAATGTCAGAAATCATGTGTTAAACGAGCCGTTAAGATTTCTCCCCTACTTCTACATCACAGTAGGGACATTTGAATAACTCCACCCTCCTATCTGAGAAGCTCCGCCCACCAGGTAGAACGGCCATGTTTTCTTGTAACCACTAGTGTACAAATCGCAATGAAGAAGTCTAATGGCGGACGCTCAAAGTGTTGTGTTAGCTGCAAAGACCAACATAAATCTTTAATTGTAAAGATAATCTTGTTGGCTAAACTACCAAACAGGTTACAATGTTTACATTAAATAGGAACGAACACGGAAGTGCGAAAGTGGCCATTGATGATTTTTGTAACTTAGAAGCAAAAAGTGCTAAGGAATGCCCCGAAAAAGTTCTCTGAAAGTTAGGTTTTGACCGCTCTCAGTGCAATAAAAAAAAGTTCGGTGGACGCAGTTGCCAAAAACCTGATTGCTTGTGCTAACCATTTCAAGGATGACTGCTATGTCAACTTCGGCCAGCACAAACTAGGATTAGCCACCAAACTTTGTCTCAACGAGGGGGCATTTCCTAGTGTCCGTGGCAAACCTGCAGACGAGGGAGATACTTATAAATTAAGTACATTAAGTACTTATAAATAATGACCTATATGTTGCTTTTGCAGTTTAGCACGAACTAACAATTTATCCTGCGGCGTTTTAGCCATTTAGCATTAACAGCTAATGTTAGTTGAACAGTTTCCACTACTGTACCCAGCCCAGGCATCTCCACACTTGGGAATTTATAAAAACGATGCATTTTAAGATGTTTGTTAAACTGAAATATGTTTGTATGGATGGTCTGTTAGCAGCAGCCATGTGCATTATTTTCACGTGAGGTAAACTCTCGCCGTGCCGTCTGTTTTGGAGTTAGTTCTGGAGCGAGGGACGTGTGTGGGCAGCAGCGGCTCATTTGCATTTAGGAAAACTAATGAGAAACAGCCTGTTCTGAAAGGGACTGAAATAGAGGCGTAAAAAGCAGAGGAAAACGCCTACTCTGAGAGGTACTTACAGCAAACTACTTCAGAGACATGTTTAGTGGAGCTCAGAGACCTATTTTAACTTGTTGAGAAAATGTATGAGAGCTTTAATCTCTATTTATCACAAGTTTTTTAATCAAGATAAAATGTCTTTCACTCATTCAAGTCTGCCTTAAAATGATATTTCATGCTACTTTTTCTCTGTAATAAATGTTTACAGGCAACTGTGTGACTCATTCTCATTTAAAAATGCATTAAAGTTCCCTGATTAGTCGCATGCGGTAACGCATTAATGTTCCCAGCCCTAGTATAAACACAAAAACAGGTGCTGTAGAAAATATTTCAGATCAAACATTGAGGTCACAGCAAAACCAGCCAACAGTCCAAGAAACAGACAAAAACTCATACACTGCAAGCGACACAAAATCATTCAGACCTTCTAGAACATGGAAAAAAAGTTAAAATTGGCACCAAATGACTAGATAACTTTAGACACAAAAAAGCACAAAGACAGGACAAAATGACAGGTTTCAAAGTTAATAATGGAGACCATGAAAGAACGGAAATGACACAACAACCAGTGAGTAACAGTCAAAAGAAAAACAACATGCTTCAGCAACAGTGGTTAATAGAAAAGGACATGCTGGTCAGACAGATAGAGTGACCACGTCCGTCTTCCTTCCCGTATCCGTTAGTACCTTTCTGGAGTAATGTGGTAAACAAACCAACCGCTCCTCCGTGTCACTAGTTGGGGTGTCGAGGAGGCGCTGAGGCTCGCGGGAATCGAGTCATAGTGTCATAGGCAGGAATGCTTGGAGCACAAAAGGGAAAGATAGTGAATGGCAAGCTTGTGCAAAGTTAACACTCCCCAAATCCCAGCCCCCCACCCCAAAGTCTTGCATCCCACATCCTATAAAGCAGGGGGGCGCAATTCTGATCCTGGAGAATCCACACGTCATTTGTGTATTCACTTGTTAAAATTGAAACCAAAATCCAGAAACTGAAAAACAGGATTTTTAAATTTTTGGTTTAATTTTGAAAAACGAATGACACACAGATTCTGGACGGACAGTGTCCTGGAGATTTTCCATCCGACCCAGTGACCGGTCACTTCTGGTGAGTATCTACTTGAGAGCAGGTGTAAATATTCTGATGATGGAAAACCTCCTGGAATCCGGGACCGGAATTTTCCCACCTCTGCTATAAAGCGTAGCAGAGGAGAGGGCCGAGAGCTTTCCCCGTGCCACACAGAGCACATTAACAAGGGCAGAGATTAACATCACTTTGATCAACAACTAAGATTTTGGCTACAAATGAGTGGCAGTAAATTATGGTATTGGAATGAAACATTCTACAAATGTTGGTTGAGCTTAAACAAAGCAGATGTGGGCAGTTAGTATCAGAGGTGGACAGTAACGAGGTAAAAAAATATTTAAGTCTGTTTTTCCAGTATCTGTATTGTGAGCACTAAATCCTGAGGACAGGGATGTCACCAAAAAGGTTCTCTGTTTGTTCGGAATAAAGAAGTGCTTTGGTCAAAAATGAGAATTTTTCGTTTTTTAAGTTTTAAAAACTAAAATTTCCAGTAACGTTTTACCAATGTTGGTTGGTCTCTTTAAATAAAGTAAACGCGGGCATGTCATGACAGAGCTGGACAATAATGAAGTAAAAAATACTTGAGTACTGTACTTAAATTCGTTTTCTCAAGTGTCTCTACTTTACTTGAGTATGTATTTTTTGGAAACGTGTGACTGTGGACCCCGCAAACATCTTTGGACGAAAACAGACCGAAAAAGCAGTCCACATTATTTTGGTCATATGAGAACCATTTGAGAACTCCAGAAATCCACAAATGATGGTCTTCTGTCAAATAATACAGAATATGTCCTGTTAGGTTGTCAGTAGGTTGTTTCAGAATTACTGGGTTCTAAAAATGCGTTGTGGCAACACTGCACCGAAATTAAACAGAAATCCTAAGTATTTTTAAACGCTAGTACTTGAACTCAAGTCAAATTTTTACTTGTATTGCAGTAATATGTGACCACAAGTATCTGTACTTTGACTCAAAGTGTCAGACTTGTCAATTATGTCCACCCCTGATAAGCATATGAGGATTAAGCTTTCATGAAGACTGGAAGAGCAAAATGGAAATGGATGAATGAGGCTAACAAAGCTTCAGAGAGCTAACGTTACGCCAACACCCTGACCTCTTAGTCTCTTGACCTCTCGATGGGGCGGTTAGGGTAGACCCCAAGCTCTGTCTTACAGATAAGATGGCTTTCATTTTGAGCACTGTGGGACATGTGGGGGTGTATATGTGCTCTGCGTGTCAGAGTCCTGACCTCTGCTACACAAGAAAATGCTACGTTCCCAAACCGCATACTAGCACACAAAACAATGAAGGTGGGCAAACTATAATGCCATCAGATGTATGATGAGTAAAGTAATTCAGCGTATTAGCATGCAGCTGGGAAAGTAGCCCAAGAAAATTATACAAAATCATGCAGTTAGCGATGGTGGACTTCGACACAGATCTCGCTCATGCACCTGAGGGTTGAACAAAGTCCATTTTCAGAAAGAATTTCTCTTAAAGGGACACTTCTTCCAAACATATTCTCATGCTAACGTAGCTAACAGTGGGTTGACAGTGTTTATTAGCTATCATTTATTTTTTAGCCACATTAAGCTTTAGAGGAGCTCGAGTACACGTCCCATTTTTCTCGTTGTGGAGTTTTGCCAAACCTTTGTTTTTCTGAACCTGGACTTTTCATCCCATCACAGGTGCGTTGATAAAGTTAGTTTCATCAGAGTAACATGCAGGCAAACGTTACAAGATGTACAAAAATGAAGAAATGATTGAAGCAAATGTTTAGCAGCATGCATTGTTAGTATGAATGTAAAACTGGTCACTGCAGCCGAGTTAGCCATCACCTCGGTCTAGCCCCAAACGACAGACCATTTTTATCATCAGAGGCAATTGAAAACCATACGGCATGAAGTGGAGTTTATCGTTTTCAAAATCCTACTCGGAATGGTGTGCGGTTTGGGCTCGATCACCAAGAGCGAACCAAGAAAAACAAGATGGCCGACTCCAAAAGATTTGTTCAGGAAACAAAAGGGACGGGCCTGTACCCAGCATGCACTTCACCTCCTACAAATCATTACCCTTCTGACGGCCTCACAACCCAAATCTCACATGCAAATCAATAGGGTTCAATTCATTCAGTTGAGGGGGGGATTTTTTGGGGGTTCTTATTACCTTGTCATTACAGGGTTTTGGATACCTTGTAAACGCTCATTATAATAACCATTATTACCAATTTCCATACTGAAACAAAACATTAAATACAAAATAAATCAAAATATGGCATGAGACAAATGACATGCAATTGGGCAAATGGGTCGGGGCTTAATCTCAAAAATACCGACGTGCGTAGATGAGTATAAAAAAGTATAAATTGCAAACAGCTTTGTAACAATGCATAATATAACGTACAGAACATGTTTTTGGATGATTCTTGTAATGTTTAACAGCCCTTTATGCTTAAAAAGGGAGATTGTTTTCACTCTATATAAAGAACACACAGAAGACAAGCAAGACCCTTCACCGGAGAAGCATTCCAAAGCTAAAAAGCTTTAAACCAGCACCAAATAAGTATGTACAAAACAAGTAGAGAAATCTGATTAATCAGCTTCTTTTTTTTTTAGGAGAGCAGAAGGAAAGTGGGAAAAAGAACAGCTTACGTTTTCATGGGAATTGTCTCAATGCTATGGGGATACAAGACAAGCAAACAAATCGTTAAAACTTCCAGTCCAAAAAAACTAAAAAACGCAAATGCACCAATGAGTTTCGTGTAAAATGACATCTCTTAGATGTCAAAAAAGGACGTCTCCGGTCAAGACACTTGGTGGCTTGTCTGTAGCAATGTTTTCGCATGTAAATGCATGTGAACGAATAAGAACAAAAAGAAAACTTTCTATATGTACACACTATATATATAGATATATATACACACACGCACACATACACGTCATTCTTAAAGTGCAAAGTGCCGGACAGAGTAAACTCATAGAATGGAGAAATAAGATGGAAATAGGAAGAACTGGTTATCATAATGTGAAATGCCAAGTCCCTGAGACCGAGGAACTAGAAAGAGTGGAGAAACAAGAGAGAGAAAAAGAGGAAAACAAAAGAAAAGAGGAAAAAAACAGACCAGTTACTATTTCAACATGTTCTACAAGAAAAAGGAAAAGATGAATGAAGAGATGAAATATTCTCATTTCCAAACTACAGAAGTCCCAAATCCTGGATCCCATTTTATTTTGATGCACTATTTAGGATACAGCATGGAATTTCGGACAAAATGTTCCCTTTGGCAGCTATAAAAGTTTGTTTTGTTCCAAATTCTGGACCTACTCACTCGTCATAGACGTCCTCTGTGTCCATTCTGCGGTAGAACTTGGCCAGTCTTACGGACAGGATGATGCCGGGGAGAAGAAATAGGGTACAGCAGCCCAGCCCGAACCAGAAGCTGTTCTAAAACACACAAGAAGAAGAGAAAAATATATTACAAAATATAACTGCAAGCAGTGATTACGGGGGCCATGCAGTTTGCAGCTTTATCAGTTTTTGACGAATCGAAGTGGACAGATGTTGAAATATGACAGTCGTATGCCAAACCCACCACATTTATTTGCATATTGCAGCCAAATGAAGACGTAAATTAAAAATGTGCTTGATAATAATTAAAGAAGAATGTTTTGGGATTCAAATGATATCAGTTGCATGCAGATTGGATAAAAATCCAGGGTCTAGTTCGCAAGAGATGGTTTTGCATATTAATCCGGGGACTAGTTCGAAAAAGATGGGTTTTCATTTTATGCAAATTAGCAAAAAATTAAATATGGCAGAAATAGATGCAAGGGTCTAAAAAATTCGTCTTAGCCCATGGAATAAGATGATATAAGATTTTTGAGAATCTTAGAGCTACGGCTCAAAAGTTATTAGGCAAAATGCAAATTTTTTTGGAAAAATGCAAAATAGCTTATTTTGGTGCATTTTATTGCCTGAGTAGTGGGTGGGGTCCCGGACCTACCTGCCAAATTTCAAAGCTGTAGGTCTTACAGTTTTTTCTCCACAACGTGTTTTAGTGCAGAAAAAAAAAAATCTGCACGATTCCAATAGGGTACCACGCAGTGTTCCACTGCATGGCCCCCTAATTATCTGTTTTTTGCAACTACAAGCTACAAACAATGTTCAAAACATCCGTTTTTGCATCGACACAGGAACGAAGTCATCAACTTCACTGGTCAATTGCGCCTGACGATTTGCTCCAGACACTTTGTTACATTTTTGAATGCACCAGTGTAAGTTATACATTAGGGTAACTGGCCACAATGATTAAGTATCTGAAAATGAAGGTTGTTTAGCTACTGTAGTTAAGACAAGCTAAAAATCTCATGGAAAACCTAGAAGGCTATTTTTCAGCTGAATGTGTGTGTACATAGCATAGAAAGTACACACACAATCAGTCATTTGTAACCAGCGTCTCATGAAAGGTCAGCCACTTTGCCCTTCCAAAAACTCCCTCCTCTTTCATCTCCATCACACACACACACACCCTTCTCCTGCTGCGGCCCACCCACACACACTTGTCATTTGTTGTTTCGGACACAGCTGTTTACTATATCAGATGTTCTCGGCCTTTAGGGCTCTGTAGTCATTCATTGACCACCTTGTTGGAGTGTGTTGACAGCTGGAACCAAATAAACACAAAGACTTTCTGAGGGTCCCTGAGGTCGGATCGAAAACTTCTGGGCCAAATGAATAAAAACATAACGTTTCTTTCTTTTGACTGACCTTTGTGTCTTAAAATAACGATGGGACTGTCGTTTCCCTTTACTTTCTAGAATGGTTCATAGTTCTGACGTCTTCCATATTAGTCGACAATGTAATAAAAACATAAGCTGGATGTAAATGTTTCTCTCACCGCTGAGTCCAAAACGATGCTGCAGGCCAAAATCTCAGCACTGTCCACAGCGTTGCTAACAGGCTTGCACGGGGCCACTTGTCTCGCCAGCTGCGGGGGAAAAAAAAAATAAAATCACACACTTAAAAACAATTTAGACAAAACATGGCTCGATACCACTTTTTTTACGTCCGTTACGATACCGATATTGTAAATTTGGAAATCTGTCAATACAGAAATCTGAAAATGTCTGAAAACATAACTGAGATTAATCTGTTACGCTTAAGAAAATGACTTAAATACTGTCTTCCTAACTAAAATAACGTAATAATTACACACCCATATGTATATGCTTAATTATTTATTATCAAAATAACATCTCAAAAATGATTTGTTTAAACACAGTTGTGTAATTTTGTGACGGTCCCCAATCCTGCGGCGCTAAAACCATCAAGAACACAGAGTCTGTTAGTGAGAGCTGGTGTTGTTAAGGAAATTAAACACTATAACGGTGTGATGTGCTTTTGTGGTTGTAGTGTGTTGCGTTGCTTGTTCTGCTCATTGTCATATCAATGTGTAAGAATTAGAGCGAATGTCTAACAGTAAACCAGCTTTACGGCAGTAACACTTCCCATGCGTAGTGAATTGTGCATGTGTGCGTTTACAGATCGGCTCCATAGATCGGCCCAATGCCACCGATACCTGATTGAGATATTTGAGTCGTTATCGGACCGATATCTGATTCACGTATCGGATTGGTGACATCTCTAATTTAGACACAGAAAAAGCTAGAAATTCCTCATATCAGCAGATGTGAAAAAGTCCAGGTTTAGAAATGAAAAATCCCGCCGTGCTTTTTCATCTTAACGCCCTGAATTTAAGTTATTTTGGCCTGGCCAAAATTCGGTTTGTTATTAACCAAATCTAATCCAGTTTTTAGGGTGAGTGTGGGATCATTTAAAAATTCTCTAAAAGCTTTCATTAATTGTTAAGAATACTGGCACCTAAGGAATTTGTCCCTTAAACAGATTTTTAATTCAGTCAAGAGTTTTCCATCTCAGCACATCAGTACATTTGGGACAGTTGGTGGCGTAACAGTTGGGGATTCTCTCCGTGATCAGAAGGTCGCCGGTTCAAATCCCGCACCGGTAAAGTTACCACTGAGGTACCCATGAGCAAGGTACTGTCCCCAAGCACTACTCCCTGGGCGCTGCCCTTGTTAGCTGCCCACTGCTCCTTAACGGATTGGTCAAAAGCAGAAGTCTCATTTGGTTGTGGTGCACTGTGTGCTGTGCTGTGGTGTGTTCACAATGACAAATAGTCACTCACTTTCACTTGTGAAGATTCAACATCATTCTTTAAGCACGTGTAGAGAAATTGAAGACTGTTCAAGCAACTGTAAATACATTTAAAACAAGAGTAGACACGAATATACTCACAGCCATCTTGAGCCAGTTAAAATACTGTTCGAAGTAGTTAACGATGGTCTTCATAAATGCTTGGGTTTCCTGTGAATGTAACACAACATTGATTAGTAACATTACAGGTTGTTTATTCTCCATTGAATCCAGTTCAAGTTAACTGCTGTTGCATTACCTGACTGGTGATACTTGATGAACTCCTGGAGATAACAAACTGTGCAGAATCGATGTCTCTGATAATATCTGAAATTTTGGTCTGAAAAGGAACACAGAAGAAATTTTCTTTTCATGACGACATTTTGGAAACTCAATTTCTGAAGAGGATGAAATGCTAAATTAATAAATAAAATGTCCAAAATTATGATGTGAATACCAAATGTAAGTGACATACCGTGAGGTCTGAGGCTACCTCCTGCAGATACCTGATACTCTGGTTCATGGTGGTCTTTAGAGAGGAACAAATAGAAGCCATCAACACTCTCCATCACCCAAATGCAACAAGTGAATGTTTATCCCAACTGAACACAGCACACAGATCCATTTCACTTGGGGCCATCTTAGGCTGAGATTTTAGGATGATTTTGGTGCCAAACTGTCTTAAGACTAACGAGCCGTACAAACAAGGATCAAATCAACAACCACCAAAGAGTTCAAATCTGTGTTGCTTTGTGCTCGTGTTTCAGGAAGGATACTTGAAGCCCTTGAAGTTTATACATGTTTAAAATGCAGATTTATATTTATATATATGACAACCACATGCATTCAGGACAGACATGCTGTTATGATATTTCATGCTTCATCTCGACATGGCAAATAATGTGTCTGGACATTTGCATGCTAATTCCTTGCTTATTTCTGGATATTCTCTTTAGAGGCACAATCATGACATGCTTTTATCACTTGCAACTTTTTTCTCAGGGTGTATAATACTACAATTCCGAATTATTCCAATCAAAACCACACAATGTCATGAAATATATCATTCAGACATCAGTGATACACAGGCTTACCCTTGCTCTAACATATTTCTTGGAATTGCAGTTGCACAAGTAAAATTCAAGAGAAACAGAAAAGAGGAACTTTTATAGCAATGGCATAGAAAGAGGCAGGGACTGCAAAAATCTCATTAAGCACTGCTACACAAACAGAACTTTCACGGACGGTATAAATGACCAAGATGGCCGGAGTTCGAGGACCATCCATGGCTACCGTGCAAAAGAACTTCTCATTTTTGGTGTTAAATTATTCATTCATAGTGATGCTGGATAATTACAGGTATTTGTCATGTAACAATACCACGTTTTTAGCTCAAAGACAGACATTGTTTGACTACAGGTGATGCAGAGGAAACACTAGCACTCAAACCCTCAAACACAGATATCAGTTAACCGCTAGCAGGGAACACTTTAGACTTAAACTGAACCCGGAGTTGGGCGATACAGGGATAAAGTACCAGGGACTGTTGCAGAGGGAGGACTTGGCTGCTGTGGATCTGTCGGATCACGTCAACGTTGCTTAGTAGTGAAGTCTGTAGGGTTCCTTTAGGCTGGAAATCAGAGTTATAAACAGAAATTTAGAAGGTGGTATTACTAAGAAATGGCCAGAAAACATTTTTATTGTAACTTTTTTTTAATATTCAGAAGTATCCCAAATAGTCCCATAAATGCAAGAGATGGTGGAATCTCTCTAGTTATGGCATTTTTCCTCTCGCACGCCATGAACATGCTGTGCTGCAAATAATATGCTTTTCGGTTATTAATAAAGCGACTCATACCTGAGTTGTGACTACTTTCTGACTGGGCAAAACGTGGACATGAGAACAGTTATTGTATCCTGTGAATAGCAGTAACAAAAGAGGCTCTGACAGAAAAACAGGAGTAAACAAGAGTCTCTCTTGATTTACGTTATGTTACCGTTGTGTTGCAAATGCAACAGGACGTTTTGCAGTACGGGTTAGATTCGGCATTCCTTTATACCTTTGGAAATGTGCCATTAGTGTTGTGTAGCATGTCTAAAATCTTCTGCGTATTTCCACATCAACAAGTTACCTGTAAATCTTAAACTTCATCACATAGAGGGAATTTTTTTGGAAGATAAAAACCCTAGAGGGGCATCAGAGGACATAGTGACCCCTACAGAGGGCCATCAGCTGCATTCCCAGTGCCCACAAATCACAGCTTAGAACATTTAAACCCCCATTGAAACCCCAACTATCAATGCAAAGGGCATATGGCACTCTCTGAGAACAGTCCAGAATGAAAGGGAGGTTTATGTCGGCCTCTGAAACCTGAGGGCATAACGGAATGTTCCACAAAAAGTCCAAATGCAAAAGCTGGGCACTGGTTGAGAAAGTAAACTTGCAGCAGATAGTGAATGTGAATTGGTCACTGGCGTAGCGAGAGGGAAAAAAAGCAAATAAACTGTCTCTCTTACAGAATGACAGTATGAGATAAAATTCCACACCTGTGCTACTGAGCAAGACCCTTAACCTCTTAAGTTGCTCCAGGGAAACTGAACTCCGGGGACTTTAACTGTCCCTAGAAGTTGCTCTGGATGAGAGCGTCTGACAAATATGTAAATGTAAATACTTTCAAAACATACCAGTAGCCGTGCCTGAGTATCGAGATCATTAGCATAGGACAGCAAGTCCACACGAGTGATGTCTTTACTGAGCTGCAAATAAGATGACATATGTGAGAACGCAGATTTGAGTGAGTGATGTATTAAGAGCAAAGTTGTCTGAACTGGTTAACATGTGTATGTGTGTGTGTGTGTGTGCTGGGAAATGTGAGCAATCAAGAATATACCTCATTCAAATATGAAGCAAAGTTGATCGTACTGATGCCTGAATCAGAAAAGTTGAGGAGGTTTTGTTTGCCATTTGCATCCAGCAAAACAATCGTCCTCAAATCAATCACCACGTTATCAAACTGGGCCTGCACATTTTTAGTGTGCTGAAGAATGGAAACAGGGAAAAGGAAAGAGTTAAGGGTAAAACTCTGGTAGTGGCTGACCATATCTTCTCCCCACCCACCCCAAACAAACTTAAATAGCATTACATTTATTGATCCCCATTGTGAGATGGACATCTGCATCTACCAGAAGCTTTTTTGGGGAGATTTTCCTGATATTGCAATAAGCTTTTTTCCTCTGATATCTAACAATGCATAATCTGGTGTCATTCAGATACTACGTTTGTGATCAGTGTAGCCAAGTTAATGCGGCTACACGGACGGGTCAAACGCAGAGGTCAAATTTCAGGGCATGTGTCCACCAAACACTTTTTTTTGAGCTGAGATCATCTATTTTTAATTCAAATCCAATGAGCTTCAGCGTTCAAAGTGCTAAGCGTCCTCAGCGGAAAAAAAAAAAAACACCGGTGGAGATGGTTTTTACTGGAGCGCTCAGAGTGCTTCAAGTTGAAATCCGTTTTAGAACAGCGCTGGGCTCGTCAATGTCACTTCTCTCTCGCTAGTCAATCAAAATCGAGGAAGAGACGGGACATACACAGTCAAGAACTCACTAACAACAATGGCGGCGCATCTGGAGCGACTAGCGATCTCAAAGAAACACATTACAATGTTGACATGAAATAGGAATGAACATGGAAGCACTGACAATGCTTTTCGTAACTTGGCAACAACAAGCGCTGAGAGAAGCGCCAAGAAAGCTTTCTGGACGTGAGGTTTTCACTCACTTCAATATTTTATGCGCTGGAGGTCTTCAAAAACAAGGCTTCTGAACAAGATGAACAGAGCAAATAGTATGAACCTTATTAGCTTTTATTGTCATATGAAACCTAGACCTCCACTCGGACTTTAAAACAACATTTTAATGTAGTCTTGTCTATATCTGAATCCGTGGAAGGATCGATATGATGGTGCTCCAAATTATATACATGCACATTCAACAACAAAAACGATGGAGACAAACAAGCAGCAGTTACGTAACACTGCAAGGGAAAAACAAACTGTTTATGTGCGAACACAGAACATTGTGTTATGCAGAAGCGAAAGACACTCCACCTTAAAGATACAGGCTACCGGTTTACGAGATTAGAGTCACAGCAGGAGACTGAAGCTGATGCATCTTGCCAGTGTAATGCAGTGCCAGCAATGCGATTTCTGACTAGCTGGTTATTAGTCGTGGCTAATGATTCAGTTTCTAACTGTCATGCAACAAAAATATATCCAGGCTTGAATTATAATAAATAATAGTCCAACTGTTGTATTATTTTGTTCACTAAAGCAAATAACATTTTAACTTGTATAACTAATAAATTTTCATGACTAAACTGTTTGGTTCCATAGATGATTAAATACTTAGACTTAGCTCATCACGTTAAGATCATACAACTTAATCATAATCGTATTTGCACATACACAGATTGATTTATATTTTAATTATTAAAGGCACTCAATAATATATACAATATATTTCATAAATGGGGCGTAATAATTCAATATTGTGTAATAATGTCAGAATACTTTGCAATATAATAAGTAAATTATAAAGCAAATATAATAAGTAATACATTGTGAAATTTAGCAAAACATTTGCTGGATAATTTGCTGTATAATGCTATTTACATTACATAGCCATAACATTTCAATATTGTTTTATAATGTCCAAATATGTTGCTATATAATTTATTTCTTTTTGTATAACAATAATTATCACAAAGCTTTACATGCCCCAAATGTACCGCATGATGTTGGACAATGACAAATTACACAAAGTTTATTACATAATAAACAAAAAAATCCACAAAGGAGTAAGAGTGAAAGTCTATAGTCTTAAAAACCGACGCTTCCTGAGGAAATGAGCCATATGCATGGCATCATGTTGCGTGCCCCTGGCTGCCTCGGCACATTAGCACCGGGAGGAGATGTTAAGCTTGCCAGCTGGCTGATGAGGAGCAGTAAAGAGGAGTGTGTGTGTGTGTGTGATAGGGTGTTGTGTTAAAACGGGCAGCATTTCAGAACATCCCTCAGAGGAGGACGCTGTGAGTTATGGAGAAGTTAATTCTCTCAGTGCTGGCTCTGGTCATGCTCACGGTCCTAACTGTGTTGATCTGGTGATATTTATCTGGCATAATTTAGTGCTAATTGGGCAATCAAATTATAGCAATTTCTAAAACAGCAATTTCCGCAAGCATCAGTGTATTAAATCATGTCTTGTTTTACATTGTTAAGTCTAACAGAATAACAGCTGAGATGTGAAATCAGGTTTCCATGTATTCCATGAATTAAAGTTTCCATGTTTTCTATACAGGTTGTTATCTGCATTTGTGCGTATCTTCATGCATTCTGCATTCACCGACTTCATTAATGTATGCGCTGAACCAAGATCAGACATACAGTATTTTCTAATTAATGCATCAATACACTATGTTAGTCGCTAATGTTCACTATGTTAGTCGCTAATGTACACTATGTTAGTCGCTAATGTTCACTATGTTAGTCGCTAATGTTCACTATGTTAGTCGCTAATGTTCATTATGTTAGTCGCTAATGTTCACTATGTTAGTCGCTAATGTTCATTATGTTAGTCGCTAATGTACACTATGTTAGTCGCTAATGTTCACTATGTTAGTCGCTAATGTACACTGTTAGTCGCTAATGTACACTGTTAGTCGCTAATGTTCACTATGTTAGTCGCTAATGTACACTATGTTAGTCGCTAATGTACACTATTTTAGTCGCTAATGTACACTATTTTAGTCGCTAATGTACACTATGTTAGTCGCTAATGTTCACTATTTTAGTCGCTAATGTTCACTATGTTAGTTGCTAATGTTCACTATGTTAGTCGCTAATGTACACTATGTTAGTTGCTAATGTACACTATGTTAGTCGCTAATGTACACTATGTTAGTTGCTAATGTGCACTACGTTCACACTGCCAGCCACATCGTTCAATTCCGATTTTTTGCTCAGATCGGATTAGTCTATGTTGACGGTTCACATTCATAACTACAAGTGACCTGTATCTGACTGTAATATGAACGCATCGGTCCTCCGAAACGTCACACATGCGCACATTGATATGTTTTTACACGGGTCGACTGCGTCACCAACAACAAAAAACGTCATTATCTGTGGGACGACTCATGGCATTAAAAATGGAGGCGTTAGTAGCTCACGCATGTATCGCACTTTGGAGGACGACAAACTGTGAATCAGCTGTACATTAGCAGGTCGAAAAGGAGAAAAAAAGTCAAGTGGCTAGCATTTTCTGTTATCGCAGCTCTCCTCCATTGTTACCTTCCCGCGCTGCCGGTGCAGGCTGATGATGTCAGCGCATGCGTATAAGCAAAAAGCCACATGAATTCAGATGTGAGCGTTCACATTCAGGTCGCATGGCCGCGAATCAGATACGTATCGGATTTAGTACCACATATGAAAGTGACACAAATCCGATTTGAAAAGATCAGATTTGCGTGTCCACACAGCCCTGAAAAGATCAGATCTGTGTCACATTAAGGCAAAAAATCCGATTTGAGTCACTTCAGCATGGCAGTGTGAACGTAGCCTATGTTAGTTGTCAGTAACATAGTCAGCAACTATGCTTTTGGAAAACGCACCCCAGAATCGGCTGTATGTTTCTGTCTTTAGAGGAAGTTAACCGACAAATTTACTCATGAATGTGTGTGCTGTGTGCCACGCTACTGATCCGACTGACACGAGCCCACAGTCTACAACGATGATTCAACCCTGTGGGAAGTTCTTAGGATCCCACATTTGACTGAGATGGTGCAAATGAACTGTAAGTTATGAGATTTTTAGCAGCTGTACTTGCTTTTATAGCTGTATTGATCTTGTAATGAGTTTGAAATGATTATAAGATGTATGTACGTGATGGGGTTTATATTTTATTCATACTGTAGTTAGGACTTGATGGATTCGGGTTAATGGAGACGTCAGATTCGTGACTTGTGAGTTATTGAACGGATCCTAGTGAGTCATGAATCGCCCAGCTCTAATAGGAATGCTATAGTAGTGTCATGCAGCATCAGCATCCTCAGTTCATATAAAAAGATCATGTTGCAATACTATTTAAATACATACAGTAGATGGAATCACTAATAAAAAGGGCGTAGACGATTGTTATGAGCCGAAAACATTTTAATAACTCACTCACTTATCTACTTACCGTAGTGGTGTTGAGCAAAGTTGTCAGGTTGAAACGCCTATCCAGGCGAAAGGCAGTATAAATTCCGTTGTTGTTCTTACAGTTACTGCAGAAAAATAACACACGGAATTTAAGATAAAACCCTATAGTTTCTTTTTACTATGAAAACATTTGAACTTTTTCTGCCCTCTGCTGGACTACCTGAGTGTTTGCCCTTAAAGTTGTCACCTGGCAACAGGAAACGGCCATAGGATGTCACACTTATTGATTTTAATACTTCAAAGTTTTGTTTTCACAGACCTTTCACCATATGAGGAATATCTATATTGCAATACATTTTGGTAAGTGTAAACTGCAGACGGCAGCAGCAAATTTTGCCATGAACAGCCGGGCAACTTTTCTTTATACGGAGCACTTTTGACTGGAAGATGATTTAGGTTGTTGCTAACTTGCAGCATTTCAGACTCTTTATCATTGCTAGTCTGAGAGTCATTCACCACCAAAAAAGGCAAGAAACATGATTTTTGTAGAATGTGGAACAGGAAATGCTTGTTCAATATACATGTGTGACTTCTTCATGAGTAAAATTGGATACAGGAACACACGTTGTGTATTAACATTTGATCCAAAAATATTGTGATTTGAATTTTGAGTCATTTGGCCCTTTCTAAATTATAGCAATCAACATTACAAACGACAGATTATAGGATAAAGGTTACAGCTACAGTTCAGGGAGCCGTTTACCTGTAAATACTATTCACTGTAATGTTCATTGCAGAGTCATTGTGCAGGTAGGCAGCGAGGAAGTTCTTCCATGAAGCTTTCCACAGATATGGAGTGTCCAACACCTGCACAAAGGTTTAGCATATTTTCAGGTGCCATACAGTGCGGAGCCAAGGTCTTGAGCTAACTATCAAAATGAGACAACAGCTACAGTGATTTCATTCACTCATTAATTCATTATCCAGACTGCTTAATCCCAACTGGGGTCTCGCGAGGGACTTGCAAGGGAGTCTACGTTGGTTTAGCAAAAAAATGCGAAACAGCGTCACAAAGTTTGATGGCCACAGAAATCACCAGCACAAAAAAAAAAAAAAAAAATACACCAACTTCTGCATCCCAAGTGTTTGGCTCAGGACTGAACTGTGCGTAAAAAACCTCCAAATCCTAGTTATTCATTTTCTGAAAATTGTTTAAAATGAAATTATACCAACTTGCGCATTTAATACTTGCCTTGAACAGTTGTCCAGTGTGCAGCGGTTCACACACCAGCTTCTCCAGGTTCCCCCCAACCAAGAAGGTGCTGGTCACCACTGCCATCAGCAGCCAGGAAAACAGGAAACTGAATCCCACCCCGCTGGCGGGACAAAGGTAAAAGTGTTTGCATACATAAACATTAAGCGAACTGTGGATATCCTGAAAATACAGGGGGAGAAAACTACATGTGGTGATGCTGGTGGGGAAATCAGCTGACATGGCTCAGTTCCAGATTTACATGAGTAAAATAAAAATCCATTTCATGTTGGGGGGGGAAATCAACTTTTTCTCAACAAAAAAGCAAAAATGGCTTGGGTTAAATTTGACATGATTTCATGTTGGTGAGGAAATCAGCTTTTTCTGAACAAAAAAGCAAAAATGGCAGATTTTTAGTTTTACATGAGTAAAATTACACCCTCTTCTTTCCAAAATAATAATAAAGACGCTGCAGTTCTATTTAAACAGATTTAATTTGGGATCGTTCTTCGTTGTTTTTCTTTTAATCTAATAAAAAAAAAACGTTTGACTATGATTTTTTGGGGTCTTTGGGCTCGAGATTAAAAATATCTCAAAATTGACTTTTGCTCACGCCATCAGCAGGTTTCCCCCCGTGTTGGACAAGCAGCCTCGTGTCGTCGGAGTGGCGTGTCTGTCAGATCCCATAATTCCACACAGAAGGCCCAGGAAGTTGAAGGCCAGGATGAGCACCACGATGCAGCACAGACCAATGCAACCACACCACCTGCAGAGAGAGAGAGAGAGAGAGAGAGAGAGAGAGAGAGAGAGGTAAAGAGAGTGAGAGAGAGGCGGATAGACGTGTTCAGTTATGATGAACCTTTTTTGGAAAGTACAGTAAAAAGCCAACGTAAAGATTGTTGCTCTAAAAGCTGGTGCTTCAAGAAAGTGTCAACATAATCTAGTTACGCCAGGCACATCGTGGCCACTTCTGTCTGATCACTCTACGATCGGCAGATTTTAGGGTCCACAATTTGGTTCCTGCTTGCTACGTTTAGTACCCTAACAAAAAGTCAACCAAAACTGCATAGGTAACTAGTAGGGGTGTAACGATGTATCAGTCTACACCGATTCAATGATCAACAAATTATCAACCATCGTTCCAAACTAAAAACAGATACATACTGTAACGTCACTGAGTATAATCAAAATTGACAGAAATAATCAAAAATTGTACATTGAATCAATATAATATTGGATTGTGATGAAACTTGTGAAATACATCTGTAATATAGCTGTGGTGCTGTAGTTCAATGGAAATTTAAAGTAAAAGGAATTCAGAGAGTCTGTAGCAAGCCTGAAATACCTGTAAAAGTCCATCTTGTTAACCCTCGGGTAGATGTCCTCGATTTGGGACCGCGCTTGATTGAAATGAAAGGTGACATTGGACACATACCGTTGGATGGGAAATGACTTGGAAATGTTGGTGATGTTCTTGCCAATGCCATCCAACAAGCCCTTGACTCCTAGAGACACCCGGAAAAACAATTAACTAACAGGTTGATCAGGCTCACGTATGAACTGACCATGTAAAGACGAGTGATGAATGTGATCCACCTCACCTGTTGTCATTTTTTGGGTCTGGTTCCTCACCATGCCGGGGATGTCATTATACATTGCAAATCCCTAGAGGAGGAGGAGGAGGAGGAGCGGGAACATTTTCAGTTTTAGTTTTAGTTTAACCAAGTTTCTTGCTCATGGATTAAGCCTAGTCTAGGACTAGGTCTAATCCGCGACTGTGAAATTGGGCCTCAGCGTCAACACAACAGATCAGGGGTGTATTAGACCCTTGGCCGTCTTGACGATTACCTACAGATTACGATAGTAATTTCAGCAGATATAACATCCTCACACCCCAGTACTGAAATGTACCTTGTTAATGGTAGCATTCAGGTCCACCTTCACAACAGTGTTGACTTTGGCCAGCTCCTTGCTTACGCTGGGCACCTGTAAAAAACAAAAACTTTTTACAAACCTTTTCCTTGTTTCCACTTTCAATTTAAGTTTTAGGAAAGAAATAAGGCAAGGTCAACTGCGTCAGACGGAAGATCTGACCACTGAGTAGTTGGTGCTGATGTCGAGGCGGTCTAGCGAGGTACGGATCTTGTTGCAGATGGGGACGGCGGTGGAGGCAGTGCTGGTGCATGACGGGTCGTTAAGGGAGGTATCAATGCTCTTTCGAACCCCGCTCAAGCTGGTCTGCAGTTTGGTGGTTCCACTTTGCAGCGTGCTCAGAGACGCATTCACATTATCCAGAGCCTCCTTGGAGTTCCGAATCACTGCCCAAACGCGTGCACATTTGATTAGACATGTTGACAGTAGTAAATACTACATTTCAACTACTAACGTGAGGCCGTTTATTATATTTATTTTTTAACCATAACCCTAATCCTAACCTGTACTTCAATCTACAGTTGAATGAACATTTTAAAACAATATGAGGGCTTTTTAAAATGTATAATCTATTGTAATATCATAGATCAACAAAGTATTTTTATTATTATTCTATAATAATAATAATATAATAATAATAATAAAATGGTTTTATAAAGCATTTTAACTTTCAAGTAATCTATAAATTATTACAAAATGATAAAATGTTTACAGTAAATTAATTTTCTTGGTCAGACACAGCACATACCATTCATAATTACTGATTTTAAATTATATGTTTATTTCAAGGTATAATTTTATTTTTCAGTAAAATGTTATTTTTTAAGTTTTTTATTTAATTTTATTTAAAATTATCAGGAGTGTGTCCAGTTACACATTACAACACACTGTACTTGTATAACTACGCAAAAGCCCCTTATTAAGAGTAACACACCAGTTAACTGACATGCATAAATAGTGTTTATTTAGGGGAGGCGTTGACCAGCGGAGATGGACGGATCATGCTGTTGCATTTCTCACTTAACAAACCCAATTTTCGAACGACAAACATAGGGAACATTGAATAAAAGTGTGGACCAATGGCATGATCCTATGCACAGGGCTGTCCAGCTTCTACCGGCTTTCATTCACTTCACAGGGACAAATCTACAGATATCTTCAAGACTAGGCTTAGGCGGGGCGGGTTTCACTGGGTCAAAAAAAGGACGCGGGAAGGATAAGCGTCAGGGCTGAGTGGGGGAGAGAAAGGAGCCAATCACAGCACTGTCCCCAGGGTGAGGTCATGGGAGAACCAATCAGAATCTAGTAACGGTTACCTTTAATGGCTTTCTCCATTAAAAAACTAATTGATTAAAGACAAAACAAATGTTTGACAGAAGATGCTGGATTCACTGTCAAGTCAAAGTAAACTGTCATCTCAGCTGTATGCAAGTATATAGAGAGACGAGACAACGTGGCTCCAGTTTTTACAAAGTATAAAGAACAAAAAAGGCACATACAATATGTATATCTATGAATATAAATTCTAAATTAGTGATAGAAAAAGAAAAATGTGCAATTGTAGTTACATATGATGTTGAAATATACGTGCGAGTGTTGCAGCAGCGGTCTTTTGCATTGAATGTGCGTTAAGATCTGCGGCAGTTCAAAATAAAAGTTTTAGCTCTCTGTTATTTGTCCCCCTGCCCTTATTCATTTATTTATATTTATTTTTTGGTTTTGTATCATTTTGATTTTGTTTGTCTGTTTGATTTTTGTTCCTTTTTTTCCTTTCTTGCTCTTCCCTTTTTACCCCTCTCTCTCTTTTCATGTCCCCGCCTCTATGTGGATTAGGGGTGTGGAAATTAATCACATAATCGATGCATCGCAATGCAGATGTGGACGATTCTGCATCGATGCAGTGGCAGCTCGTAATCGATTTTAACGGAGGTTTTCAACCGGCGATCCGTTGCCCCCTAGCAGTCTACAGCGGCATTGCAGGTGGTCTGTGACATGCAGTCCACCTTTACTACTGAACTCACTTTATAAAAAATTATTCCTTTTTTATTTTTAAAAACATTTCAAACTGATTTGGCCATATTTTGAACATTGAATGTATCACTGGTTACCTTCTAACTGTACAAACTGTATCTGCACAAATTATTGAAAAGTATTGCACAGACTCTAGTTCTCCACTGCTGTTATAACATCTGCACAAACTTCAGTGCTAGTCAGACGGTTTTAAGAGATACTGTTTTATTAATAGACTGGATATAGAATTTTTCATATTGAAACTGTTACTAACCTCTTGCACATACAGTGTAAAAGTCAGTTTCCACTTTTGTAGGTTAATACTGCATCTAACTTCTCTCTTTCTACTTCTATTTCTAGTACAAGTTTAAAGTTTATATTTAATACTCCATTTCTAGTTTAAAATGTATATTTTGTATTCTATTTATATACTTTTTGTTCTATGTGCCCTATTTGTTCTTTCTTCCCTGTTTCTTGTTGCACTGTGTAATCTGGAGCCACGTCGTCTTGTCTCTCTGTATGTCTGTACAGTGTATAGCAGAGGTGACAATAAAGTTTACTTTGATTTTGATCTTTATGAATAATGAATTTAATGCAAATATCTAAAAAGTAATGCAAAAAATACTCCCTCCAACACTTAGTCTGAGTGGTGGTCCCTGGGACAGAACCAGTTGAAAACCTCTGGATTGTATCATAATGACGTTGCTTGGTGATTTTCTGGCTGTGGCATAAAAATTCAGTAGCAACTACAGCTGCCCAATCTGTGATCCATGCCCAATCTGCGTGCAATGTGAAGTAATTAAAAAAAATTGACTGCATGCATCGCAGTGCATCGTGATGCATCGTGGTGCATCGAGATATTGAATCGAATCGAAGATGTGATAATCGTAATCGAATCGAATCGTGAGACCAGTGAAGATTCACACCTCTAATGTGGCAGTTCGTTTGGAGCGCACTGTGCATGTATATTCTAATTGTTGCGTCGTTTGGGATTGTGCCCAAACGAAACTTGTAATTAAAAATAAAGTTGTCCTCCAAAGAGGGGTGGTGGTGGTGGTGGGCTTAAATAAACAGACTATCTAATAAATAATAACAGTATCTTTATAAAGTCAAAGCTAGAAGGTGCGATTATCTTATGTGAGAAGTTAAATCATGTGTGCAAAGATGTTATCAGGAGTCAAGTGGAGAGAACTACAATCTATTGAATACAATTATCTACACATTTAAGACACACAATTTTTATTGTGTGTTATTAAGTTTTACCTTGAACCATCTCCTGTGCCCTAGTCAGGGCGCGTGTCGCATTCTGTCCCAGCCTGTCCTGGATTTTTCCACCCAGCAACGGACCTACGTCTACACAGAAAGAAAGGAGATGGTATAGTAACAGAGGTCAAACTGGATGATGCTCATAAAAACTGACAAATGAACAAGAAAACCTCAGAGGACTTACTGTCTAGATCAACAATCACTTGGTTTTTAGCAGTATCGTACTGACCTAATATGTAATCAATTTGCTGTTAGAGAGAGAGAGTAATCAAGAGATAAAGAAGAAAAGAAAGAGGAAAAGAAAAAGTGGTAAATGCATTTGGTAATAGAGAAGGATTCCATATATATATGCATTTAATTAGCTTTCAATACATCTGTGCTGTGTTGTAAATTAAATAATTTATTTATAATAAAATGGATAATCAGTTTCAATACAGGTCAATACCATGTGACTAATCCATCCATCCATCACCAGTGCTGTATGTTTTATATTAAAGCATTTATTTATAATTAAATGGATAATCAGTTTTTAAATACGGGCTGATGCTGTGTGACTAAACCATCCATTCATTCATTACCAGTGTTGTGGTGTATATTAAAACGTTCATTTACTATTGGAGTGCCGTTAATCATGGTCTGAATGTCCTTCAAATTGCTGTTGACCAGTTTCCTCATGGACTTCAGCTGAGAACTCAGGTTCTGATTGGCTGTGTACGCACAAATCACCCCGGCCCTGTATACATAGCAAACACAAAGCAAAAATAATTAATTCAAAATCCCCAGATGCATTGTTTTTCAGACGTCTCCAGTCAATCAGGGCAGCTGGACAACTCGCCAGTTCAAGTCCTGGACCGGCAAAAAGTACTCATGAGCAAGATACCATCCCTCTCCCACTTCACGGATGCAGAGGTCACAATTTGTTGTGGTGCTCTGTGTTGTCTGCTGTGCTGGGCCATGGCGTGTTCACAATGACAGGTATTCACTCACTTAAAATTGACTTCAACTAGTAGAAAAGCACCAATTATTTAGTCCTGTAATAACAGGCGGCACCAGCAGGTGGCAGCACTCACCCATCGAAAAAAATTTACCCATTTTCCCCCAACTTGCATCACTCCCCCAGTTTTGTCGCACCTACACAAACCCTTGTAATAATGCTGAAACAGATGTGTCTGGAAAGATTGTTGAAATTCCTTGCTACCGAGATTTAAGCTCATCTTCAATGTGATGGCGGCAGATTTTTTTTTTCATAGCGCAGCTTGCCAATTAACCCAGAGGGAACTTTCATCTAAGAAAGTCACTGGAGCACTTCAAACAGAGGAGGATGACGTGCGCTTTCTCTAATTAGATTAGATGAGCTTCAAGGAGAAGGGCAATCTTATATTCCGTTCAGCAATAGCTCATTTGGCTTAATTCTGAGCGAGGGAGCACAAATTTACCAGCACCTCAGGATACAGTGGGAGGTGCGGGTGCAAAAAACAAACAAACAGAGAACGGGTTCGGATTCACCTCAGATCAGGTCGGGATTTCAGTTATCGGGGATGAAAGAGCGTGAATTTCTTGTGCAACTCCATAAAAAAACAGAGGACAGCCATCATCTCTGTTTACGAAAACTCTGTAATTGGATATATATTTCCTGAAAATATATACAGCAGAAATAATTCTGTGTTTCCTCAAAGAGTGGCACAAGATCAAATTCAGGCAACATTTGGTTTTGCTTTCTGTCTACAGGAAGCAGTCAAGAAACAAATGGTTTAGACCCATCTTCAGGGAAAATCAATATCACAAGCAGAAGTAAAGATTGTTTACAAAGAAAATGACTCCAGCAAAAGCTGAGTTAACCGTTGGATTACACCGTTACTGTGCTATTTAGGATTTGGTTACCAAATGCCCAATCCATTAAATTCCAAAAATCTAAGTAAAAGTAAACTTTATTTTCATCTCTGCTATACACTGTACAAGTAGAGACAAGACGACGTGGCTCCAGTTTTAACAGTGCAAAGAACAAAGAACAAATAAGGCACATAGAATAAACAATATATAAATAGAATGGCGGCACAGTGGCGCAGTGGTTAGCGCTCCCGCCTCACAGCGAGAAGGTCCTGGGTTCGAACCCCGGGGTCGGTCGTAGGGTCTTTCTGTGTGGAGTTTGCGTGCTCTCCCCATGTTCGCGTGGGGTTTTCTCCGGGTGCTCCGGTTTCCTCCCACAGTCCAAAGGCATGTAATGTAGGTTAATTGGTGACTCTAAATTAGCCCTGTAATGTGTGAGTGTGTGTGCCCTGCGGTGTGTTGGTGCCTGCCCAGGGTCCCCGCCTTGCGCCCTTGAGTTCCTGGGATAGGCTCCGGAAGACAGAAACTTTTAAAATTCTTTAAACATTTAACAATTCCTTACCTCAAGAAAGTCACGTTTTTAGGATGGAAAGGGTAAGTTATTCAGCGAAATTTATTCACAACAGTACAGTATAGACTGTTTCAAAACACTAAAAACAAAAAATCCAAAATTTTACCCCACGCAACATAATTTTTCTCATTTTTCTCGGAAACCTCCGTTGCGACAAGTGACTGGTTTTGCCGTGGAGGGTCACATATGAGCAAAGCTATAAAATAATAAGTCCTATGAGTAATGACTTTGTGTTAGTCATTCAGTATGCCAAGAAATGCTTAAAAGACTGCAACAAGGACATTGCATTAAGCTTTCAGAAATAACAACATTTTAAACATTTCTCCCTCCATTTCCAGAGACTCAAAAGGACAAAAAACTGCCTGAAGTCACTGACTGCAAAGTATCACCAAACTCTTCCAATACTTTACCGTCGTTAAACTTTGTTGAATTGAAAGTCTACATTTCCATCACATCCTGACTCCTCAATTTCAAATCCATTGTGGTGATATACAGAGAGAAAATGACAAAAATGTCATCAATGTCCAAATACTTATGGACCTAACTATAAGTACATTAATAGAAGACTCATAGACTACACACCTGTACCCATCTAAATTTGAAATCTTCATCTTTGTGAACACAGCCCACTTGACAAACAGCTATGTTTTTAAACTATTCTGATCAGCATCCAATCAAGAACAATAACCAAAAAAATAATCATGTCTCATCACAGAAATCTGATGGGCATGTGGAGTTTTATTGGCTTTTTCCGTATGGTTTATTAGAACGTCCTTGTGTGGAGAGACTCATTTTCTCTGTCCATTACTCATCATATGGAACTCATCAGCTGCTCTCATCTCAACATCACTGCTGATGTGTGTACACTTCCAGCAAAACTGCTGTGCTTGAGACAGTCATACATACACCCGGTGCCATGTTACTGTACTACTGTGTCGGCTGCAGTGATGTGTTCAGAATGGCCAGTGACCCAATTACAGCCCTGGTCAACAGCGGTCCTTTGGTGTGGACAGAAGCTAGATGAATGGGGCATGCCGTTTAGAAGACACTCTTATCCTGAGAGACTTCTAATTTCCCAAATTAAAGAAACGTCCTCCCTGGAGCAATGTCCCTTGAGGTTAGGGGTCTTGCTCATGGGGCTCAACATGAGCCTACATGCTCAGAAATGTCAGTCAGAAAAACCTAGATGGAATAAGGGCGTGGTTTTTAAAACGGGGAAATTTTGATAGACATAGTGGTTTTAAGAGACTCTTGAGATCAAACCCCAAATCTTAAGGTCACCAAGTCAAGGTGTGACCTGTGACCACTACATTGCCACTACCACCATCCATCTGATATATATGAAATATATCTGAAAGTGAGTGATTATTTATCATTGTGAACACACCACACCACCGTACACAGTGCACCACAACGAATTGTGACCTCTGCACTTGACCCATCCGTGAAGGAGCAGTGGGCAGCTAACAAGGGCAACACCCCAACAAAGGCAAATATTAAATCCAATATATACATTGCATTAAAGCATGTGGAACATAAAGGGTCTTCATTGGGTCAAAGATTTGTTTAGAGCAAAACAATATTATCCCACTTCCTCCCTAGAGGCTGAAATCTATCACTACATTGCCTCTAAAACATGCCCAATAAAATAAAATATTCATATATTATGATGCTTGAGCATCATGCATACTCACTAGTGCAAATCCTCTTTACGGTCCACTTGCTTTACCTTCAGAGACAACCAACAAACCAAAACATGACAGAATGAAGGAAGGCAAAATGGAGTCCTTGCCACAAAGAGGCTTTGTCACTCCCTCTCTCTCTCTCCCTCATGTTTGTTCCCCCTTTGCCTGTCTCCATCAATAAAAGCGCTATCTGCATGGTCCAGTTAGGTCAGGAGAACCGAGGCAGACCGAGAACAAAGTGGCTTTGAGGATACGTGAGTGGATTCCACACGAGTCCACTGAGGCGGAACTCGTCCCGACACACCAAAGAGCCTCTGCGACACCTTCAATTAAGTAGGGGAGGCAAGATTTTTGGGGGGGATATAAATAAAAGAGAAGTGTGAATCCAACACAGCATCTCAAATTTGCACAACAGTTTGGGAACATCAGCAGCGTTCAGGCGTGATGACGCCAAAGTAAACACGTAAACATGAAGTGACAACTTATTAGGATGATATTGCCAGAGCGGAAGAATGATCTTTTTTTTTTTTTAGACGTAGCAGCTAATTTGGTTTTGGGCTGGGACAACATATCAGGAGAACGTCAGATCCAAAAAGCATCACCCTTGCTAAGCGACCTGCGGGGGGAGTTGGGATATTGGTCCATTTGAGATTAGCCCAGCAAGGTGTTTTTTAACTGGTCACCAGTTTAAGGTGGTCCATAGTCACGTAACATGAAACAAGCAGCAGCATGTTTTTAAGCGGATAGTACATGAACACACTCGGGAAAGTATTAACCGAATTCTTTTTGATTCATTGCTCAGCCCTACTAACACTCAGGACCCATCTTAAAATCTATGCTGTCTATCTTGTTTTTCCAGCACAGTAACTCTCAGGCTCGAAACTCTGCCAGGAATCCTGTTGAAATCGAGCTTCTTCATTTGGGCCGGTCCAGCGCACTAGAGAATTCAGGGCGAGTTGGCAGTCGCCTTTCTCTCCGCACAATGCCCCGCTGTGTTTCCCCCCCAGCCCCGGGGTCACCGCCTCCCGCCTCCCGCCACCCGCCTCCTAGCTGCCTCTCCTGGGGGGCGTGGAAGTGGGGGGTTCGAGCTCTAGGTGGGGGTTAGAACCCCATTAAGTGCCTCACCAAACAGGGAGACGACCTGAGAGCTCCGGTTACGCCCAACAATGTCCCCGTTCCAGATCTCCCGACTGGCTTCTCTACGCAAAACGTAACGTGATCACACCGACAAAACAAAAAACGGCAAAGCACCTGACTTGGACAATGGAAGCCACTGTGGATGGGACTTTTAAGGAGCACTGAGAAGGTGGAGAACAAGCTTATTAAGAGTGAAAGAATATTGGACAATAATAGTCACGTTGGGAGAAGCTCCTTTTAAATGGTAGCTTTTCAAGCTACAACCTACTTATGGTTTAAAGTAAGCTACAGTCAAGCTACTGTGTGAATACAGTCGTGAGCTACACTTCAAGCCCCAGAGAAAAGCAGCTAACTCCATCCAAGCTATTTAAGTCCTGGGGGACTCTTAAAAATGAGCAACACCATGTTAAAAGTGATACGAAAATCTCTCTATTTTTAACAAGTAACGTTAAATCACAATACGATGTCAAAGATGTTTTAGAGGCAGAGTATTTTGATTTTCTGCTTGTGTAAGTTACACTTAAAAGTGTAAGTTTTGTCTCTCATTCAGTCGTGATAAACATGGACACAGATTCTTGCTTCCTTCTTCGCCAAGGTGGATACCATCCTCTGACTCCATTTCGCAGCTGCTAAGAGCGTGCAGTGATGCAATGATTGTGTACTGTGATGTGTATACAGCAGCCCATCTTTGTAAAGAGAAAAAAAAAGTGGTATTTTTAGGCCATGTCCACACATACACGGGTATTTCTGAAAACGGAGATTTTCCGTTTTCGTTTTTTTTAAAAGCGCGTCCACACGAGCACGTTTTCAAAAATATCTCCGTCCACACGCAATCGCAAAAAAACGCTGTCAAAAGCATGCCAAGGCAGCAGGTGGCGATATAATTTTACAATGTATAACATTGGTGACCAGTCAGAAGCTCTGGAGGTGGGGACATCATTACCTGTTTCCGGTAGACAAACAACACTGGCGCATACAGTGACACAGTGTGGTGCACAGTGTGACGCGAAACGGTCCGTTTTTCAAAATCGTCGTTTTTCTTGTCCACACCTAAACGCAGAAACAGAGTTTTCAAAAATCGCTACTTTGGCCAGAGTTTTCAAAAACCTCTGTTTTCACTGACCCAAAACGCCGTTTATGTGTGGACAAAAGGCCAAAGCGCACAGAAAAGCCTCCGTTTTCAGAAATACCCGTGTATGCGTGGACACGGCCTTAGCGTCCACCAAACAGCTTTTTCCGCTGGCAGTGCCTGTTTTTAATGCAAATCCTATGAGCTTCAGCGTTCAGAACGCTAAACACCTTCAACGAAAAAAAGCTCCCCAAAAACAATGTGGCGAGGTTTTTTGACGCAACGCTCAACTTTTAAAACAGCGCTGCGCTCGTCAATGTCACTTCTCTCTTGCTAGCCAAGCAGAATCGAGGAAGGGGCGGGACATAAAAATTGGTGGTACTCTCCTAGCTGTTTACTTGGACGGTTTATTTCACGCGCCCAATCTCCACGTCTCAAAGACATGTGAGTATGGATTTCAAAGAAACATGTTGAAACAGGAACGAACGTGGAAGTCACCAATGGCGCTTTTCGTAGCTTAGCATCAACTAGCGCTGAGAGAAAGCGCTCTGGAAGTAAGGTCACAGGCCCTTAGTGTTCTGAAATGCTTCAGCATTATTTGTATGTCGGTAAGAGATAAGTTAAATGCTCCCTTTTATCGTTCCAAAGGGAAGTGTTTGTGGATGATGGAGTTCCATGTGCAAGGCGGAAAAAAAGAGGCCAAAGCCAGCTGGTAACTGAAGTGTAAGACAATAATTTCTCTTTTCTATTCACATGCAGGACAGAAAGAGGGCAGACTACAGGCCACGGCTGGCACCCAGACAGTTCCGTCTTTCATTCTCGTTTAGAGTGTATCAGGGGTCAAAATCTTTCCCAATCCCTGATGTATGTTGACAGATAAATGTCTTGGCAGAGAGCAACAATCCCTTGCACATGAAGGAACAGTGTATATGATGATATCTGATGAAGCTCACATGTGAAGGTCACTTTAACTCAAGCAAACAGGCATCTGGTCATGTTTCTCTGAGTCATATGAGAAAAATGAGCAAAATCAAGACAGCAGTCAATTCTGGAGAGCGTCAGTAGAGTAATGGATGATGCAAACATGCACACGCACACACACAGACATTATTTTGCTTAGGTGTTATATGTGACATATTTATTAATATTTGTAATTAAAAAATATTTTAAAAAGCTAAACTTCCTGAAATTGAAATATTTTTTTAAACATTCAATGATTTATTAATTTTTTACCTGAAGTCCTAATTTTATACCTACACACACACACAAACCTTTACCACCCACACACACCCACCCACACACACACTAGAGGACTAATAAGAACCAGAGAGCCTACAGCAGAGTCAGATTAGGACTGCCAGTGCACACACACCAACACACGTGTATATTATTGTGTTATTTTTTATACGTTAAAATTTTACACACACACACACACACACACACACACACACACACACACACACACACACACACACACACATACCTGTATCTATAAATCAATAACTTAAAACATAAATATACATAAATCTGTAACTTAAAATATATAGTTAATAATAATAATAAAATAAAATAATTGATTATTTATATATAAATGTATAGTATAAATTAGTAAAGTTTAACATTTACAAATATCTAAAGCATTATTTTGCTTAAGTGTTACACGTAATATATTTATTAATATTTGTAATTAAAATATATTTTTAAAAGCTAAACTTCCTGAAATTGAAATATTTTTTTAAACATTCGATGATTTATTAATTTATCAACTGCAATTTCCCCACAAAATCTATTTTAGCATACCTACGCAAGCACACTCACACCCCCCCACACCCCCACACAGCCTTCCTGTCCATGCTTGGCCAAACCTCAGGCACTGAACTGCTACTACTACTTACAAACGCAGTCTCTAACCAACTAAACTGGCTTACATCCAGACAACTGAACACTGCAGACATTTAGGACCAATCACATCACAAACGCTGAGATGCTGTAGCAGGAACCCTGACCCATTTAAAGCGCTCAGTGGCAAAGACAGCAATTGTATAGAAAAAGGGCAAAGATATCAGCGTGTATAGCAGGCGGTGACCATGAAGGAACATATACAGAGGCTCTGTGTGGGAAATGCTTGGGCGTTAGAGCTAGGGGTGGGGGTGAGCAGGAAACACACTGACTGCAGCTGACTTCTTTCAACACACACACACACACACACGCGCATGCAAACACATTTTGACAACCATGTATACATGGAGGCCAAAGTTAACATTTGCAAGTGAGAAATATGCCTCTGAAAGCACAGGTAGGAAAAGATATATAATTATATATATAATGTTGCCAAAATGTTCATATATATAATATGCTATATTTACGTAGTAAATTTAGTGAAAGTGAATTTAGAATTTAGTGAGCGATTATTTGTCCTTGTGAACACACTGTAGCACTAGTGGGCAGCTAACAAGTGCAGCGCCCGGGGAGCAGTGCTTGGGGGACGGTATCTTGCACCACTGAGGTACTCATGAGCAAGGTACCGTCCCCAAGCACTGCTGCCTGGGGGCTGCCCTTGTTAGCTGCCCACTGCTCCTTCATGGATGGGTGAAACGCAGAGGTCAGATTTCGTTGTAGTGCACTGTGTGCTGTGGTGTGTTCACAACAACAAAAATCACTTTAACTTTCACTTTCACATCTGCATTTGCCCCATCCGTAAGGGAGCAGTGGGCAGCTATTTTTCTGACAGAGTACATCATGAGTACCTCAGTCTGGGACTTGAACCGGCAACCATCAGATCACAGGGTCAACTCCCTAACCGTTACACGACCAACTGCCTAATTGCTATGGCATTGGTATTGATTAGGGTCAGGGTTAGGATTTGCATAAGAACTTGATTCAGGGAAATGATCAACACAAACATCTCATTACGGTTCTGTTTCTGGATGTTGTGTGGGTTGCCAGGTTTGTGCTTTAAGCCGAGCTCCAGGGCAAACAGAAGGAGAAGTGGCTAAAACAGGCCTGCAATACCCAAGGCAGACACACTCTCTCTCTCTCTCTCTCTCTCTCTCACACATACACACACTCTCTCTCTGTCTTTGGGCTGCAGTCAACAGTCGGATCTCAGCTCTGCAACCATGCCTGATCACCACACAGCCAAAGCAGGCACTTTATTTAATGTAAGAGCTTTGGGAAATATGTTAAATTTAAATGTGCACCATTACCAATCATCTTTAGACAAAACAAACTGTATGTGTATTAAATATTAGAACTGGACAGAATAATTTACAATAAACGCGGGGGGTGCAGGCATTTAAGCTGAAGATCTTAAAGGAAAATTTTAAAAATACAATATACAACCTTCAGCTTAAATTTATAAAATATATAAAAATACAAAAAAAACCCTACTTAATATATATAGTTTACATTTATATTTTTCATGTATTTATCTTTATGCACAATACACTATTATTGTGTTAAGTGTCAGAATTGTATAGAATAAAAAAAAAAAACAGGAATCCTATGAAGATATTTACAATAAAATCAAAACAAGCAAAAATAAAAGGGAAAAAATGTATAATTAGGCAGTTATGAGTTTAAGCACTAAAGAGTTATTAGTTTCTAAATATAAGCCAATATATCAATGAACCATCTCAATTAACATGCATTTGTCAAAGAAAATACTTAAAAATACTGGTTAACGTGCATTATATTCGCCCTGCAGAACGTTGCCCCCAGATGACTGCCAGCTTTGTACAGCTCACGACACGGAGAACAGCGAATCAGCCTTTATTCAAATGAACACATTAAACACAACAACCCTAAATCAGATTACACCGTACTGCTGGAGGCCAGCTCCTGAATAATGCTAAATAGGGGAGAGAATCTTGGGACGTCAAAGTCTTGCTTACGATGCCTTGTAAAATCTAAAAATAAATATGGTGGTGCCTCAAGAGTCTCATGGTGTCTGACCATCACACCATCGTGTGCGGACAGGAAACAAATCTTCCCTCTCTTTTGCACGCATGACAGCACTAACAAAACATCATTACCGCGTGCTAATTGGGTCACATCCTTGGTTATTCATCTTGTATCAGATCAACATGGTTTACTCCCAAATTGTTGGGACAAAAAGAATGAGGACACAGAGTAAAAGGTTGTTGGGACAACAGAAGACAAGGAAGGACAGCTGATAAAATGACAGGGAGAAAGAACAGAGATCAGTCAATACGAGATTTTAAAGATCAATAGCAATTCAGATAACTGCAGTAATAAATGTGTGGCATGTGTAGCTACACGACCGGTCAAACGGTTTACCACTTGTCCATTTATTTCATAGATTTGCAGGTTTGTTGTTATGAGGTGTTATCAGGGTGGTCGTGGTCTAGTAGGTTAGTAAACTTGCCTCGAGACCCAGAGGTTGTGGATTCAAAATCTACCATCAGCACTTCCACTTTTGGATTCCTGAACAACACCCTTAATCCAAATTGCTCTCAGTGAAACCCTGAAATTAGGAAAAGGAAGTTGTTCTAGATAAGCGCGTCTGCACAATGCCATGAATGTTATTACACACTAGGGGTCATATAAAATCAATACATCACGATACAGACATAGACAATTCTGCATCAATGCAGTGGCAGACCATAATCGATTTCTTGCTGATTTTTTGGTTGCAGCATATAAATTTTTAGTTAGAAGACCATCCCGGTAGCAACTAACGATCTGCGATCCATGCCCAATCAGTGTGCAATGTGAAGTAATGTAGAAAAATTGATGGGATACACTTTGATGCATCGAGATATCGCATCGAATTGAAACACTGACATGATGATCGTAACTGAATGTGATCGACAGACCAGTGAAGTTTCACACCTCTATTACGCACTGGAAACTTGAGTGAACAACTATGAAAAGAGTGTGTAACATCATGTCTGAAATCCTACTGCATGTCTGTGTGGTGGTTGGTTATAGTCAAATTCTAGAGCGCCCTTTAACTTTATGATTTTGAAGTTGAATATTTGCATTGCATCTGACATTTTGATAACAGATCATCCTGCTGCCAAAACGATGGTGTGCAATCAGGAAACAGACTCACTGATCAACAAAGAGATATAATTTGTGAGTGATTATTATTTGTCATTGTGAACATACCATAGCACAGCACACAGTGCACCACAACCAAATGTGACCTCTGCATTTAACCCATCCGCGAAGGAGCAGTGGGCAGCTAACAAGGGCAGCGCCGGGGAAGCAGTGCTTGGGGACGGTACCTTGCTCATGAGTACCTCAGTGGTAACTTTACCAGCCCTGGATTCTAACCTGCGATCTTCTGATCACGGGGCGAACACCCTACCGCCCCATCACGTCACCAACTGCCCCATATGGCTTTTTATTGCTAATAAAAGATACTCAAATGGTGAACATAGTGTAAAAAATGTGTTAGCATAAAACATTGAATGTATTTTTAGTGAATATTGTGTAATGTCAGAGTAACTCTTGGTGCCGGTGCCAAGCCCCTATAGATGGGGAGGGTTGTGTTAGGAAGGGGGTCCGGTGTGGACAACAAGGCAGTTAATCTGCTGTGGTGACCCCTAACGAGAAAGGCCGCAGGAAGAAGAAGTATTATTACTATTATTATGCAAATGTAAACTGCAGTGTGTGCAAAGTTAGTGTATTAAGCCCCCAATATAATTAGATTTAATTAAGCCCCCTTTAGCATATCATATAAGAGTTGAAAATTGCTTGTTTTATTTTCAGAAATGAACAAACATTTTGATCATCAACAAGAGGCGTCGAAGATATAAAAACACATAAAAACACACCATCTTCCGTCTCCCAATTAATTTTTGAATTGTCTTGTACCAGACGTTATAAAAATGTAATAAAAAGATGGTTCTAGAGGAGATCTGGCTCAGGAAGAATGAATATAATATAGTTCTCTGACTTTCCCTTACACTCCAGAGAAATAACCCTACAACGTAATCCCTCTAGCTCGGGAAAACTGGGTTTTCCCGAATCATGTCTCTGAGAAAAGCTCCTTTTCTGAGCTCCCGTGAAGCTGAGCTCTCATCCGTGGTCATCCCAGCTCTTAACAAAGGCCTTTTGAATGATACCGAGTTGCACTGTTTGCAGTGTCTACCATTGAGACACTAGTAGGTGCTTGAAATCCATGCTGATAGGCCTCTCTGACCGCTCTCTCTCTCTCTCTCTCTCTCTCTCTAATGAATCCTCCTCCTCTACCCCTGCCATAGTAAGAGCTTCATTAGTTGGCGCACCACTGGGTCTCCTCACACCGGAGGCTTACTGTGTGCGTAAGGCGGCTGAGAAACTTCGTCTCCAGGCAGTGTAGTCCGGGCTACGGAATCTCTAATCAAGTCACGTCCAACTGAAGTCATAAAATTCAAGAAGATTAAACATCACTCTTGTTACCGAAATCGCTCCCATATCTTGCAAGTTTTGGACTGCACTGGAAGATTGGGTACAAAATGGATTTTGTCACCAGTTTTCCTTGTCCTGACGTCAGTTGCCTGGGAAAAGCCCACAACAGCTGCAGTTTTAGATTCCAGAGGACCATTGTTTAGCCATCACCACGATTTGGCCCTGTTCTAAAGTCGCTCAAGTCCTTACACTTTCCTTTCTTGTTTTTTTGCTTGCAAAACCTTGAGGACAAAATGCTCACTTGCTGGTTGGATTTTTGGAGGCTTGATGAGTGAGCTGAAGTTGGTTTTTGGAGGCTTGATGTCACACTGGTCAAGAGGTCAACTGTTTTACACAATATCTTCTAATCTTGATCAGATCAGAGGTCAATTGGGGAAAAAAAATGACTCTGAGAAGCAAAATTCATGACTGAAACTGACGTGTAAACTTGTTTGGCAGCTAAACCAGAGCTTACAACTTACAATTAAAACTTCCAATTAAATTCTTTAATAAAAGACTCATGGGTCTGGATCAATGGATATTTGATTTTTAATTAGGAATCAATTTTATATGATATGCAACATTTTTACATGCATATATTCATATTTCATAACTTATTATGATTTTTTTAGATTTAGTTTCTTGTAAGTTTTTTAATTTAAACTGAAGTTGAAGTTCGCTTTAAATTTCGGAGGAAATCAGGATGCGTTTCACAATATGTTGTGCTTGTATTACTATGCATATGACCAATAAAGAATCTTGAATCTCCAGCAATTAATTATTCTCAATAATTGTTCAATTGTTTATTTTTTCAAGCTCAGCTTTTGAGTTACTTGCCAGATTCGACTTGCACCCCCGCTGCACGTGTTTATTCACAAACCCACACACACGCACTTACGTAATAATGAAGGTGTTGGTGAGGAGGAAGGCGGCGAGCATTCCTTTCTGGCAGTTGGCGTTCTTCCTCTGTCTCTGGTGCATCTCGCCTCCGCAGTTATCGCAGGAGCGGCACATGCAGAACAGCAGCCCCACCAGCGGCATCAGCACGATGAAGAGCACCCCCAAAGCGCCGCACACCAGGAAGCCAATCTCGTAAAAGATCACCTGAAAGCACCATCACCAGCTCAGTATTAAAAACAATAAAGTACACGAAGAGATTAAATACACAAGAGGCACGTGGAGGATTGCTAATCTGCGTTCAGTTTTAAATTAACAACAAAAACCTCAAAAAAAAAGCGGTGTTGAAATAAATCACTTAAGCGATGCATCGCGATGCAGATGTGGACGATTCTGCGTTGATGCAGTGGCGGACCATAATCGGTTGTCGGGGTTTTCAACCGGCGGTCGCAGCGGCAATGCAGGTGGTTTGTGACCTGCCAGTTTCACTAATGAAATCCCTTTTTTGTCTACTTTTTTCAAAAGATTTCCAGATGATTTGGGCATCTTTATTAAAAATGAATTTTATGCACATATCTAAAAAATATATACACACCAGCACGCAGTTAACAGCCGCAGACTACTGGTTAGTCTGAGTGGAGGTCCCTAAGAGAGAACCAGTTGAGAAAAGCCGGGATTATATGATGACACTGTTTGGTGATTTTCTGGATACGGAATAAAAATTCCTGGTAGTAACTACGGCTGCTCAATCTGTGATCAACGTGGAGTAATGTAGAAAAATTGATAGGATGCATTGTGGTATCGTATCGAACTGAATCGTTGGCATGGCAATCGTAATTTAATCGAATCGTGAGATCAGTGAAGGTTCACGCCTCTACAACAATCCCTTAAATGCTGCTTCAAATTGGATGTGGAGCATAGCGGTTAAAGGAAGGGGGTAGAGAGATGAAGGAAGCGCTCCTACATGAGTGACATCGTAAACTCAAGCTGCTACATGTACCAGGAGTACACATCTATCTCATATCATATGTTTGTCTGCTGTTCCTTTTTAAATAAGGGAAAGAAAAAACAGCTGAAAAGGCTTCAGATCAGCATTTTTAAAAAGAAAAATTATTGTTTCCACTCACAGAAAACGTGCTACTGAAAATCTGTGTAGCGAACAATGCCGAGAAGGGTTACATGGCCATCTTGGGGCGCTTACACCAAAAGACAAAAACGTAAAAACTGGATGTAAAAGAACTATTTCTTCCAGTGGACTTTTTTCAGACTAATTTCATGCCTTTCAACAGGGGTCATGAAGGTGGTTATGACTTCTGCTTTCTATTTAAAAAATCAGGAACTTATAAATCCCATTTAATGTAAAAACAAAAGTGCCCGTAAGGACTACAAGACCAGAAAAATAAAAACTAAAAAAGAGTGCCACTTCCCCCAGAGTCAGCAGTGCTGCAGGATTATCTGGCATGCAGATACATTATTTAAAAAGACAGCATGGGCATGTGCTGACCACCCAAGGCAAAGAAAACTGCGCTGTGAAAGTCCTGCGTGACCATCCCTTTAATCTCCGCATTGCAAATACTGTATGCTCCATATCGGGAAGCTAAAAGCTGGAAAAACTCTCTCCCTGTATATAAGGCTATTGAGGAGTTAAATGGTTTTTCCATATGGAATTCGGAATGGTATTTTGTAATCCGCCACTGCCGATCGAACTGGGCGACACACTCCAAGCCTCTCTCAAAGTTGCCTTTTGGGTTTTACGCTGTGTAATAAATCCACACCCTCCGTTTCCGGCCACATCCGCCATCCCGATTTAACATGGCACAGTCCCCACAAATCCCACCGCCCTCAGGATTAGGTCAGGACTAGAAACTATGGGGGTTAGTTTTTGGAATGAGTCTAGATTAAAGAAAGTATAAGTGGTCAGATTCGGTTAATCAAAAATACATTTGTACATTTGATTATACAGACTGAACTAAGACTTATTTACTAAGACTAACTAAGACTAACTTTACTAGACTTGTTTTAAAAGCATTTCTTAACACCTTTTTGTTATTATAGCATCCCATATATGTGACTAGGGTTTAGGACGTTAAAAATATTTAACTTTTTGAAAACAATTAAAAAAATAAGTTTGACCCTCATGAACAGGGTAAAGACTCAAGAGTTCGGTTCATTCTTACACTTATTAGTCGTGAAACGAATCATGATGATAAAATGCAACCCGGTCTCAAATTTGGTCTTATATTTAAAATATTTTACTTTTTGACATTTTAAAACAAACCAGAGATCTAAGTTTGATGCTCAAAATGCAAAATTCCCTAGTAAAGTTCATTTCAGTCTTAAACTTCATATTAGTCGTGAAATTGATCACGAAATCCTAATCCATTCTGCTCAACGCAACTCGGTCTCCAGACAGCCGCTGATACCTGAGCACATTCGGCCCTCATCAGCACCGACAGGCTTTATTCTGGCTGTGAGAGCGTCTAGCTGGATTACAGGGAAAAAACGCTGAGCTGAACTCGACGCAAAGGCTGAAGTGCTGCCTCTGAAATCCCCTGTAACTCTATAGATCTGGTGGTCACTTGGGGTCGGGGGACTGGAACGTCACGCCTAAAAATAGCAGACTACAGGGAGGGGAAATTTCCCTCACATTCTCTCGTTTCTCATCTTTTTCTTGCCATTCAGATTTTTTGGGCATCTGAATAAACACGTCAGGGGAATGTCCTACTCCAACAAAACCCCACACGGTTCTAACAACTGCTATCACAACTACACAAATATGCACTGAAGTGAAAGTTGAAATGTCTTTTACATGGCCATATTTATAAGTATTAAAAATATAACAAATTATGATACGTCTGTATACACCTGTACCAAAATAGTCCTTCGTAAGCATACTTTAATAAATGAAACACACAAAAGCAAAAATCTTTACATAAGGCAGAAAAATTCCCAAGATTTATCATATTTATCAGATTAAAATGATGGATCAGTATTTCTTGTTTTTCTTACATAAAATGTAATTAACTATTAATTAGGTAGTTAATTGCTAGTATTCTAAATGTACCGGCCATCACAACCAACAACCCACTAATGGAAATTCTAATTTCTAGAATATTATCACATGTGGTAAGTGAATGGCTAATCCATGTGAATCAGGTATGGAGGGACAATAAAGTTAGTAGTAGGAACTGAGGGATGATGAACGAGATTCACACTTTACCTGCAGCGTGAGAACAACGTTCTCTGGCTGGAGATAGCCAGATGATGACAAGCATGCAAATAAAGAAACAAACAAAAAAAGGAGGGAAAAGCAAAGCAAATGGTCAAAAAGACAACAAGCAAATTAAAGACAAACGTAAAAGTAGCGTTACCGTTTTTCCGTCAAACCTCACATAATTTCGCCTTCAGCATTAGTTTTGGGAGGCGGCGGCAGTTTTTTGTGACTTTTGATCAGTCAAGTGAGACCCATAACCCCAAGTTGCTACATGGAGACGGAATTAGGGAATGGAAGTTACTCTGGAGAAGAGCACCTGATTAATACTGTAAATGACGTAGTGTTCCCTTAACAAGGTGTTGGTGAAAAACGTCTTCTTTAAGAACTAGGGCAAAATGCCACAAGCATTCTTTTCCACACTGTAAAAACGATTTGATCAGTAAGTTGTGTTAGCATTCTTCTTGCATTTATTTGAGAATGATTTATGCAATTTCATGTGGCATTTATGAGGTTTTTTTTATGTGTTAACACAGGAATGTCATGTATTCTTTTCACATCAAACAGGGATTTCTTAGGCTGGGCCTACACTGTGTGATTTGTTCAATCGCTAGCAACGCTAGCAACTAACAGTGGACATTAGCAACTAACATAGTGCACACTAGCAACTAACAGTGTACGTTAGCAACTAACATAGTGTACCTTAGCAACTAACACTGTGTACATTAGTAACTAACACAGTGTACGCTAGCAACTAACACAGTGTACGTTAGCAACATAGTGTACGTTAGCAACTAACATGGTGTACGTTAGCAACTAACATGGTGTACGTTAGCAACTAACATAGTGCACTCTAGCAATTAACATAGTGTACATTAGCAACCAACATGGTGTACGTTAGCAACTAACACAGTGTACGTTAGCAACTAATATAGTGCACGCTAGCAACTAACAGTGTACATTAGCACTAACATAGTGTACGTTAGCAACTAACACAGTGTATGTTAGCAACTAATATAGTGCAGGCTAGCAACTAACAGTGTATATTAGCACTAACATAGTGTACGTTAGCAACTAACATTGTGCACATTAGCAACTAACATAGTGTACGCTAGCAACTAACATAGTGTACGCTAGCAACTAACATAGTGTACGTTAGCAACTAACATAGTGTACGTTAGCAACTAACACAGTGTGCGCCAGCAATTAACACAGTGTATGTTAGCAACCAACATATTGTACGTTAGCAACCAACATAGTGTACGTTAAAAGAAATTGGCTGAAAATGAGCCAACAATTGCATAGTGTAAGCCCAGCTTTAGAGAAAAATACAATGCCAAAACTAGACTAGAATAATGAGTTGAAATAATTTTGTATCCAATTTGATTTGACTTGACCCAGAGTTAAATTTCCATGACGAAATGTTTTACTGTGTGGTGTATTAACACCTTCGCTCTTAAACATTTCCGTAATTACAACTTACGCTCTAAAGGTTAACTCCATGAACTGACTGAACAGTTGTAACACTGAAAACTCATAACAGTTGAAAGTGCATTGTTTTAAGTTGAAATAAATGAAATGATGCATGTTAACACGACTTCATGTTAGCAAATCGTTTTTACAGTAGACTCGGAACCAACGATCAGGCAGAATCTACTTTATTCTGGTTAAGAGGATAATATGCATTATTTCTTATTCATAATAGAACCCAACAGCAAAACAAGAGAACATGATGGTAAAGGAAACTGGAGGCCACTTACACTTCACTTAATTGCAATATAACAAAATGGAAGAGAACAGAAAATATTTTAAGCAAGTATTAGGCATTTGCTTCTATCACAGGTCCTGAGGAGCCCCAAACTGTGCCTCTGATACGAGGGGTTCGTTATCAAGGGAAATCGGCAGCATCTCCCCCCAAAAAACAGGAGGGCGAAACTTCAAAGGAGGGAGATTCTGTTTAATTAAACTTCGTTAGAGCAAAACAACAAATGGCTCCTTCCTTGCTCTTGCCACGGGAGCCGATGCCAAAAGCAATTAGCAGCCCGACTGGCACGGTGGTATAACAGGGGGGCTGAGGCTCTCTCCACGGCTTTCATAAGCAATTTGCGGCCCGCCGTCGAGCCGTTTTGACAAGACGATCCGAAACACCTGAGCTGGACGCTCTTACCTTCTGGTACTCAGCCTTGATGGCTTCGAATCGGTCCTTTGCAATCTTGATGACGAGATCTGCAACGACAGGAAAGAAAAAAGTTGGTGAGGAGCCACCTTGGACTAGTTACATAACAACTCTGAGGGAGAAAACACATCTTGGTCCACATTCGTTCATTTGATTTTCCAAATTGAAACCAAAAAGTAAAACCACAAAACATGTTTTTCCCCCAGTCTTCGTTAAAAAAATTACATGAAAAAGTATAATGAATCCCATTTTGACCAGAGTGTGTTGAGACCGAGACAAGAACAAGACTCTGAAGGGCCGAGACCGAGATGTGGTGTAAAACCATATGCAAAGCCTAAGCCGCCCTCAAAAAGAGCTGAACAAAGCACACAACATACACTAAGCAACATTAATTAACATGTTTATTCAATATTCCTCTAGGAAATAAAACGAATTAATAAACAACGCAATATTCCTCAAATAGTTTTAATAATAATTTTCTCAGAATTGTGATCTTGAAATAAAATCCAGAGTCCCCTTTGTCTGAGTTCATGAGAAGACCGAGTACAAATACGGCCGAGTCCGAGACAAGACCGAGACTTTCAAAAACTGGACTTGAGACTGGTCTTGAGTACAACAACCCTATGCAGAGGTGTTGTGGACTGTGTGACGTGCTGTGTTGTGGCAAATAACGACTCACTTAAAATTCAATAATAAACTGCACATTTTACTGCTCATAGGAATGATTAGCTTCGTTTTTTTCCTTGGCAGTAAGAGAGTAACTCTTCTTGATTTGTGTTTGTCAAAAATTAAGAACAAATTGTTTGTCTTTCACAAGTTGCTTTCTTTTATACTTTGCATTGTATTCATATTGCAGAAAATACAATGATCTTGTTTGATAGAATGATTCTATCTATAAAGGCATCTATCTGGAAAATCGTGTCGTGTCGAACACCCCACCTGACCTTTCACAAAATCTTGCTTTGTTCGCAGACATTTCTGCGCATCCCAAAGCCATGGAACGCAGATTTATTTGTACTGTCTTGTAGCTACAGTAGACTTTGTGAGTGTTTGCATTGGAGCTCGGAAGCACTCCCGGCATTTCTGCTGACAAACGACGTGGAAACTCACGTTTGATTCGCCGCGGCTGACTGGTTGCTCGGCTACAGTACGCTTCTGCTTTATCCCTCAGTGAGCGGAGATTGTGTGTACAGATCTGGGTCAGTCAACCGAGTCTGTAACAACTGTGGCTCAATTCGCTTCAAGAACGATGCCAGTTCGCTGAGAATGACTCATTAGAAAACTAATGTACCTGATGGAGGCCATAAGGAACATCCAGACTGAGAACAATGCAGCTACACAAACAACCAGCAACTATATATACTGATAGAAAGTTCTCTCCAAATGCCATAAAACTGGGGCTAAAAACAAAAAAAGGTTCTAATCACATCACACCTCTCCTTTAGGACTAACTGAAGATGCCATGATATCACCTGTCTTGGTATGATCCTGATTTCGTGGTCAGATCTAATTACAAAATACCAATATGAAAATCGGACAAAATCTGATCAATTTCTAAACTTTAAATGCGGTGTTTCTTCCATTACAGCTTTGTTTGGCTTTAATTCCTCCACACAGCCCTGATTTTTTTTGCTACTTTCCCAACATGGATGGCTGACGTAAGACTGATGATGCTTCTAAATAAAAAAAATATATATATATTATCATTTTTGCAATGGTAACTATGCAAAATATAGGGCTGGGTTCAAAAAAAATCGTTCACCGATCAATATCGATTCTCGTTCGAAAAATACGATATTGATTTGCGGATCGATCTTTTCCTGCGGTTATGCACTACTTCTCGCGACCGCGCAAGGAGAGCTATAAAAACGTGAGACCGGCGAAACCGAAACCAAATAGAGCCATGGCTGAAGCTGCTCCGCTCAAATCACCGTCTGGCCTAAAGGCCGATGTTTGGCAACACTTCTGTTTTAAAACAAGTTATGTTAGAACCAAGTAAAACTAGTATTGACGCAAAGAAATTTCTAAATAAATCGAAATCGTATCGAATCGAATCGGATCATGACCTTGTGAATCAGAATCGAATCGATTCAGGAAATCAGCAACAATACCCAGCCCTAGCAAAATATCATATTTAGTACAGAAATAATATTCAACGTATTGCATTGTACAACACAAAATGAAAATTAAAAATGTCGATCCAGATAAATTGTTTTTACTGTTTTAAAGACGTAGGGCCAAAATGTATTAATGAAGCTTAATATTTCAGAAGAAACAACAGAAAAAGGAAAATTTAATCGAGATAGTTCTTCCCTATTGATGTCACATATCATATTCTATAAAGATCACACCAGGAAATTATATTTGATCTCTAAAGGCGTCCGTCATCTAAAAGCAGCTCTGCGTTAGAAAGCTCCATCTGACGGACGGAGAAAGGGAAACGGAGGCTGAGAGAATTCCCCTCTCCAGTTGGTGCAATGCAGGGGTCCAGGGTTCAGAAGCAGAGCTGCTGGTGGAGAATTAAATGCTAATGTGCCACGTCGCTAACAAGCTCGCCTTTTGACAGGCGCATGTTCTCCCCTCTTACTCTCTTATTCTCTTTCACAGACATTCCCTTTATTATTCAACAGCAACGCTGTCTGGGATGAAAAGACATCGCCCCAGGCTCCTCTTTCAACCAAATGGGCATTTGTATTAATCGTAAAAAATGTGCCTCCAGATTTCAGTAAGGGTGGGAAAAAATCCAGACGCCATGCTAACCTTAAGGAAGTTTCACTTTCCTGTAAGAAGACTGAACATCCACTTCCCCGTGAAATTATAGCCATGTTTCCTCAATCTTTAGTCAGCTGGATTCAGTGCCAGGTAATGAACTTCTGTAATTTCACACCAACTTACTGTAAATGTTTTACATCATTATGAAAGAGAAGAAAATCATGGTGATATTATGAAAGCTGGACAGGAAAATCAGACACTCACTGTTACAGCAGTGGAACAGTGGTGGTTTTAATAAGTGATGTTCTCACTGAAGACCTTAAAAAGTACTTGGCAAAATACAGAAAAAATATCAAATATGCATACGCAATAAAAGCAAAATTATGTCCTGGTGCTAAGAAACAATTGCTCTCAGGTCAGAATAAGAAAGACTGGGATGCATTTGAGCTTTTGTCAAGACCTGAAAGGTAAAAGAGTAAATGCTTTTATAGAAATGTTGCAGTTTATCAGAAATTCTAAAAGATACAAAATATTTGCTTTTGAATAATACAGTTAAGTTAATGTAAGTTATTATTATCTAGTCATTACGGGAGTCGGTGGAAGGACCTTACAAACATGGCGAGACAACACTGTGTATGTGTTGTGGGGAAGTTTCCAGACATTTAAACGGACACGATGGGCTCTAAAATACTTTCTACAATAATCTAAAAAACTATGTGTTTGTATATTTGTCTATTTATTCACCTGTACATCAGGGTTTCCGTCTTTCAGATCACTGTATGGATGATAGATAATCCACCAATCCATCCATCCATACTGTCCTGCCCATATTATAAACAAAGACATGAAGTGATGAGGCAGATTTTTGTGACTTTGTGAGGATATTTTTGGTATGTGAGAAAAGTTTTACATAAGAAAGTAAAAGATTTAAAAATATTTGCTTTTTATTACTGAGGCTAGAATTATGGTTACATTAACAATTATATTTACTTGTAATCTTAATAGAAGGACCTCACAATTATAGCATGACCTCAGTGTTTCTGACCTAGACTTAAGCCACGTTTACACATGGCCGTATATGTAATGGCTATTTCCGCCTCTCCGTTTTCAAAAATATCCTTCATCACACCAGATCGTTTTCCAAAAAGTACTCATTTACACGAATCCGCATAAATACGCCGTCAAGACCTGTTATGAGCACGCCAAACCTACAGGCGGCAGTGTAACGAGAAGCATAAAGCCATGTTAGCCAATCAGAATCGTGAAAAAAAACAACAACGTATGACACGACTTCCTGTTCCAATAACGATCAGCCAAACCAACTGTACACAAATGTTGCGCAGCTGACGCTAATGCATTTTCTGTCGCATTCTGTGACGTCTGAAAATGTGTAAGGTATTTAAGGTATGCGCACAATAAAACACGTTTTACTTGTTTACACGTACTTTGGAGGGCGTTTACGTGTAAACAAAAGGCCCAAACATATTAAAAAATATGCGTTTATAAAATATCTAGATACGTGTAAACAAGCCCGAAATTTGGGGACAAATTTCACACCTACACAGTAGGGACAGACATACCTTTGGGGATGTAAAATGTTGTCCCCATTTGGTTTTTGCTAAGTAATCTTTTGTATTAAAACAAATGAACAAACACTAAAAGAGCAAAAAAGTTTGATTTTCGTTACTGAGGTGATGGTTAGGGTTAGGTTTAAGTTTAGGGACAAGCATAATGTTATTTAGTGAACGTCTATTGAATACTCCAAGTTTAGTGAAGTAAACCTATGGTGGTGTGTGAGTGAGTGATTATTTGTCATTGTGAACACACCACAGCACAGCACACAATCCACCACAACCAAATGTGACCTCTGCATTTAACCCATTCGTGGAGGAGCAGTGGGCAGCTAACGAGCGCCCGGGGAGCAGTGCTTGGGGAGGGTACCTTGCTCATGAGTACCTCAGTAGTAACTTTACCGGCCCTTAATGTACATATTGCACATTAGGAAGAAGGGATATTTGGATATTCTTAGCGCTGTTTCTTGTGCAATCTTAGTGAAGGACATAAAGGTTTGATAGACAGACAAAGGAAAGTGGGTTAAGATGAGAGAGGATTTGATTTAAGTTGAAAGCTGAAGAGAGATAAGGAGAGATATAGACGGATTTATATGGCACATCTCTGAGCACATAAGAAGTAATGGAGAGACAAGTCTGGTGAAAATCGGCCAGGAGGATATTGGAGATGATTAAGAGGCCAGATCTGAAAGGGTCATGGTGGGAAATTTATTCAGGTCATCAGGGAAAGACAGCTCATATTTTTTCCAAAAGATGCTGAAGGAAACTTTATGATCTCTGAAAGTGTCATAAAGGTTCTCGGTTCGGTTTTATAAAGTTATCAGTTTCACTTTTCATTGTGCAGCACAGAATTCTCCTCAGATTACATTTACGCTCTTATCCAGAACAGCTTCCATTCCCTAATGACAGGGACAGAGTTCAAAACGCTGACCTTATGGACCTTATAGGGTTGAGTTCAATAGGGCCACTATGTCACCATTCCTTTAATAGACAATGGTCTCCATCCACCTATCCATCCATCCATCCATCCATCCATCCATTCCTCGGTTCACTGGATAGATGGATGAATGGATACTTTGATTCCTGCCCATCCATCCATTCATCCATCCGTATACCTATCCACCCATCCATCCATTCACCCATCCATCCATCCGTCTATCCATCCCTCCACACATAAGGGTTTCACTGGATGGATGGATGGATGGATGGATGGATGGTCAGTTCGATTTCTGCCTATCCATCCATCCATCCATCCATCCATCCATCAGAACCTCTGGATAGACGCACTGATTCATGTCCATCTATCCATCCATCCATTAGGGTTCCAGTTCTTCAGACCACTAAAACAGATTTTTATATTTCTGTTTTATTTATTTATGTTTATATTTCTGTTTATCCATCTGTCCATCGGAATTTCAGTCTCTCAAACCACTGTATGAATGGATGGATAGTTAGATCCCTATCCATTCATCCATCCATCCATCCATCCATCCATTCCTTTATCCATGAGGGTTTACGTCTGTCGCACCACTGGACAAATAGATGGATGGAGGAAATTATTTCTGCACTTCCACTCTTCCTCAAGGCTTCGGGCCTTCATATCACACCACTGGGCAGGTGGATGGATTGCTGCCCATTCATTTATCCATCCATCCAGTTTCTCAGGCCAGTGAATAACAAAAAGACATGGAGTAATGAGGCAGTAGATCTTCACAAAGTTACTCAATTTTGTCCTCTTTTCCCAAGCTCCTTTGTGAATAGCTTCTCACACACACACACACTTTACTCCTCTTTTAGCCTCTAACACAGTGTTAGTTTCTCCCCCCCCCCCGCCCACTCTTTTCTCTCTCTCTCTCTGACCTGGTTTGATTGCCTGCGTTCTCATTCATCTCACAGGAAGTAAACAGACTCCAGGGCTCAGTGGTAAACAAAGGAGAGGTTGGGGCTCGGTGACTCAGGGTCGGCTGTTACACCAGCACTACACCCACACACCCTCACACCTCTGTACCCACACACACCCACACACACACACACACACACACACACACCTAGCAGGGGAAGAAGTGGTCACACCTTCACAAGCAGAATTTTCCAAAGAGCTAATTTAAGCACAAACTCTAATTAGCTGTGGAAGACAAAGTTTTATTATAAACTAATAATCTACCATATTATTAGAAACACATTCCATATTATATTACAGTATTTTATATTATATATACGCTGTACCCCAACTTTTGTCACATTCAACATCCCAGACTCCTTCTACCCTATTCTGACCACAGTAGCCACTTGAGCTGCTATTTTTTTTTTAGCTTTTAGGCACATTCTCATTCTCAACACAGCGGTGACACCAACATGGTAGTGTGTATTGGGGTGCCACGAGTGTCATATTGTCATATCAATGTTTTCTATCACTAAAAGACTTGAGAGGGTCAGCAAGACCATAAGATCTTTAAGATCCAAGCCAAGGACGTTTCTGTTGGGAAAAATAATTCACAAGGGCCTAAAGGGGTCTACAACTAAAAACTGTGGTCTGAATAAACAAAAAGGGGGAAGAAAGTAAGTTTATATATTGGGGACTGAGGGTAGAATACCACTAGGGCATGGCAACAAATGTGGATATAGAACTTTGTTTTCATCCACATCTATTATTATTTACAATGGAAGTAAATTCAGTCAGTCAGTCATCATCTGAGCCGCTTAATCCCAGCTGGGGTTGCGGGGGGACGGAGCCCATCCCGGGAACCTACAGGCGGAAGGCGGGGAACAACCCTGGGCAGGCGCCAACACACCGCAGGGCACTGGAAGTAAATTCTAAGTGTATAATTGTTTGTTGTGATCGGGTTTATTAACTCCAGCTCCAGATTTCATGAGAACACAGCTGTAAAAGAGAGTTCCTTCCTGCCAGTTTTTTATTAATTTTATAAATACAGAGTGGATTTTTGCACAAGAATAGCTTACATTTTGTCCGGGAATTTACCAAAAAATTTACCAAAAAAATAAACCATTGCAAAATGGATTTGAATCCATTTTTTAAGTCTTGGGCTTGACAGCCTTCAACTCGGATTTATTAGTTTTGGAGATAGGCACGATCACAAGGATTCTAATGAAAAACAGCAGGATGATGCTTATGAAACTTTTTTCCCCATGTGCTCCAGAGAGCAGAAAGCTCGCTCGCAGAGGGATGTCACCACTGTGGGAGAGGAATGAGCTGCTGTGCGTGTGTGTGTTGGATGTAGGATGGTGGAGGAAGGATGTGGTATGGTGTAGCTACCCTCCCACACTGTGAGTGTTTTGTGCATTTAAATTGTTGTGGAGACCACAATAACGCTGTAATATGAAATACATGACGTTTTTGTTACCAATGATGCAACTACAGTAACACCTGAGTTATATATAAAAAGCTCTTACCTATAGTGTATACGTGTGCGTTTGTGTTTCAGGAAAATGTAACATCTCTGCTGTGTTTTGTCACTAAGCCATTATGCTTAATGTACCATCCTCCTGCTCCTCCTCCTCCTCGTCTCGTCCGCCATCTCTTTCTCAGGTCAAAGCGTTGTGGAGTAGTAACGCATCACATCATCACATGCCAATTAAAGGGCCGCTGACGGCTCACGTCAGCATCCTACCGTCCTTCTGCATTTCCTCTTCCTTCACTCATGTGCCCTCCCAACCTACTACCTCCCTCGTCCATCCATCCATCCATCCATCCTCTCATCCTCCCCTTCAGCAACCCCACATCCACTGCTGGCTGTTACTACGGGGACGAGAAACTACATATGAAGTATCGTAAAAGAGAGAGGGAGAGAGAGAGACGGAGAGAGGTGGAAGGGAAACCGAGAATAAACAAAGCTGGCGTTTCTGCTCCACTCTCCACCCAGAAAAATCCCGCTTCCATTATTAATACTACATTACACGATCTCCTACATGTGGCCAAGAAGATATGAGGCTTGAATGCATTTCAGAGTCACATTAGCACGTTATCGCAGCTCGTCTGGGAAGACGCTGCCGGGCTTATACATAGAGCTTAAGTTATTTTTCTGTGTGCGTAATATGCAAAAAAGGGGAGAGAAGAGAAAAAAATTGATGCCCATCCCTGCTTTCCAGTACAGATTAAAAAATAAATTATTGTCAGATTTATCACAGTTATTTGATGAGTTTCCTCTCCTTTAAATGTTATAGACGCTTTCTAAAGAATAATATATATTGAGAATAATATATAATCTGCTGGATCGATGTAACATTTCGCATGCAGCTAAATGTCCACATAAATTTGGGGTAAAACCTGATTTGTCCTACATGTACATGTATTATCGGCTGGGCAGATTATCAGAGGACGATATTAGCCATTCTGCTGATCTGTGTTTGATTTTGACCATCACCGATATGAAGTAATTACAAGGTGTGCTACTGTGGCTCCACTGCCGTATCTTCTCTCTGTGCTGTTTGCTCTCGACACGCTGCTTCATTTAAGTGCTCCACCCATAGGGCCATATGTTTTGCGCGATGCGGAAAACGCGGACGGAACCGTGGAATTCAACAAATAAAATGGAATCCATTGTAAAATGCGGAACGTCGTATAATTCGCTGAAATCGGCGCGTGGGCAAAGCAAAGCAATGGTTTCTAATCAGTTTTGGCCGCTGCAGCCCCCTGTACGTGTTACCTGTTGAGGCGGGACTGAGCTTTCCACACACACAAACCCACAGACACAGAGGAGAAAACGTCAACGGTCAGCTATGGTGAAGAGGCTGAAACACCGAAGAACTCAAAACAATGACGGAATTGGAGTGTTAATGCTAAGTTTAGAGCAAAACAATACCCAAATGATTTTTATGAATCGGGAGAACAACTGTTTTGTAAGTTTTGCCAGCACACGATACGACTGCACCCGCAAGAACACGTGACAACCACTTACAGTCAAACACTCACATCAGAAATGTTTCGTTTTGCACAAAAAAAAGAATGTTTTTTGTTGTTTACAGGTCAATGTTTTACCAAAGCAGTAAATGTTCTGCTGAACCCCAGCACTTTGTTGAAGTTGAATAACAGTCATTTATTGTGAGATTTTTCCTATTGCATTGTTCTTTTTCCCATCCACGCCGTAATTAGACACTTTTTAGGTGAATAAATATGATTATAACGTAAAACATGGAATTCAGGAGAATAAAAATGGAAAAAACGGAAATGAATGAAAAAATAAAACAGAATTTAGGCAAAAACTAACCGGAAGCCTTGTGCTCACTTATACCTCACACAGCATTCGCACACGAGCGCCGAGAAGCTCCGAGAAGGAGAGGAGAAGAGAGCAGAGGAGAGGCTGAGCTTGTAAAATTCTAAATTCTGACAGAGATTTTCTTTTGTTTTTGCATATTGGTTCCAAATATCGATTATCGGCCCCGTTACCTGGCAATAATCAGTATCGATATCTGCACTAAAAAAAACAATATCGGTCGGTCTCGTCATAACCACTTAAAATCTGCGATTAACAGCAACTGATGGGCTTAAAGGGATTACTTGGTCAACCTTCAATTGAGGAACTGGCAAATTCGTATTAAAAAAAAAGTCATTTTAAAATCATAAAATTCTTATGAGATATTTAAAACATATGTAATTAAAATTGGGGTGTCTACAGCTCAAAAAATATTCATTCCGATTGTGATTTCTAAGTCTTAAGTCTGTAATAAACTACTGTTGTATTCCTAAAAATTTTACCTACAAATAACAACAATCAGCCCTCAGCCACTCATGTTCACTTTATTCAGCATTACTGGCCCACTCGGTATTATCTGATGACTGCGGAACAGGCAGATGTAACCGTCACTACATTAAAAAAAGGCATTCGGCTTAATCATCTAACACACACACACTCGCCCCCTGTCTCCGTCACGTTAAACTGCCGAGCCGTCCTCTGTGGCATCAGCATGAAACGCGGGGATTAGCAGCAGTTTAATTGATTGGATTGAATGGCTGAGCCATTAGACGTGCCAGCTATCTGATTTGAGTCAACGCGTGGGACGACGCGTGGGACGAGTCGGGAAGGAGCGGAAATACAAAATAGGGGAGGGAGAAAGATTTACATAAGGAACATCCTCAGAGGGAGGACATGGGTCTCAGGTGCATATGAAATAATATGAATCTTGAAAGATTTTTACTTTAAATTACAGGCTTTCACTTGCTGTGACACTCAGATGCGCTACATGTCGCTTGCACTGACTGCACTCTCCGCTCTTATTTGTCACAATTGATTGTTATATTATCACTGAGAAACGAACGGGTCAAAGTCAACGGCCGGATAATAGTTTGGTGGACGGGGGAAAAAGTAATATCAGTAGATTGCAGAGCGGGTCATAATTATTGTGTTCAGTGGTGTTAATGCAATTAATAAAAATAAAAATTTGGATTTGTGCTATGAATAAATGTACAATTTCTATTAGTAATTAAATGATACCAAATACCTTCAAATTGTATATTTGATAAAGCCTCACAGAGAGAACGAGGGTGATGGATGGATGGATGGATAGATAATTTTGTGAAATAATAAATCAAGACAAATATAAGTAAAATAAATACTCCTTGTAAAAATGGGGATTGAACCTCTGCCATTATTGAAAATAATAATGATTTTATAATTCCAGGAGTCGAGAAGTAATTCTTACATATATTTGGGGCAGTTGGTAGTGTAACGTTTAGGGAGTTTGCCCTGTGGATGAAAGGTTGCCAGTTCAAATCCCGGAGTGGTAAAGTTACCACTAAGGTACTCTTGAGAAAGGTACCGTCTTCAAGCACTGCTCCCTGGGTGCTGTCCATATCAGCTGCCCACTGCTCCTTCAGGGATGGGTCGAATGTAGAGGTCACATTTGGTCGTGGCGCACTGTGTACTGAGCCGTGACGACAAAAAATCTCTTACACCTAACTTACACTTACTACTGAATTCAACAAGACAACTGCATTGTACTGAATTTTTTCATTATGACACATTCCAAAACCAATAAATGACTTGACTGGTGACTTACAGTAAGAATGAGTGATTCAACTAGAACAGGACAATCTGAAGACGCTAAATGAAAATGATGTATACATATTTATTATTATTATTATTATTGTTATTATTATTAAGTGTGACTATGACAACGTATTATTTATCATCATGATGATCTACTTCATCATATGTCACCGTCAACAACAGCGGGGCTTAATCACCAACCGTTCTTCAATCTAGAGGTCGACTGATATCGTTTTTTCAGGGCTGACATCGATACTGATTATTGCTAGTTAACGGGGCCGATAACCGATATGCAAAAAAAGGAGAGAAAATCTGTCAAAATTTTGTATTTTACAAACACCAAGCTCAGCTAAAACTCTCCTCTCACCTCTTCTTCTTCCTCCCCAGAGCTTCACGCTGCACTTGTTTGTGTGTGTGTGTGTGTGTGTGTGTGGACATGTATTTATCACATTGTGGGGACCTTTTGTCCCCTAAAATCACTTTTCTGTTTTTTTGGACTTTGTGGGGACATTTGAGAGGTCCCCATGAGGAGAAATGACTTTATAGAAAATGTGCTTGTTTTATTTGAGAAACTAAAAGAGGTAAAAGATGTGCTTTTGGTTAGTGAGGTTAAGGTTAGGGTTAGGATTAGGTGTAGGTGTAAAATTATGTACTTTAGTTATTATGGGAGTCTATGGAAGGACCTCACAAAGATAGTAATACGAGACTGTGTGTGTGTGCGTGTGGTGTGAGTGACAAGGCTTCGGCGTTGTTTGGCTACTACTCGTGTGACATATAGCAAATCAGACACTGCTGTGGGCTGGACATGAAATGAAGCAGCGAACCGAGAGCAAACGGCACAAAGAGAAGAGACGCTAGTAGAGCCACAGTAGCGCACCTTGTAATTACTTAATATCAGTGGTGGTCAAAATTAAACACCGATACCGACGATCTGCCTAATATCAGTCCCCCGTTAATCAGTCCGGCCGATAATCGGTCAACCTTTACTTCAAACCCACACGCAGCTCATTAGGTTTTCTTCAATTCTACATATAATACAGTGCTATTAAAATGTCTTAACTTTCTTAATTCATATATTAAGAATAACACTTGCCACACATTTTACAAGTCACACACAGAGCAGCAGTTTTGTGGCACACTGCAACGGGAAACTGGGGCTGCGAGCTGGAGTTTGATTAAACATTCAGGCATGAAACCCTCACAGGGCGAAACTACAGCATAAAGAGGAGATGTGTGTGTGTGTGTGTGAGATGTTGCGGGCTTAACTTCTGACTCACATTTTTACACATTTAAAGTAACTGCGAGGGCGAGAGATGGGCTAGAGTCGAGGGGCTACACGGTGCTGGTGGAAGGAAAGAGTTGATAACGTCTGCAGGTGTCACCAAAACCTTTCCCGCCCCTCACATCAGCACCGCGACACCAAGAAAAGCTGAAACATGCGAGAGACGCAGCCGTGTAACGGGATTAGCTCCTCGGTAGAGCTGCCACACTTTTACACACATCCTGTTTTTCCACAGCAGCAGCCTCGGGGAGGAACGTGGTTCCGGTGCAATGCTACGACAAAGCGATCACCACACACACACACACACACATATTCAGCATAATCAGTGTTAGAAAGTGTTGAAATAGAGCGAGAGAGAGAGAAGCCGAATTGCGGTGGGTGTAGGCTGGTTTCACAACTTACATAATACATTTATTTCTAAAGTTCCATCCACCTATAGACTGACGATGTGATATGGCATACAGCTACACCTCTAATCAGCTAGACGCTTGTAGCACTCTCTCGGAATACTTCCTTCCACGTTACTCCATGTTATTGCGTGAGGGATGAGCACAGGGGACTCGTTAACTGCGAGTGTTGATCTGCAGGCCGGAGGATTGAAGTAAGCGGCGATCTACGTCGGAACATGAACAATAATAACCTACTTACACACAACACACTTGGCCATGCTGTAACCATGCAACCGGTAACCACGGTGAGGAGAACGGCAATGGGTGAGAGGAAGAGAGAATGAGAGAGAATGTCGGAGAGAGAAAGCGAGAGGGACGATTTAGGGGGGAAAAGTGCAATCCCTTTCATGTTAGCAGAGCTAATAAAAATGGCATTAAGGGCTTGTGTGGTTTTAACCTCCAGCTCCACAGCAGCAGGAACTCCGCGCTTCATGTTTGGATTTGGACTGAGATTTAAACAGTCGCTGACCTCTGAGAGCGTGCATTTAGGCTCTTCATGGGAACCAGAATGGCCTTATTGTTAGAAGAGAATATGATGACACTTCTGGGACGTATTGCAGGTTTCAACACAATCACAAGCATTTCCGTGTGGTAAACGGGGATAAGAGCGAGGTTGCAGATGGAGTTACTTTACATTATTTAGGTAGAGCAGCCGAGAAAAAGGACGGATAGAGAAGACGGTCTCTTTGGGTCTGTGTATGTGGAGAGTAGGATTCATAATTATTTATCATACATAGTTATAGAAGTACAACATGGACTGAAATGGACACTGATTGTTCCTAAGCCACAGATGAAAACTAGGGGCGCACGATTCAGAAAATCTCATGATTCGATTCGATTCCGATTCTTGCGCTCATGATTCGATTCAAAATCGATTCTTAAGCGATTCACGATTCAATACATAGATAAATTTGTTTCCAGATTGCTGTTTTGATTTACTTATCCCATTTGAACTGGTGTTGGGGGAAAAGTAAACAAGTGCCATTACTTTGGAAAATATGAATCGTTTTTTTGGAATGCATGAATCGATTCGACTGATTCAGTCTGATTCAATTTTTTTGCACAAACCTAATGAAAACATTTAATGAACAGATTTAAGTTAAAGAAACCTCACAATAAACTAAATCTTAACACACAGACGGAATAATAACGACAACCGTCGTTCTTTGGATGAGATGACCACTCTCGAAATACACAAAATAAACATCATGCATTGGCAAAAGTCTCCATATTCCACAAATTTCCTTAAAAGACTTCAATCCGTTGCAACATCTGAAGAAAATCCATTAAATCCATTTAACATCCAGGGCTCCACTGGGGAGTAAAATCCAACCCATTAGATTCGTTCACTTCTCTTTTTTGTCTAACCACCATCTGCAGGCCTGCATGCAACAGCACCTGCAAAACTCTCCCCCGTCCTTTAAAACAATTAGCAGTAAACGCCTCGTGGGCGGACAAGAAGTACAACAAAACACCCACGCTCATAACAGACCACCGATAGCAATAATAAGAGCTCTAGACAATAGAGTTACAACAACACCGCCTCAACTGCTGGATTTAAAGTTAAGGACCCGCCGGTCTCTACTGCTCCGCTTCCTTCCTTTATTTTGGAACAATGATGTTAGTGGAACGAAAAAAGGGCGTAACGTAACATAACCCTGACGTAATGCTATTTCAAGTTGTTCATAAGCGACTTTCAGGAGAAAGTTGGAGCTACCGTGCATACAGTGCTCAGTCCCTCTCTCCATCCCTGCATCACCACGCCATCCCTCAATCCCTTACACCACGCCATCCCTCCATCTTCACTACACCCCCCATCCCTATGCCATCCGTCCATCACCACGCTATGCCTCCATCACTATGCCATTTCTCCATCACCACACTATCCTTCGGTCACTTTCTCCATCCCTTCTTCACTATGCTATCCCTCAATCCCTCTTCCATCCCTCCATCATCATCTTCCGTAGAGGCTTGTTATTTTCTATTCAAAATAAATACAAATAAATCCCTATATACTTTTAGAGTTGGCCTACTAGCGGCGACGTGGCCCACATAGCGGCTGAATTTGCATTGCTTTTTATTTAGGCCAACATTCAAGGTTAATGAAGAAGCCGCTTCGGAAAGTGTGTTAGTTATCAAATGTGATTATTTTTGTGTTCTACACCAGCTCTTATGAGGGTCGTCTTGAGGCTAGAATGAACGAAAAGCAGAGAAGGTTCCTGAAAGGAGAATGACAGAGGGTTCAAAGAAGTGTGCAAATTCAAACGCACTGATAGGACAGAGAGCAGAACACCTCAGAACCCCAAACGGGGTGGCGTAACGGTTAGGGTGTTCGTCCCATGATCAGAAGGTACTCATGAGCAAGGTGCCGTCCCCAAGCACTGCTCTCCGGGCGCTGGCCATGTTAGCTGCCCACTGTTCCTTCACGGAGGGGTCAAATGTACAGGTCACATTTGGTTGTGGTGCACTGTGTGCAATGTATGTTATACTGTCTGTGTTTGTCAATGATGATAAGAACAAGTCATGATCTCAGGAAAACGAGGCTGACTAGTGATCTCGCTTTCTTGATAAAACAACTTTCGTAATAATGTTGACGTGTCCTCTTTCGATTGTGTCATCACAAAAAAGGATGCTACAAAAAGGTAGCATTTAACGGCAGAAAATGTCATGGTTATTTTACACATCACTACGAGTGCAAGGGGTCAAATGCCCTGAAAATCCTAAAAAACTGCAGATTCTCGGTCGTGGAATTAACTTGTGGGACGATAAATAAGTAAATTCAATCCTAGATTAACACCAGTCTGCTGAGAACGACACGCCGTCGCCATCTGAAATCTTAAAAATGATTAAAAGAGCTGAGGATTGTCAGAGACCTTGGTAATGGGGTTGTTTAAAAGGTTTACGGCTCCAGTCTTCATAACACGTCAGAAGTGAGCGATTATTGCTTCATTTTATGCAATTTAACACAGAACACACATCTTAAAATCATATATTGCTCCGAATCATTTTCTGAGCTTCTGAAAATTGGTAATAAAAAACAGATTTGTCTATTTAGAGAAGCACAGTCAAATGCTTTATAAAAAATACTGATTCATTACACGTTTGGATATAATTATTGCTGGAATTTTGGAACTTAAATCAATAAACACATCCGATGTTTAACAAAAATGTGCCAAGAGTGTGACACTAATGCATCATTTGTTTCCCAGACGGTAAGCGTTTAGTGTTAAGTTAATTTAATAAATCTATTTTAATACATTGGATTTGAAGCTAATTCATCATTGGTCTGAACTAAGAATTGTTGATTAAAAATATGATCTTTTAATGTTAAGAAAATGTAATGCTAATTATTTAGAGGGCAGTCTTCATAAGACGTCTTGAAACTCCCAGTTACAGAAAGACAAAAAGGCAATTAATAAAATTCATAAGTTTGTAGATACATAATGCCTCACACAGACAAGTCGAGCACTGCTGGAATTAAAACTGGATGCGGAAAGGATAGCGGACTGCTGAGAAGTGTTACAGATGTTTTCTGTTGGGATGGCGTTTTTTCGCCGTCAGAGACCGACGTGCCTCTTAGCGAGACGCTATAAACAGAGCAAATTCAGCAGGGAGTGATGGTGAGTCATAATCTGACATTAAAATTAATTGCAATGTGCCCGAAAGAAATACCAGTTTTAGAGAGGACGGGATCCCTCGTGGCTCCCCGTCTTTTGATCGTGACGACAACAACCACAACAAGGCGAGCCTAACCGAGGGCAAATCTTGTATCTTTTTAAGGGTACAGGGCGTGAACACACACCGGGGATGGTGTTAACAGAATTCTTCTTTAAGAACACTCTAAAATAATTGATATCAACATCATGGGCAAGATTACGTCGATTCAAGGTTCTTTGCGTCAGTTTCGATTGATTGCCAAGCCTGAGTTCACAGCCAACCGTGTTGCTCACAAAAACACAATGCAACGTCATAGCCTCATAGACTAGAAAGTGTGTGTATGGCTATGGTTGTGTGTGTGTGTGTGTGTGTATATGTGAGTATGGCCTAAGGGTGGATGTGAAACACAGTTGTGCGTTTACAACTGACTGCATCTGCGATTACGACCGACCACGCTGCTGCTGCTGGCTCGCTTGCTTGAGGCGGACCGATGCAGCACGTGCCATCGGAAGAAAAAAAAATCTTTCTGCCCCACAAACACTCCATTCAGCAGCTCTGCTCTACGTGACCTCTCCAGCCCTACAGATGTGTCTCAAAACGTGCACTCTGCACTAATACCAGGATGAGAACTACTACCCGCTGAGCAGCGGAAATGCAAAAACGTGGTTCCTCCACTTCCACTATCGAACCAGCGAGTGTTAAGGTTCTCAACGGTTCCATAGTGGAAATGGGAGGAACCACTGCTTTTCCACTGCAAAGCGGAACCACAACAAATCTGCATCTGTGCATCGTTTCATTGATGGCTGTTTGTGAAGACACCAGTGCAGTTTTGGTACTTTTTTCATAACCAAGGAGCCTAAAGTACAAACTGCTACTGTGAGAGAATGCTCCAGGAAGTGGTAAAAAAATTCAGGAGGGACATATGCACCGCACTCCGGTTCGTACAACAGAAAACTAAAGCCACATCATTAAAACAAAAGCCACGAAAGGAAAAGCCACAGCACAAATACAAAAGCCACAACACGAAACGAAATGCCACAACGCGAAAGGAAGAGCCACAACGCGAAAGGAAGAGCCACAAATGTGAAAGGAAAAGTCACAACACGAAAGGTAAAGTCACAACACGAAACGAAATGCCACAACACGAAAGGAAAAGTCACAACACGAAAGGAAGAGCCACAACACGAAAGGAAATGCCACAGCACGAAAGGAAGTCACAACACGGAAGGAAGAGCCACAACACGAAAGGAAAAGCCACAACACGAAAGGAAAAGCCACAAGACGAAAGGAAAAGCCACAACATGGAAGTAAAAGTCATAACACGAAAGGAAAAGTCTATAAAAATGTTTCAGGTTGCAAGGGGATTTTTAATAGCTGGACAACGGACAGATTAAACATAATGAGAGTTTTCTAGAAAGAAAGTTTCACTTACTTCTCGAATTTCTTCAAGTTTGCCACAAACCATTTTTGAAAATATGACATTTTGCAGCAAATTTGCGGCAACATAATGCATATTTGAATCGAAACCTGAAGCCATAGTTCATCGGGAGCAATTGAGACTCCTCTCTTCCTAGGTATAACTACCATTTTCTGCCTTCCCGTCGCCACCGTCTGCCCCCGGCGCATGCCGGAGCGTGGACAGCCTTCATCGTGAGGCCTCTCGAACCCCCTGAGCGTGAAGGGAAACCCGTTGCCCTCAGTCCCGTGACATTACTGAGTTACCTGGAGCTGGCCCAACACACTCAGCATCTTAATGCCAGGCCCTAAAGCCACCTCAAAGCGTCGCAAATACGCCACCTCTGGATTTTTGAAAAATGCATGTTAAGTTTTACTGCTGCAGGCTGACTGGAAAAGATTGAGTACTGGGGGGTGAGTTAGTTCTGTTAAAATTGGGAAGAGGAGCGAGACAAATGTGCATGTTCAGAGATGGTGGAAAACATAAAAATGCTTTTGCTTTCGGGAAAATGGAGGAAAAAAGGAAAACGTTTGGGTTTGGTTGCATAACGGGGGGGGGGTCTGTATACGTTGGCAGCTTTTCCACTGGACGCTCCGACTCTCCGTCTTTCTCCGAGTTTGGGCTTTTGTTTCACTCTTGGGTGGAATCCAACCCACGCAGCACGATGGGTAGAGAAAAGAAACGGGTGTGGCGTGTATGGATCTATGAGCACTTGTTTTTGTGAAGGAAGGATCGACGAGCGCCTCTAAAAATAAGCATTTCATTCAGTCCTGCAGCCGTCATCCTCCCCTTTCGACTCAACTCAACTCAACAACACACCTGCTTGCTTTTTCCCTCTGATGTCCCACCATGCCTTATTGAAGCGGGGAGGCGACGGGGGGCGACGTCTGGCAGTATTTCAAATGTAAATGCGATACGAAGGTAGGATGGTAGGAATCTTCACTCGTCTTTAGAAGAGGATTAAAGGCCTGGGCGAGCTCTTTCTGATAGCGGGGGGAAAATGGCACGGCTGATCTGAGCCAAATTTAAACTCGTTTTGAGGTATTATGGTATAATTATAAGGGAAAGTTTCAGAGTTGATACATCTTGAATTTTAAGTTCCATTAAACGGCTGCTTAGTGGTTTCTGTGTGAAGTCGAGCCGATCGATGAACCGGAGCAAGCTAGATCTGTGTTTTTTATTGTTCAGAAAAATCTGATATTTTCCTTTTACTAACTAAAACATATCTACTTCCATGTTTCTCAGTTAGGCCTCGTGCACACGGACGTTCGAAAGGAACGCCCTTTTTTGCTGCGTTTTGTAGCTGCGTTCGATTGGCGTTTCATGGGCGTTCGCAATAGCGTCGTTTTCCTCGCGTTCGTCGGGATTTTGACGCCAAGAAAACGTTGCAAGCAGCGCTTATTCGACGCCACCCGAACGCGCAGCCGGCCGAACGCCGGTGCTGAACGCCCGTGTGGACGCTTTGATTTGCTCCAGTGAGCACAAAAACGGTCGGCGTTCAGTCGGCGCTCACCTGGCGCCACAAACGCCAGAAAAACGCCTGGTTCAGACCTCCGTGTGAACGAGGCCTTAGGGCTGTAACGACACATCAACACGTCCATAACATTGGTGCAAAATGAAACTATCGATCAGACATCATGCGCATTGTAACGCCAGCTGGTTTCGTCACAACTTAATTAAATTAAGCTTGATATCACAGGTACTTTGAGCTATAACTTAAATTCAAACAATATTTTAGTGGCTTTTTCACCAAGTGTGAAATTTGAATTACATTATTTAATTATAATTCTAGTTTTGACGAATCAAAGATAGGATAACGTTAACTGTGTAACTGAAATCTAACCGCTTTGAATGAGAAAAGCGACTAAAAATGGCAACAACGTTTCGTCCAGAACAGTCCATTTACATCTGTAATGTTTCACGTGGCTCCAACCTCCTCGGCTCGTAATCTTTTTAAAGTGGTCTTGCCACTTGGCTGCCAAGTTGGACAAGAGCTAATGCGTTTCAAAGATGTGTGTGTGTGTGTGTGTGTGTGTGTGTGGTTAGGGTGAGACTTAGGACAGCTCAAAGTGTCAGTGCTTCATCATCTTAAACTAGAGCAGTAGCTTCCATCTCTGAAATAACAAAGATTAATGTTGGACTCGAGTCCGAGACCGGTCTCAAGAGCAGTTTTTAAAAGTCTCGGTGTTGTCCCGGACTCGGTCGTATTTGTACTTGGTTTTGTCATGGACTCGAACAAAGAGGACTCTGGATTTTATTTTCGAGACCAGTTGAGACCATAACTTTTTGAATATTACTTTTAAAAATGAGTCCAAATCGGCTCAAAACTACCCCAAACTTTAGCATTTCTTCATTTTCAATCGATCAGAACAATTGTTTCCATTTTATAATGTTAGAGAGCAATCAATGGGGGAAAAATTATATAATTTTTTTTATTTCCTCATTATAGATATGGAAGAGAGAAATATTGAATAAACAAGTTTAACGTTGCTTAGGCGTTACATCTTCCACTGATTTGTCATGTGGTGTAAAACGTGCATTGGTCCGGTCTCGGTCTCGACCGTCCAGAGTCTTGGTCTTGTCTCGGTCTCCACACACTCTGGTCTCGGTCTCGGTTTAGGTGGTCTTGGCCCCATCTCTAGTAAAGACTACAAGTTGAAAGGAGACCAGCTCGGATGACTATCTTTTATCAGATTCTGGACTGAAGTATGGAACAGTTTATCTTAAATGCCTTAAAAGCCTAAATTTGATCCTGTCTAAGTTACAATCTGTTAGAAGAGTAAGCTTGTTTTTCTCAAACTCAGACAGCTCACGTCTTTCCCTTTCTTCTGCTAGATATTATTCAACCAACTTTATGTGCCAGCTTCCCGGACCATGATTAAGCCCAGACTAGCTTTGAGCTTCAGTGGTGAACCTCTACAGGCACTGCAATTTAGTCGGAGACTAGTCTTAATCCATGTTCAAGAAGCTAGTCCTATATTTTTAGCACTTTGTGGGAATGTAAATAAGAGGCAGGTTAACGTAATATTAGATATTTTGTGATCTCACAGCATGTCCGCCGCTAACGTCATCCTAGCGTATTCGCGCAGAACAACACGTGATTCGAGTGTGTAACTACGTCAAAAGCGCGGTCCCCATATGGCAGCACATGAAGTCGGAGGGGGTTTAGTCAGGGGAAGATGGCAGCAGCGAGTTGGAGGGGGTGTTGGGGCGGAGGTTATGGTATTGGGTCGGTCGGTACAATCTCGACTGGCATCACGTCCGCTTGAAGAAGAAGATGCCCCGGGAGATCCGGATGCTGCGGGCGCCGTGGGCAACGCAGTCATGCCACAGACATGAGAGCATGTGACAGCGCGTGTAGGGACGAGGATCAAAATACGCCGCGCTAACGCTGGCCTCCTTCTGCAGGCCCCGGAGCGGAACTGATTTAGGACGGTGCCGAATACGCTTGGCGTTACGTAACGAGGCCTTAGCGACAAACAAACCACTGTAGACGGAGTGCCACGGTTCCCTTTCGTCATTTTATTACAGGGCTGGACAATTAATCGGAACCGACATTCAGATCCTGTAATCGACGTAATCTTACCCATGATGGTTATTTTAAATATTAAAATCTTGTCACTAAACGATACGGGCGAAAAACAAACACAATGATTTCCAAAAATGTTATTTGAGGCAAAAAGTTTAATTAATCATGATATTGATTATTATTGCTGTGATATCCATTTTGAGAATCAGTTTATTTTTATCACCAGTAAAAATAATCTGGTACTGCAATATAAATTCTTTTTCTTTAATAAATAACGATTAAGGAATAGCCAAGAGATTGTGCATTTCAAGAAAAAGAAACATCTAGTACTAGAACTATTTTTAGGTCACCTTTTTCGAATGGCCAGAGAGGGAGGGAGAAATGCAGCCTGGAAGAAGATCGGACGTGAACGTTAATGACAGGGGAGGGATGTAGGGAAGAGGCGAGAAGAATGGTGGAAGGAAAAAAAAGCCTAGTAGAGTGAGAAAGAGAGAGAGAGAGAGAGAATGTGCAGGGAGAGGAGTTGGGCAGTGTTCCACGGAGGTCTCTGGAGGCGGCGAGGAGCAGGGACGGTCAAAGTGCACTGGACGCCCCCAGATATGCCAAGCACGATGCCATCTACGACAAGTCCCAGCTTGAAGCTACTTTCAAACGCCACCTTTTCAAACTACGAGCTACTTATGATAGAAAGTATCTAAACTACGTCCAGGCTACTTCACACCCACGGATGCTTGCTTCCTCTTCGCTAAGGCGGACTCTGCCCTCCGACTCCATCTCACAACTGCCAAGAGCGAACTGTGATGCAATGAGCATGCTCAGCCTATCAGGAGCCCATTCTGCCAATTCAACACCAATCAGAAACACCTGGTAGTTGAAAATACACGTCTTTGTAAAGAGAGGGTAATATTTTTTGCTTCAGTAGACGAAACGTTCTGCAATGCCACATCGCTATTATGTAGCGAGTGTTTATTTGTCACAATTGTGAACACACCACAGCACACAGTGTGCCACAACAAAATGTGAAATCTGCATTAGACCCATCCGTGAAGGAGCAGTGGGTAGTTTTTTTGGCAGCGCCCTACAGAGTAACCAGCTTTCTCCAAACCCTCAACTCCCTCCCTCCTGCATTAGCGTACTGGCTGGGTTTCAGAGTGGGCATTTCCGAGAGAGCGCATTGTTCTAGTTTGAACTCTGCAACCCTTGAAATTTCTGAGCGTCCACTGTATCTGCAGCTGTAGATAAGTGAGTAGACACAACACAACCTTTTATAGTGTTAAAATTGAAAAATGTTATGTTATCAAAGTGATTTGATGTGTTAAGTTACACTTAAAAGGGTTAGTTTCATGAATGTGAGTTAAGCCTAGTCTCGGACTGAACTGCAGTACCAATGGAGATTCACCACTGAAACTCAAAGCTATCCTAGGCTTAGCCTTAATCATAGTCCAGGAAACTGGACCATATTACTATTCATGTCTTTAGACTGAGGTAAAAGTGTTAGAAAGTTACCTTCAGACTGTGTTCCCAAACTGATTTTAAAGCAAAGACGATGAAATTTGAGGCATGTACACATGTAGCCGGGCATTTATAAAAGCGGACATGTTTTTATGCGGCCACATGTAAATGGTGGTTTCAGACACTGAAACCGCTAGTTACGCTATTTTTGGAAAGTGGAGATCGCTACAAACTCCGGTTTTAGTGACTACATGTGGAAGGGGGAAAACAGAGTTTTAGGTTCATAGCGTCATAAGCGTGTGACAGGAAATGCCTTGGCGTCAGGTGTGTGACGTTTGTTGACGTTAATGACTGAAGATGGATACAGAGCAGTGATTCTCCTCTCCCTTTTTCAAACTATTCGCGCTTTTTACACTGAATGTGCATGAGGTCAGTAACAGTTACAATATGAAAAATTCTATACAGTCTATGAAATAAAGCGGTATCTCTTATAAAGTCTGAGCTAACATTTAAGTCGGATCTAGTAAGTGCAGATATTACAACAGCAGTAAAGTGTACTGAGATATTTTTGAAAACAGGCTCATGTGTACCAAGTTATTTCGAAAACGGAAAAAATAGCCGTTTTTATAAATACCCGTCTGTGTGTGTACGGGCCCTGAATGTCGTGTTAGGGAGTAGCTAAATAAAATGAGCGACGCTACTAAGTTAACTACTTTTTTTCAGCAGCTTATTAGTACCAAAGCTACGTTTAAAACACTAGCTTTTCCAGTTGCTATTTTTTTTGCAAGACAGAGTCCACCTTAGGGAGGAGATGAAACAATCTGTGGTTGTGAAAGAGCCTCGATGTAGTTAGCTACTTTTTATTGGTAGCTTGTAGTGTAGCTAACTTCTCTATTAAAGCTGTAGCTTAACTACTTTTAATCAAATAGCTTGCAGCTTCAGAAGCTTCTATGAGCTTTTACAACGTCCAAATGTCAGAAAGAAAATCTTAAATGGTTAGGGTCAGTTTTGGCTTAATGTTGGTTCAAATATATTTATACATAAAAATTCCAAACAGATTGGGATTGATAGCAATATATATTACATCAGTTCTCTGCGCGGTTCCCATCTCCTCTACTGCTACAGCGATCTGATCAAATGTGGGCCAACCAGAGGAATCCAAACACACTTATTCACAATACTCCTCTGTTGCCCTGGTAACTGCTCACTGGAGGCACTTTTTCTGGTTTAGGCTGAGCTCTATTGTTCAGGACGGGAGACTCAGACTTTTCATATTCTCTGTCACTGTCACTGCAAGCCGACTCAATGGGACACTTTACTCAAAGACGCTTAGCATAAGGGTACTACTCACATTAACATCCCTCAGCGGAGTGTCCCTTCAAAGGGTTAGAGGAGCAGTCACTCATCTCTTAATGCCCCAGAAATCAAACCTCAAAGTCAATGGGCTACAGACGCGGCAGATCAAAAGTCACATCCCGATACGATATTATATCAGTTCAATGGACAATAATTTGATGTCTGCCGATATCACAAAGCCTGCTTCGATACGATTTCACATACTGCATGATCGACATATGATCAAAAACTAATGTGATTTGAATTTTGAGTCTGTCCCCATACCATGTCCATCCCTGACCACATAGTACACATCTTCAAGCATAATAAACCACCACGTCACATGGCTCATATCATTTCAGACTTGTTTCTTCAAACATGACAAGTCTTTATTCTACATTCGCCAGGTCTCAATCCAAAAGAGCATAATCATGAAGGCAAAGCTGACAAATCTTCATCAACCGTGTGATGTTGTCATGTCAACGCTGTAGCAAAATCTCACAGGAACGTTTCAAGCACCTTGTAAAAAGGTGCAACCGGACACTACCGAACATGGCTGTAATGACACATCGATTCAGTGACCAACAAGCCCACAGTATACAACACATTATTCTACAGGAGGTCTATTTTTACTAAAAGGGTAGTTTTTTTTTTTATTTAAACAGCTGGTGGAACTCAGGAATAGGGATTTCAAGTGAAATTTTAGATATGAATGCAAGTGACTGTTAAATCGGCATATGATATTCTCACATGAACCGAATCGATTCAAAATCATATCGTAGCAGCCTTTGTGATAATTGGCAGATAATCGTTTGTCCATTAAATCACTTATGTTGCATTGTGATGAAACTTGTGATTAACATAATACAATTGTCCTGTAAATGTATTCCTAGTAAAAATGAGCCAAATCAATGATGACATCTATCAGGCTGAATAAAATATATTAGACCATATAACAATTACTTCCAGGGAGTTCATTTAGCAGCAGGGACTAGCGACGAACAAGCAAATGGAGACTCGGTAGACTATAAAACTACACACTGCACACATCCCGCTGGCGTTCTGCCGTCCAAGTGAAATGCTGGATTAATATCAGATCTTCTTCTCTGTCTGGGAGCTTTATTGTCCTAATTAATTTGCCAAGCCGCAACAGCTGTGGCTATTTTCGATCGGAGAATTGAGAAAGGGAAGTGTGAGTGTGTGTGTCAGGTGAGAGACAAAATGGTCTGACATACTGTACATTCAATGGAGGCTCATTGATCGTTCATATGAAACTTGAGGTTGGACCCATAGGACCACGTTTATTGGCAGCTACCTTCAAAACAACTTGTGAGTGGATTAAGATGGACCGGTGGTGGTGCTGGTGGTGGTCTGGGATATTGAAACCATGGGTTTGGTGATAATTTTGGGTTTATCTGACCTACAAAACAAACACCCACCTAGTAGTGATAAAAATGCATGCAATTGCACATATATCAGCACAACACACACTTCCACGTCTGGGTCAGTGCTACATTGGGAGGAAGCACCATCTAGAAAAGTTTCCAGTAAACCGTGATTCAGAAGTGAATTAGTCATAACTTGTGGTGCATCAGTGGTGAATAAGTCATAAATTAGGAGTTTACCCTATATTCAAATTAGACACAGACCTAGCAGAGACAGTGATAAAAATGCATGAAACTACACACCATAACACACTCCCATTTCAGTGTCAATGCTACACCGGGAATAACCCATCACCTGAAAAATTCTAAGTCAGCCACTGGTGAATTAGTGATAACTTAGAGGTGCATTAGAGGAAGTCTTAAATGGGGGGGTGTACCCCAGATCCAAATGAGACATTACAATAAACACATCTTCTAAGAAGGGCATCACTTCTAGGTGACCCGTCCTTTTGCAGGTTATTTGCAGAGGTAGCAGGCCGGGGACAAGCACATCAGCATATGGCACTAGAAGATTAGCAGATTATCTTATTAGGAGGTGAGTCAGAGGGCCACAGTCCTAATCTACAGATTTACTATTGATGAAGGAAAGAATTGGGGTGGACTTAGAGACACAGTATGTGTCAGTGTCAACACTAGAGCATCTGAAGAAAGGATTGAGATGGGGAGGGGAAGAATTTTTGCAACATCTACCTGTTGATAGGCCATATATTTTTATGTGTGTGGACAAACACATGGAAAAACAAACAAACAAATAAATAAAATCTGTTCTTACCTTCTGGAAAGGCGTTAGGCTGGACCACGCGTAAGAATGCGTGCACCATGTTGAATAAAATCCGGATGATACCGGGTTCGTAATAAGGGACAGTGTCGTAAACTCCGAAAGGAACGGTGCCGAAATCTAAAACCTTGATGTCCGGCTGCGCCACCGCGATCTTCCCGAGCACCAAGCCCCAGCACAGGAGCACCAAACCCGGGCTCCACTGCATGGCTGTCAGCGCTTACAATTTGTGCAGGCAATAAAGTGAGGTTGTAAAATTAATAATTACGATTAAAAATGGAAACGATTACAAAACGGAAAACCGGTCCTGTTTGTATTGAGTATCAACACAAAAAGAGAAAAATTCAGCGTGTCAAGTGCGTCGCGGGAGGCCAGCAGCATCGTCCCCGCGGTGCGCGGCTCGTCTGCGGCGTGAGATCTCCGCTTCTGCCGCGGTGGGAGTGAACAAGTGGATCCTGGAGCGTTAAAAAAAAAAAAAAGAGTCGACTCTTTTTGAACCGAATCCTTTTGGTATCTGACGAGGCGTTTCGTTTCTAAGCCTGTTTGGGACATTTATTTTGGACAGTGCTTTTTTTTTTGCTGCAAGATTAAGGAACAATGTGTAAAAATAAGAGTCTGTAACGTCATAAAATTGTCTCTCATGTCGTATTTATTTTTTAAAAAGGGGGAAAACGTAATAATTTCACCCATTAAGCGAGCTCCCTCTGGTGGTCACAAATAACACTTCCGATAGTAAAGTGAGCGATTATTTGTCATTGTGAACACAGCACAGCACAGCACACAGTGCAGCGCAGCGAAATGTGACCTTTGACCCATCCGTGAAGGAACAGTGGGGAGTTAACAAGCGCCCGGGGAGCAGTGCTTGGGTACGGTACCGTCCTCATGAGTACCTCAGTGGTAATGTTACCAGCCCTGGATTCGAAACTGTGAGCTTCTGATCACGGGGCAAACACCCTACCGTTATGCCACCAACTGCCCCGGGGAAAAGCGCAGCTGTGGAAAGTAAATGTCTTGAGTTTGGCTCAGAGACGGACTCAATATCGTCTTCTTTATCTAGTCGGATTTTTTATTCTACAAGTACAGTTAATATGGTGAAACATCATTATTAAGCTGTAGTTTATGATATTTTGCAGCTCGTAACATAACGATTAAGGAGCTGGCCCCCATGATCAGAAGGTCGCCGGTTCGAGTCCTGAGGTACTCATGAGCAAGGTACCCTCCCCAAGCACTGCTTCCCGGGCTCTGCCCAAAAGCTGTCCACTACTCATTCACTGATAGGTCAAGTGCAGAGGTCACCTTTGGTTGTCGTGCACCGTGTGCTGTGGTGTGTTCACAATGACAAATACTCACTCACTTTGTAACATCAAAGGAGTCCAAACCATTTCTCACATTCATGCTACTCGGGTCCTCATCTAGTGTCTCACTTATCTAAACTTACGACATCTGGACATCTTTGAAGATGGCACAGCTTCTTCAGATGATTCCAGCTGTGACACCAGTCTACATTGTTCCAAAATTCTCACATCTTAAATTTTAAGTCCTGAACCGGTAAATGTACTACTGAGGTACTCATGAGCAAGGTACCAAAGTACCCAGGTCCTTCTCGCTGTGAGGCAGCAGTGCCACCGTGCCACTGTGCCACCCCTTGAGGAGTCAGCAAAGTTTGGTCTTCATATTGGTAAAACAAGACTTCAATTGCAGTAGGAACAGTGGCGCTGCCGCCTCACAGCGAGAAGGTACTGGGTTCGATCCCCAAGTCCGTCGTAGGGTCTTTCCGCGTCCAGTTTGCATGCACGCTTGCGTGGGTTTTCTCCAGTTTCCTCCCTTAGTCCAAAAGTGTGCACTGTAGGTTAGTTGGCGAATCTAAACTGGTCCCGTAAGGTGTGACTGAGAGTGTAGTTGCGTGAGTGCGTGTGCCCTGTGGCGAGTTGGCGGATGCGCAGGGTTGATTCCCGTCCAGCGCCCATAGTCCCGGGATGGGCTCCGGTCCCCGAGACCCCGATAGTGATTAAGCGGTTCAATATTGCAATAGATCGAATAAAAAATGACGTTACAATAAATTCCAAACCCAGATGTTGCACATGTTTGAACATAAAGATGTCATAAGCCTTTTTTCTGGAGTAATGCTTTAAGGAAAAACATCTGGAACATTTATGAGCGCATGGTTTTTGTGGTATAAAGCCAAAATCATCTCAGTCTTCCACAAGAACTCAATTTGATAAAGCCGGCTGAAATTTGCAGGAAAAAGATGATCTTTACTCATCATTCCAGACGTCATCACACAACTCTGTTACAAAATATTTTATTAGCCATCCCCCAAACAGGAGTCTTACATAAAATTTACATTTATTAGTCTTCAATCTGTAAACACAACATTTTTCTCCATTAAATCAAAAGGAATATTTTAAAGCTGCCAAATGGGCACAATAAATTACTTCATAACTGAGATCTGTATATAACATTTCCTCTAAATTATACAATTTTATTGCCATTCTTTAACAAAAGACAATTATGAGCTTTTAATGGATGAATTCACATGAAATGTAATGAATGTCAACACCTTTCCAAAAACAAACAGCAGGGGTTATGATCATAACAAACCTCAATATTTTAGTATAATTACCCATCACATTATGGAAAAAAACCCCCAAAAACGGTTCCATATTGATCACAAACATCAAAAATGTTAAGAAATGTACATATTAAGGCTTAAGACAAGGTGGTAAATCAGTGCAGCGTTACCTCAGCTGGTTTGTCCTGTGCAACGGAGCATAATTAGAAATTGTTTAACAGAGAACAGTAAAAACTGAGGAATAAAAGAGTTCCATGACATGATTATCATTCGGTCACTGGGTAAGGAATGTTTATAGATGATAATGAAGGAGAGACGCAGATCTCTGGACATTTATAATGTAGAACTACCTGTTCGGACTGAACATGTGGTCAGTGGGTGAGCAGTAAAGTGCTAAAAAAAAACTGACCTCGTAACACTTTTTAAGTCTTTCTTTAAGTGAGCAAAAGTAGGCACTAACTAATCTATTATGCAAATCAAATCATTTGATCTTATATTTTAACGCTTAATTTTAAGAATTCATCTTTTTGATGAGATGCAGCATTTCAGCTAAATTTGCTTTTTAAAAGCCTCATTTCTTCCGGCGTAGTGGAACGTTCGGGTTCGACCCTCTTGTCTCTTTTGTCGAGTCCTGACCAGTGAGAGGATCCTGCCCTTTCCCCGGAAACCATCCGTCCATCCATCCATCCTGGAGCCACCTTCGTCCGGTTTGACGGGCTTGCCATGGGAAACGATTGTTGGGGAGGGGAAAAAAAAAAAAAACTCCCTGATTGTTCCAAGCGGACTCCGACTCACTACCTTGTGGTGCTATGGTGGGTGTCTTTGGCTCTTGGCTTCCTGAGTGGAAACTTCAGTGCTCAAAGTATGCGGTTCCCACACAAGGTGAAGCGGTCGATCTCCAGCAGGTCTTTCTTTGGGGCTCTGTGTTTCAGCTTGGGGGACTGAGGAGTTTCGCCGCTGCTGCCGCTGCTCTCCTCCTGTTTAACGGGGGGCTCTGGAGAGGGACTGTCAGTCTCTTTTTTGGTTAAAGGAGGCGACTCGGGGGGAAACGGACTGGCGGTCCGGCGCGCCGGTTGCTTTGTGACGGAGGGCGAAGGACAATGTGCCTCTGACTCACCTAAGAACAGTAGAAGAAGGTTACAATAAGAGAATACACAAACACAGATACTAGATTACTACTGCAACCCTGATAAGATTGGAGCTTTGCTCTCCGAAAGCTGAGAGGAAATCCTACATTTCCAAGCCGTTGTCGTGCAAAGAGGCAACAACAAACAAAAACAAAACAAGGCCCTGGAGAAAACGAGTTGAGAAACACGCGGACGGTACCTGAGGTTGGGGCAGGTTTAGTACTGCTGGGTTTGTGCGGACTTGGCTTGGGAGCTGGATCGCTGGATCGCTGATCAAACAGCTTGCCCTCCATGTTGGCCTCTTTGACGTAACGATAGGACTTTCCCAGCAGAATTATGCTGTTCAACACTTTAAGTGTGATCAAGCTGCAGGGAGACACGAAAAAATGTGAACTCAAATACCACGCGCCTCAACATAAACCTGCCAGGATTAAGCGTCGTACATATTAGTTTTCCAGATTTGAAAAGCGCAACGTTTATCCTAACGTTTGTCCCGTGATCGGAAGGTCGCTGGTTCGAATCCCGGGACCGGAAAAAGTACCACCGAGATACTCGCGAGCAAGGCACTGCCGAGTGCTCCTGCACGGTTGGGTCAAACGCAGCAGAAGTGATGGGATGTGTTTTTACTTAAGACAGCACGGTAAATGCGAGGCGTTTCAAAATCTAGGCTGGTGTGTTTCAGTTTGAGAGTTGGGTCAGAATGGCGATGGTGTGGTGTGTTGTGTTGTGAGTTACCCCAGGTAGAAAAGCAACAGACAGACGGACGACAGGGCTCCCTGGATCTTCACCGAACTCATCACCACACGGATCAGCTGCAAGGGACGGACGGACGGAGAGATTTGTTACCTACACATTCATAATACAACTTAAATCCTGCTTTCTCCAACGGCAAGTCAAGAAAACCAAAGATGGAGAAAGTGAACGAGGTAAAGGGAAGAACGCAGAGGAACGTGAGGGGATGAGGAGAGAGAGAATTTAAACTTTAATGTTAAAATAGAAACATTTGACATTTCCATCAAACTCTCACACATAAAAAACCCCAGGATAGAAGGATAGAGAAGGAAGGGAAGCAGAGAAAGAGAGAGAATTTAATCACACATCACACATTTGCACGCAAGCTCACCGCAACAGCGCGAGCGCGACTGCACAAGCTCTAAAATCTCCCAAAAGCTGGCACCGTCTCCCGCTTTGCCGCGAGCTATAACAGCTCCTGCCATCTGCTTTATCAAGTCAGTCGCGCTGCGGTGAGAGACAGTGACGGGAGCAACAGAGGTTGAGAGGAGGAGTTGTTTTCTCACCAGGACGGCTAGCGGCAGAGGGATGAAGCCCATTCTCCTGGCCACCGAGTCGCTGTAGTCCGTGTACGCCTGCTCACGCCAAGCCAAAAAAAAAAAAAACCACGCCGGTTAGTCACGTTAAGAAACGGCGGCCGGCGTTAAAGTGGTCTGGCGTCAGCGCAAGCAGCTTCAGACTTACGTTCTGCTGTCGGCTGCTGACGAGTTCCAACGCCAGGCTGGCCTTGTACTCGCTGTACACCTACACACAGAAAAGGAAAGATCAGAGATCAAAGAAAGATCAAAATCCCACCAGTAGACACTGCTGGCCGGTTGGGAGGCGTTACAACTCTTCACGAACGGACGCTCACATCAGCCGTGATGTCGTTGAACTTGGTGATGAAGGCGTGCTTCACCACGTCCACCGCCACCTCCGACGCCACCACCATGCCCACGTCCGGCAGCAAAACCCACAGGTGATCTGGAAACAGCAACGACTTTCACAATCAGTGTCTTAGAAATCGAGAAGAAAAAAAAAAAAAAAAAAAAACACCCACGTTTTGGAACCAATCGAAGCCTCCGCCCACAATATGGGAGGATCGTTTGGAGTGCGATGCACTTTCGCGTATGGCTCGTTTACATTTTTTATGAATTTTTCAAAACTCAAATATCGACATCGGTCACAACAATGGCCATGAGTGGAAGGTGAGCGCGAGGTTCGCGTTGAGGCAGGTACCCGAGTTCCACGAGAACTGCTCCATGTTCCTGAGACACACGATAAGCAGCAGGATGTAGTTGGTGAAGCGCTCCTTAATGTCTGTGGGGAGAGGGAACAGTGCAACATCAGCACCAAAACACTAGGGCCGGTTTCCACAAAAAAAAAAATAAATAAAAATAATTCGATTCACCGATCAATATCGACTCTCGTTCGAAAACTACGATATCGATTCAAAAATTCGCGGATCCATCTTTTCCTGCGGCTAGGCACTACTTCTCGCGACCGCGCAAGGAGAGCTATAAAAACGTGAGACCGGCGAAACCCAAACCAAATAGAGCCAAAATCACCTCAAATCACCGTCTGGCCTATTTTATAACCAAGCAAAGCTGGTATTGATGCAAAGAAATCTCTAAATAAATCGATATCGAATCGAATCGAGAATTGAATCGCATCATGACCTTGTGAATCGGAATCGAATCAATTCAGGAAATCAGCAACGATACCCAGCCCTAATAAACACTAGCGGGGTTAACGATGCATCAGGGGGATCTGCAATATGACCAAAATCTCATATCCCGATATAAGTCATTTCAGATCCCGATAACGATGTCATTCATTCACAATTAGTGCATTTCCTGTAGATTCAGTGGAACTTTTACAAGCAAAATCTGATGTCTGTGCTCACGGAACACCAAATGTGCCGCAATTCTATATTTTTATGCAATAGACAATAACCCACCCATTTATTATAGCTTTTTATTAGTTAAAAAATGCTTTTTACGCTGTTGTTACGCTGTTGAAAACGTTCCGCTCTAGCGACTTGTGGTTAAACGCTGCTTTTACGCCATAAAATAGATATAAAAGGCAGCTCTTTTTATGGCGCTCTAGTAAGGAACCTTTAAAGCGAATTTTACGACACTTTCACCGGTCCTTAGATCTGTGTGCGCACGGAACGTTTTGCAGATTTTACCACGCGAGATTTCGCCTGCAATCGTTCCGCTGCACTCCGCTCACAGTTAAGGCACAAATACAATGTCATAGGATTCTCTGTGCCTACGTCCACGTGGCGCCGCGACGGCTACTGCAAGCCCTCATCCAAACCGTGAACAAATATCGGCTGCCTGACGACTCGTTTCGTCACCGTTCGACAACGCTAATATCGAAGAAGGACGTCAGCGTTGTGAAGCCGCTAAAGTGGGAGTAGATTCCGCTCCCCCTCACATCGGGCGTCTTTTATCGTCAGGGGGTGCTGAAAGGATTGGAAAAAGGACGGCAGGATCTGGAGCAGCCGCTGCCGAGTCTGTCGGCGCCTCTGTGTGTTATCGCAAAAAGCCTTGAACGCTGATTAGCATTTCAAAAAAAAAAAGGCCCAGGTGAGGAAAAGCCAGATCGCTGCTTAACCTCCTGCGATATCGCGCTGGTGACAGATAGCGTTTGAGAACAATGGGCGCGGAAAAGCAATCGTGCCGCAGAGTTCATCAAAAGAAAAAAAAATACAAAAGAAAACGCCTGCCGAGGTAATCCGGCCGACGGCTTTTTATCCGACTCACCGCTGTTGGACATCTGAAAGAGGTTATTTTTCTCAAACTTCTTGAAGACGCTTCCTTTGATCTCCACAAACTGTGAACAAAGCGAAATAAAGGCTTTTGAACGGAGGAAGAACGCTACGCTGTAAAAACCTGTCACTGTGAAAAGGAGCAATCTTTGTGCATTCTCACTGTTTAAAGATTATAGTTAGGGACTGACCGATTATCAGCACCAATGTTTAACATTTTTATGATCATCAGTATCGGTTATGTTTTAAGATTAGGGATTTGAATCATCGCTTGGCTCCCTGAGCGTGACCCTTAATCCTGAGTGGCTCCGGGGAGACGGTGACTTACGCGTTGGTCATTTTATTCCGTAGCTGGAGCTGTTTTACCAAACCTATAATCTATTTACTAAGAGTGGGAATCTCTAGGCACGTCTGCCTTCGCGCTCGCGCTGGACTTGCTGTTGCGTTACAAACGTCAAGAGTCGCGTAGAGACAAGAGTCGCGTCCATTCATGACAACTGTGGTGAAAATTTACTTGAAAACCAGCCAGTCACAGACTTGGAGAAAGCTGATTTACTTTGCTTTCCGTCAACACTATGACCAGTTGTGACTCTGCACGGCAAAACCAGTCGCTTGTCGCAACGGAGGTTTCCGAGAAAAACGAGCGTTTATGTTGTGTGGGGTAAAATTTTGGATTTTTTGTTTTTAGTGTTCTGAAACAGTGGAAGGTCTATACTGTACTGTTGTGAATAAATTTGGCTGAAAAACTTGCCCTTTCCATCCTAAAAACGTGACTTTCTTGAGGTGAGGAATTCAATTCCAGCAGAATGTTAAAAGTTTCTGTTTTGACCGCTCTACTTCAATATTTACGGTAAATCCACTGGTTGACTAGCGTGAAGATATTTCTCCGGAATCCGTCTCCGTCTCCCGAGTTCAGTTAACCTAACACAGGTAGGCTATCCATGTGGCTGTGAATGCAGCGTAGGCTACCGTAAATACAAACGTAGCCGCGACCGCACCAAGCGTCTGTGAGTGCTATGTCGATAGTCAACTTCGACGGCAGATTTCTCTGTTTCTCACTTGGCGTGACAGGAGAAACCCGACTCCTTTGAATGTTGATATCTCAGTCATATGTCGTGCGATTCATTCGAGATAAGAAGCTTTATCGTTTTGAAGCTTGATTTATGCCCTTCCATGACAACATAATAACTCAATGTTGAAAATTTGCTGGTTTTGCCGTGCAGAGTCATAATTGTCCGAATCCCGCGTTGCGACGCATCTAAGAAAGGACTTCCTCTCAGCACTCGTTGTTGCCAAGTCACGAAAAGTGCCATCGGCCATTTCCGCGTTCCTTCCCATTTCGACGTGTTCCTTTGGGATCGCAAGTTTAGCCGAGAGGATGGAGAGAAATCGTATCTAAGCATCAGATGGCAGCGTTTGAAATAGCTTCGTACGTCTTCGAGACGAGATTGGGCGCCTGAAATAAACTGTGCAAGTAAACAGCTGGGACTCGATTTTGACTGGCTGGCGAGACACAAGCGACACTGACAAGCGCAGCACTTCTCCATCTGCGTTTTTTCCCGCTGAAGGTGCTTAGTGCTCTGAACGCTGAGGCTCATGGGATTTGTATTTAAAAAAATCGGTGATGCCACTCTACGCAGTGAATTCATTCCCAGAGAGTTGTTCTATCTACTCTACACGAAACGGGAAGCGTGAATCACAGCCCGACTCACATTGTTGGACATCATGATGGTCAGCAGAGACTTGTTGTGAGAGTTGAAGGCCACGTTCAGCGTTGAAGCCTGGACCATGATGAGGATGGCGTGCAGGACTGGGTTACAGCAAGGCTGAGGAAAATACATGCACACTACTGACCACACGCTGTCCTGATTTCGGGCAGTTGGTAGTATATCGGTTAGGGAGCTGGCCTCGTGATCAGAGACCTGCCGGGTCAAGTCTCGAACCAGTGTCGAGGTCCCGTCCCCAAGCACCTTCACGGACGGTCAGTCAGTTTTCACCCGTGCTCTAATGAAGCTCATACACCAACAATAATAGGAGGATACAGACATAGAAGACGGCCATGATGAAATGGGGGATGACTCCAATGTGAGCTCTCTTCCTGGACTTCGGCTCCGTGGCCGTCCAATACAGAGCGTCCAGAATGTCCTGCCCGAAGGACGAGAAGAGACGGTCGGCCACCTGAGGGAGAGGAGAGAGAGGAACTTGAAGCCAATCTTCTCTTAAAATGACACTACCCTTATCCGCACACATTCCAGACTTTCGCCGTCTTAAAAGACGTTCCTAAAACGTGACTCCGACCAGCTCGACGTAGCTGCTACTTTCCACGGAAGTAGAGGACGCCGTGCATCTGGCGAGGCTGCCCCCGCTTCCCGCTGCTCCGTCCCGAGTGTTTCTGCACTGCAGGTCATGCATTAAGTGCGCCTGTCTGCTCCCATTATCGCGAGCCGCATGTCGCATTTCGTTGCTAACGACGATGCCGGCGCTTGATCCGATGACAGCAGCTGCAGGCGGGACGGTCTCGCCTTCACCTCTTACGCTAACGCGCTTTACTCCGTGGGCTGTTCAACCTACTTTCCTGTTCCGTTACATTTTTAATAGCCACGTTTGCTTTAGACATAAATAATGTTGCCCACGGCGTGAACAGCAGAGCGGCGGGTTGGAGTTAAATGTCCTATGAATGTCGCAAACACTTCACAATCCAAAACCTTTCACGGCATACTCGCAGGTCAACTTATTAGCTGAGGGAAAACTACACGGAATAGTCCGAATTTTCAGATTTTCTATGGCCCGCAGCCGAGCGTTCGAGAGCCAAATCTCGCCTTTACGCTCTTGCCTCTGCCTACATGTGCGAAATTGTGCGTTTGCCTCACGTGTCTGAGCTCGCACATGGGCTGTGTCCCGGGCCACGTACTGCTGCGCTTCATAGCATGATAGGTAATGTGCTCTTATCATACTTTTCTGTGCAGTAGCATGCATGCAGCGTCCCGTTTGACTTGGCGCACTACATAGGGCGGGAAATGGCTTTTCCACTCTACTTTCACGCTTGCTTGACTCGGCGCTAGTGTGGAATGTCAGCGTTATGACGCTAGCTTTGTGCCGAAATTCTGAGCGCGCAGTGGATCTTTGGCGAGCAAAATGTCTTGTCTTCACGCGCTCAACTCTGTCTTCCTCATTCATCTGCATCGATATCAGCAGATGTAAGCATGAAAATATCGGATATCGCTATCGGCCAATAATTCCCATATCGTACAACCCTAATTTGTACAATATTCTTACGTTTCCGTTCTCAGGCTCGATTAGTAATAATCGGTATCGACCATAAAAAACAAATCAAATCAGACGCCCCGTCCCCTACAAACTAAACGTTCTTATGTTACATCCGCAGAACGTCTGCAGAATGTGTGCGAGACTGACCTCCAGCATGTTGTAGATGATGTAGAGCTTGATGACGGACTGTCCTCGTATCAGGTGGTACATCATGGCGTAATCCACGTAATGCATCATGAAGTAGCACAACACCATGATCAGACCCTTCAGCAGGTCGCAAACCTGAGCTGGCTGCAGGAGCCGAGAAATGCTGAGCAAACACACACAGACACACGCTTTACTGTATTTGCGATGAAGCCATGATAAACAATAAACGTCAAACTGTACTCGACGACACGTACAGCAAAAACGTGAACATGGAAAGTCACCTTTTACACCATGCACCAACACAATGGTAGCAGCAGGCATGGATGTGTGTGTGTGTGTGTGTGTGTGCGTTTACCCTTGCTTTTCAGAAGATGAAATGGCACATGAAAATGAGCATCAAACACAAAAGACATGCAAACACCCTCTCAAATGCTTAAACGCCAGACAATCTAGGCTAGTGTGGCTGAGACAAGCTGAAGCTGTTCGTTTCCCTGCTGTTTGGGGAGCGGAGATTTCAGACGTGAGGAAGCAGCTCCCGGCAACCAACGAGCTAAAATTAAAAACCCACCTCTCTGGTGCTCATTATCACCTCCAGTAGACAAACTGAACACACTAGTCGGCCCCAAAAAAAGTGCTGTCGACTTTTCACGTTAAGTGAGTTAGACGCATTGTCCCTAAAACAACAGAGACTTGCACCCACAAAAAAATATTATATATACACATTCAAATATACATACAATATGTGACCCTCCACGGCAAAACCAGTCGCTTGTCACAAATTTACAAAATTGAGTTTTGTTTTCATGAAAGGGCATAAATCAAGCTTCAAAACGATACCTATATCGAATGAATCGGACGACATATGACTGAGATATCAACATTCAAAGGAGTCGGGTTTCTCCTGTCACGCCAAGTGAAAAACAATCTGCCGGCTTGTTGACTATCGCCGTAGCACTACAGACGCTGGTGCGGTCGCTGCCACGCTTGTATTTACGGGTATTTACGCTGCATTCATTGTTATTAATGGATAGCCTACCAAAGTAGGGGTTAATTGAACCGGAGATTTACTTATGGATTCTCGAGAAATATTCGTCACTAGTCAACGAGTGGATTTACCGAATAAGTAGAGCGGTCAAAACAGAAACTTTTAACATTCTGCTGGAATTGAATTCCTCACCTCAAGAAAGTCACGTTTTTAGGATGGAAAGGGTTTCAGCCAAATTTATTCACAACAGTACAGTATAGACCTTCCACTGTCTCAAAACACTAAAAACAAAAAAATCCAACATTTTACCCCACGCAACATAAACGCTCGTTTTTCTCAGAACCTCTGTTGCGACAAGCGACTGGTTTTGCCGTGGAGGGTCACATATCGTAAAGCTCACTGGTGCAGGTGCTTCATTCTAACGCATAACTGTAATTCCTATATAAAAGATACTAGAGCTGGGAATTATTGTCCAATAGAAATTAAACTAAAGCAGGTTTGCATTTGTCGTACTACTTTCTGAGTTTATATGGTAATGTGAGCTCAGATTACCCAGAAAACACAACATAATAACATTATTTAAAAACCAGTTAAAACAACAATAACCTCCAATTATTAAATTACAGGAGGTTTAAACCTCATCATTGCATCATGGGTTGCGCTTGAAGTGACACGTTATCCAATCCCACAGTAAACAGCTCATTAATAGTAATATTCGCAGAGTTGTGGTCTCCATATAAAATCCAGAGTCCTCTTTGTCCGAGTCCATGACAAGAGCGGATACGGAGACAAGACTGAGACCTTCAAAAACGTCTCGAGTACAACACTACATCTAATATCATGTCTCGGTGTCCAATAGAAGACCCAACACTGACGCTGAAAACACTAGCACCAAGCTGCACTTTTCCACAAACACCTCAAAGCTGCAGTTTCCTATCAGCTTTCACTGCTCAAGTCTACCGTGTGGAAGACTGACCTCTAGTGCTACGTTAAGGCGCTGCAACCAGCCCAAAACACCCATCAATAAGGAATCGGCTTCACGATGCTTGACCGCCTGAGACAAGTGTATACGTTTAGGACGAGGTCTTAGCTATAACCCTATAACGTATCTAGGAATGACAAACTGTGCAATCTTTGGAGGAGGGAAAAATCGAGCCGTATGATCTTTTGTTCATTCCTTTTTCAAAACTTGGAGCTTGGAACAGTTTTTTCAGTTTGGTCTTGGAAACGAACATTTCTCAGACAAAACGAATGAACGAACGAATGACGCACAGACTCATTCGTCATTCAGATGCGGTACGGAATGTAGACAACTCCTGCCTTCCTTGTAACCAAGAAGAGGAGGACGAGACGCTGTAAACGGTGATGACGGGCGAGGGGAGGTTGACTGCAAGAGGCGGTGGAGGGGCCAACCTTACCTGCTCCTTCTGCAGAAGGGGCACACGTGCGCACTGAGAAGGATTTGGGGGAGGAAAGTGGGGGGAAAAGTAGGCTATTAGAGTATAGAAGCATAGAATTGACATTAAAGGAGTACAACACCCAGAATCACTACTGTGGCATGATCAGAGACCCCACGGCTCGCCACATTGTTACGTCTGGGTGAAGAGCTCCTTCAACACTACAGAGGTTACAGGACTGATTTGGACGAGAGGCAAAAAAGGAGGGACTAGAGATGATTACCAAGCTGAAATTTTTTAGGAAGAGGTCCAATCAGGTAAATCCCCCTACAGCCGTGAAAGTGAAGCTGCCTGGCAAGCGTGGTGGGTGTGTGGTACCTGAGTCCGCAGCATGGTATGGTCAGCAGTCTGAGGAAAGCGAGGAAGGTGCGAAGGGGCAGCAAAGTAAACACGTAGAGGAACGCGTCCAGACACAGGAAAATGCCGAACATCATCAGCTGCAGGGGAGAGAGAAGCAGAACCGGTCACGCTCACATATCAATGTGGAATCATAGATTAGCCTATTCATTAGAAATATATGAAAACGTGGCCGCACAGAAAGTGTGTAACTTATTGACTTACAAAACCCATAATCTGCTCACTAGACAATGTTGCTATTTTTGCTCCTGTCCAGAAAATCCATTCCAACACAACGGTGAGAGTGCCAATATAGACCCAGATGTTCTTTTTAAGTTGACTTGTACAACACAAATCATTCTTAAGCAAGAAGTGTCCCGAACCCAGACGCACTCAATATTTCAACATTTGATAAAGCTTCAGGGCAAATTTCCAAAAACTTGAAAGGTTTTAAACTGTAAATGGCCTATGACTATAAGAACTTCTGGAGTACACCTCTGGATTGTATTTTACTCATGTACGTATAAACCAAACACACACAGACGCACAGCAAGACCACTGAGGGAGGGATATTCCTGACCCTCGCGCAGCTCTCTCCTTAAGGATTTCTGTGAGTAGAAACATTATTTAAGGTCACAGAAGCGCTTCTGTGCACATGCTCCTACTCAGAATGCAAATCAATTCATTCAGTTATAAAGTACATGGAGCCTGAGTGTGTGTGTGTGTGTGTGAGTGAGAGAGAGAGTGTTCATAGGGTAATTGAGCTGTTTGTGTGTAAGCATATGAGAGAAAACTTACACACCTTGGTTCACGTCAAACACATATGTGACTCTGCACGGCAAAACCAGTCGCTTGTCGCAACGGAGGTTTCGGAGAAAAACGAGTTATATTATGTAAATTGTGAATTTTGGTTTTAGTGTTTGAAACAGGAAGGTCTATACTGGTACTGTTGTGAATAAATTTGGCTGAAAATCCTACTCCTTTCCATCCCAAAAACGTGACTTTTGAGGTGAGGAATTCAATTCCAGCAGAATGTTAAAAGTTTCTGCTTGGACCGCCTACTTCAATATTTGGCTTGTAAATCCACCGTTGACTAGGCTGCCGGAAGATATTTTCTCCGGAATCCGCTCTGCCTCTCCAAGTTCAGTTAACCTAACGTAGGCTACTCCATGTATGTGAATGCAGCGAGGCTAATGAATACAAACGAAGCCGCCACTACACCAAGCGCTCAGGAGTGTTACGTCGAGAAGTCAACTTCAAAGGGCAGGATTTCTCCGTTGCTCACTCGGCGTGACAGGAGAAACCCGACTCCTTTGAATGTTGATATCTCAGTCATATGTCGTCCCATTCATTCCATATAGGTATCGTTTTGAAGCTTGATTTATGCCCTTTCATGAAAACATAATAACTCAATGAAAATTTGCGACAAGCGACTGGTTTTGCCGTGGAGGCTCAAATATATGAAATAACTATTAAATAACTATTTTTGGTAATTACATTAAAAGACACATGCAACAATGTTAACTGACCACTATTCTTGTGCCAAGCCATCTTGCATTATTCCTTTACTCCCTGACTATTTATCTTTCTAAATTTTTCCAACAGTGTCTACTGTAGTGAGTCCATTTAGAGGAAGCAGAAACGGTGTTGGAAATCCTTATCTGACTTTTGCAGTGATTGTTACTGACTAGTACACACTGAGAAAGTACTGAGGTGCAGGCTTTTGAGATACAGTATATACGAGCAAACATTGTCTAGGACGAGAGGGAAAGAAAAGGGTGAGAGATATATTGAGAGGAAGGAGAGGATGAGAGAAGAAGAAGACAGAGAGAGAGAGAGAGATAGAATGAGGTTGATAGTGATATGTTCACTCCACCTTTTCCAGCTCTTTAGGGATCCTCATACAGGTGTAGACTCTCTCCCTGCGCTCCGTGTACTTTGCCTCGTCGTGCTCCAGGAAGTAGCCCCTGGTCAGTTCAGCACACATGAACTTCAACAGGGACGGTTCATCCACCTCTGTCATACACAACATAAACATTGTTTTTAGGCTTTTAAAACTATATATATATATATTTTGCACCTCTTCAGAAGCACGGTTTTCCCCAGTCTAAACCAGGCATCAGTCAGATAAACATTTGATTGAGGTACCGCAGGAAGTTTGGGCCAAACTTGGTAATATGATTAATGTACGATTTAAAAAATAATAATAAATTAATTAATTTCCAGATTAATTTTGTGCAAGAACTTTCACGGTCCAACTCACAAAATACTGATCAAAATTGGCTTTAAACCTTTTAACAAACTCCCTGAGAAATTTTTTAACCATGAACCTTTGGTGAAATCAGGCTTGGATATGAAAGGTTTCACATGAATAAATAGGCCCATATGAGAAATTAATTACAAAGTCGTTTTCCCCAACATCATGGGCACAAGGCATTAAGGTTGTCATTTATGATTTTAGGTGTTTTAATGACTGTTGCTACAACATTGCCATAACATTTGGACAATTTTTGCACTGCTGCTACTTATTTGCACAACCACTGAACATTGAATGTATATATCACTGGTCACCTTCTAACTAACTGTATCTGCACAAATGATTGAAAAGTATTGCACAGACTCTAGTTCTTCACTGCTGTTATAATATCTACGCAAACTTAAATGTTGGTCAGACTTTTTAAAGAAGATACTGTTTTACAACCCCAAATCAGAAAAAGTTGGGACAGTATGTTAAATTAAAATCAAACTGAAAACAGTACTTTGTTAAATTATCTTGGACCTGTATTACACTGAAAACAATACAAGAGCACATTATTTAATGTGTTCCTCATGAATTTTATTGTTTTTTTCCAAAATAAACACGTATTCCAATTTTGGTTCTTGCAAGACATTTAAAAAAAAGTTGGAACAGTAAAACATTTACCACTTTGTAATGTTGCCATTCTTTTCACAACACTTAAAAGACATTTAGGGACTGAAGATACCAAGTGATGAAGTGTTTCAGGTGTAATTTTGTCCCGTTCTTCCTGTAAACAAGTCTTAAGGTGGGCAACAGTACGGGGTCTTCGTTGTCGCATTTTGCGCTTCAAAATGCACCACACATTCTCTATTGGAGACAAGTCGAGATTGCAGGCAGGCCAGTCAAGTACCCGTACCCTCTTCCTCCGCAGCCAGGACTTTGTAATGTGAGCAGAATGTGGTTTTGCATTGTCTTGTTGAAATATGTATGGGCGTCCCTGGAAAAGATGTCTTCTTGAAGGCAGCATATTGTGCTCCAAAATCTCTATGAACTTTTCAGCATTAATGGTGCCATCACAGAAGTGCAAGTTACCTTTGCCAAGGGCACTGACACAACCCCTTACCATGAGAGACCCTGGCTTTTGGACTTGTTGCTGGTAACAGTCTGGATGATCCTTTTCTTCTTTGGTCCGGAGCACACGACGTCCATTTCTCCCAAAAAATACCTGAAATACTGATTCATCTGACCACAGTACACATTTCCACTGCGTGATGGTCCATCCCAGATGCCTCTGAGCCCAGAGAAGTTGACGGCGCTTCTGGACACTAACATAGGGCTTCCTTTTGGCACAGTACAGTTTTAACTGGCGTTTGTGGATGTAACTACGTATTGTGGGGCTTGACAAAGGTTTGCCAAAGTAGTCCTGAGCCCATGTGGTGATATCGCTTATAGATGAATGACGATTCTTGATGCAGTGCCTCCTGAGGGATCGGAGATCACGCTTGTTCAGCTTAGGCTTGCGCCCTTGTCCTTTACGCACTGACGTTCCTCCAGATTCCTTGAATCTTTTAATTATGTTATGTACTGTTGAAGATGAAATATCCAAATCTCTTCCTATCTTTCTTTGAGGAACACTGGTTTTAAACATTTCAATAATTTTCTCACGTATTTGTTGGCAAACTGGTGATCCTCGGCCCATCTTTGCTCCTAAAGGACTAGACCCTTCTTGGATGCTGCTTTTGTACCAAATCATAATTACAATCACCTGTTGACATCACCGGTTTCAAATCACATCATCATTTAACCAATTTACCTCATTACTAGCCCTAAATTGCTCCTGTCCCAACCTTTTTTGGAATGTGTTGCAGGTCTGAATGACAGGAAAGGATGTATATTTACAAATGAACTGAAGTTGACCAGACAAAACATGAAATATTTTGTGTTCATATTGTCTGCAATGAAATACAAGTCAAAGTAAATTTAGAAATCACTACTTTCTTTTTTTTATTTGCGTTTTCCATACCGTCCCAACTTTTTCTGATTTGGGGTTGTATTAATAGACTGGATATAGAATTTTTCATATTGAAACTGTTACTAACCTCAATGACATTCAGTGTAAAAGTCAATCTCCACTTTTGCAGGTTAATACTGCATCCTAATTGTCTCTCTTTCTACTTCTACTTCCAGTTTAAAGTTTATATTTTATATTTAATACTCCATTTCTAGTTTAAAATGTATATTTTGTATTCTATTTACATGCCCTATTTGTTCTTTGCTCCCTGTTTCTTGTTGCACTGTTGAAACTGGAGCCATGTCGTCTCGTCTCTATCTGCACAGTATATAGCGGAGATGACAAAGTTTACTTTGACTTTGACTTTGAGGTTAGCCACAAGACTGTTAGTTCAGGACCTGAGTTTGACATTAATTCAGATCAACTATAAACAGCCTTTCTCTTTTCCACGTCTTTATCCATGTCTAGGTTTTTAGCACCCCAAAGTCCTGCTAATTCTTCAGGGACTGAGCATCAAGTTTAATTTCATCTTTTCATTCAGTTTAACATTTCTTTGAGTCTAGGAGTCAACCAGGTTTACATTCTTACATAGTGTACTGATATAATGATTCATATAACTCGTAAAGAATATTGACAGGATGACAGACTAGGGGCCAATTTCCCAGTTGAGGATTAAGCCTAGTCCTAGACTAGTTCTGAGTTTGAATGGAGAATCTCCATTGGTACTACAAATTAGTCCAAGACTAGACTTAATCCATGAGCGAGAAACCAGCCCTAGATGTTTTAATATGCTCAACAAGTCTTAAAGTCAAACGGAGACCATTAGGGTAAACACATACCCTCACGCTAACGTGGCTAACATGCTAAATGTCCCCAGTTAAGCTGCATTAACCGTTAGCCACCAGCGATTTCGGGTGGAGTGTCCCTTTAAGCGCAGTTCGGGTCTGTTCCTTAAACTGTTCCCCAGCTTTTAAAAGTGAGAAACTTCAGACAGAAATGAAAAATAAAACGCCAATTAAAACCACAAAGATGTGGAAGATAAAACAAGTCTACAAAACAGTTCTAAAGCAAACGTCTATCTCTAATACCCGACTAGACCAAATGATCTGGTTTTAGTTTTCAAATTAACACTGTGACCAAGTTTGCCCAGATGTTTATCTGACTGATGGATTTTCACCGTTTTTCGTCCAATTTTAAGATACGGCGTTCACATGAAACGACACCATAAACTAGACATCGGGTACCGAAAGGCACTAATGAAGAACGGGGGTCAAAATATTGAATTAAGAGAATGGGGCGTGAAATTCTTTTTTTTTTTAACTACAAAAAGGTGGCTCTGCGCAACAAAAACGTCGGGGAACAACTGTGGCCACTTCTCGCGTTTTCGGGTGGCGTGTCTCTTTAAGCACAGGTCACGCCTGTCACTTCAACCGCCAGCCTCGCAGGTGAGAACACGTCGCTAGAAATGAAAACTAAACGCGAATTACAACCGCGTCACTACGCGACCTCCGGCACATTTTACTTGAGTGTTATCCCTGAGGATACGTTTGATAACATAAGCCCCCAAAGGGCCACAAACTCCGCGTCGGAATCCCCGAATCCGCGGCTGTCAGTCAGAGGAGGCGTAGTGACCCACCTGAGGGCGCCTCTCGGTCAGGCGCGCACTCGTAACATCCCAAAGTTTCCGCTTTGGCCGTCCCCGGGGCAGATTTATCACCCGCTGTCTTCCACTGACACCCCATCTTCTTCCCCTCGCCGTCACTTTCCGACTCTTTTTCCTCACACAGTCCGGCGCCCACCGAGTCCGCCATCTTCGCCAAAAATGACGAGGGGCCGCGTCCCAATTCGCACAAAGTCGCACTACTGCCACGTCCTATTGTAGAGGGACGATTATGACGGGAGCGCCTTGCAACGGCTCCTTCTACCCTATGTAGTGCGATACGTGATGCGCCCTCTGTTTGACTCGTAGTGCACTACGCTGGAAGGAGAAATGCCCCCGATGGGTTCTGTAGGGTACTGTGGTAAATGTGACCTGGCTTCATATTGGATACTTAGTATACTACGTAAAAAACAAGGGACAGCACATTTAGGGAATAGGGAGCCTTAACTAGCCTCGATGAAAAAGGGATTGGGGATTGGGACGCGGCCGGGAATTTATCAACGGTCCATGATGCTGCGCTGTCACGTGTCGACGCGATGTACATACACACCAAAAGCAATGATAAACAGATGAGTGGAAAGGTGGATAGATTACCGATTACGTTAAAAGTTACTTTAATTAAGTTTTCGGTAGTGCAGTGAGGGTTTTAAAAACAGATACCTTTTTTAATGATTTAAAATCAGGAACCTCATTTTATGTAGCCGAATTTAAGGTAGTGCTTAACTGACCTACAGGAAGTTGCATTACAACAAATTAATAATAGCAGATTAATTTAAAACTTCAAATATCAGATAATCCGGCTTTGGCATTAACCTGTACCCCTCAGACCCTGAATAACCCTAATAATAAGTCTGTTATTCTGCAGCAGGTGCCCAGTTTTAGGCTTGTAGTCCCCTTAAAGAGGTTTAGAACGGATGCTTTTAACAATATATAACTTAAAATAAATGTCTTGAAATGTGAGGATGTGCTTTGAGAGTCGTGTTATAGGCTTTATGTCTAATTCAAACACAAAATATTCTTTAAAAATGACATTGAATGTAGAATTAGTTTTATTAAAGTTCTAGCTGACAATGACCACCAGATGGCGACAAAGGACTATAATGCTGTGGCCGATTACAGGCCGGCAACATAAGGGGCTGGTTTCTTGAGCATGGATTAAGCCTAGTCTTGGACTAAGTTGTAGTACCAGTGGAGATTTATCATTCAAACTCAAAGCTAGTCTAGGCCTAGGCTTAATCCTCAACTGGGAAATTGGCCAATGGAGCTGGGTTCCTAAACATGGATTAATCTTAGTCTTGGACTAAATTGCACTACCAATGGAGATTGACCACTGAAACTCAACACTAGTCTAGGCATCGCCTTAATCACCGTTGAGGTGACTGGACTATAATGTGAAACTGGGCTATTAAAAAAAATGGATGTGAACCTGGCTCCAACACTGCCATCATTAAACCCCTCTCTGAGTAAGATGGGGAATGAAAGTTGGCGTTCTGAGTTTGAACCGACATGGGTTCTAATGACAGTCGTTTAATGACAACTGACATAGCAAATCATTTGAGTGAGCTACTGTCATAATAGGGGCGGCACGGTGGCGCAGTGGATAGCGCTGCCGCCTCACAGCGAGAAGACCTTTCTGTGTGAAGTTTGCATGCTCTCCCCGTGTTCGCGTGGGTTTCCTCCGAGTGCTCCGGTTTCCTCCCACAGTCTAAAGGCATGCAATATAGGTTAATTGGTGACTCTAAATTGGCCTCCATAAGGTGTGAATGTGTGTGTGATTGTGTGAGTATGTGTGCCCTGCGGTGTGTTGGTGCCTGCCCAGGGTTGTTCCCGGGATAGGCTCCGGTCCCCCTGCGACCCCCAGTTGGGAATAAATGGTTCAGATAATGAATGGATGAATAATAATAACAATAATAATAATAATAATAATAATAACAATGACAGGTTAGAAATAGGTTCTCTTTAGGCTTAATTTGCAACAGACTGAAGACATGAATCCTCAAACAGACACAACAAAAAGCAGTAAAGACACGATCGATTACAGACCTGTTAAATACACCACACTTGACAATCACACATTACGTCCCTCTCTCAGAATAATAACTCGAATTAAGACGTGAGAAATTAGAGGCTCTTGTAAGCACATTTTATTGGCACACAAATTGGCAAAGCATACATACAAGACTTTGGATATGACACAAACCAACACCTCTGCTAAATATGATACAAACGCCGCAGAGTCCTAATAATACAAGATCAGAACAGAAGACCTTTCTTCCATTTCGTTGGTCTTGGATTAACACAGTAGGGTATATGCGAGGAAAGAAACGGTTAAAACGAAGGAAAAGGAAAAGACCCAATAATCTGCTTTTTTTTTGGTTGAGTTTTGTGGTCAGCATTTCTTCATAATCCCATTTCTTCTTCTGTTTCAGGCAATTTGGTTTTGTCTAAAAGTCAGCCAGGAGTCCAAATAAAAAATTAAAGGGAGGTGGTTCTGGGAGGATGTTGGGAGGCCACGGCTCATCCATGACGTCTTGGTTAAAAACCAAATATTCAACCCCAAGGCTGCCACCACCACCACCACCACCCTGAATATTTCGAAGTTTGGTATTAATGGATATTTATTTGAATAACACAAACTGGTCCGAGCTTAAAATATTTTATAGATACTTAAAATTCGATCTCAGTATAAGTATACACAGGTGGAAAAAAACACCTCCAACGTAATATAAAAAGACAAATAAAGCAGCTGCCATTCGGGATCAGGGTCAGTGGTCTTCAATGGCATCCAACAGGGTGGATTGTGTCTTTA
>JAVGVS010000114.1:836357-851357 GCA_032718565.1 Distichodus sexfasciatus
TAGTCTATATACAGTATATATGTGACCCTCCACGGCAAAACCAGTCGCTTGTCGCAAATTTTCAAAATTGTTTTCATAAAGTGCATAAATCAAGCTTCAAAACGATACCTATATGGAATGAATGGGACGACATATGACTGAGATATCAACATTCAAAATAGTCGGGTTTCTCCTGTCACGCCAAGTGAGAAACGGAGAAATCTGCCTTTGAACTTGACAATTGACTCACAGACGCTTGGTGCGGTCGCGGCTACGTTTGTGTTTACGGTAGCCTACGCTGCATTCACAGCCACACGGATAGCCTACCTGCGTTAGGTTAACTGACTGGAAGCGAAGATGATTCACGAATATCTTCCGCTAGTCCTTGATGGATTTACGTAAATCTTAGTAAGCGGTCAAAACAGAAACTTTTAACATTCTGCTGGAATTGAATTCCTCACCTCAAGAAAGTCGCGTTTTTAGGATGGAAAGGGTAAGTTTTTCAGCGAAATTGATTCACAACAGTACAGTATAGACCTTCCACTGTCTCAAAACACTAAAAACAAAAAATCCAAAATTTTACCCGCATAAAATAACTTCGTTTTCTTAAGGCCTCCATTCGACAAGCGACTGGTTTTGCCGTGGAGGGTCACATATGTACCTGCCACTCCAAAAGTTTGGGGAAGCCCTGGCGAAGTGGGGTTATTGAGACATGCCGCGAATCCTTTTCATTTTGCTTGATAATGTTGCACTGATGAGGACAACACAAACTGTAAAAAGATATTTTGTACATATACAGTTTATTAAACAGTTTATACATAGAAAATACTTCAATTGTGGATTCATCAAAATATCCGCCATTAGCAGCTGTTACAGCTCTGCATAATCTGGGCATCCGAGCTGTCAGTGAACCAATCAATTGTTGGGCTATTAAGGTGTGCTGGCCCAAAAATCTTTTTAAACCTAGGGCAAGTTTAAACCAGTAACCTTAGACGTCACAGCTGGCAAAGAGGCGTCTGACTTTTGACATGGATATACTTATACATTATTATGTAATCAAAATAAAATGATTGTGCTGATATCCAAAGATAATGTCAAGTTACTTTAATGTATTTCCCCCAAAAAATGATGAGGGTTTATGCTGATATCGTCCAAAACCTCACTTTGCCAGGGGTGTTTTTAAACTTTCAGAGAGCAGTGTGTGTGTGCACACACACACACACACACACACATGTATATATATATATATATATATATAAATATATATATATATATATATATATGCTGGACTATGACAGAAATAAAGCTCAGTTCTGCTCCACCGTCTCCTTCACACTTTCTCTGGTGTGTTTTGCAACTCAACTGATCAGCAAACTGGAGCACATGCTTCACTGACCATGAGCATGTGTGCAGAATACCAAAGGAGCTCTCACACACACACACACACACACACACACTCAAACTTGGTATTTTTGTGAGGAACTGGCATTTATTCCCATGATGACTGAATGAATATAATACTACAGTTACTGTACATCTAACCCTAACCTTATCCTCGGCCACCAAAAGCAAATTGTTTACCTCTTTCAGATTCTCTGATAAGTGACAGAACGTTTGTATGAACCCTGCTCACTCATACTGACACGTGAAACAAAACAGTAGCCATAGTTGAATAAATCTCAGTGACTTGTCTCAGTTTTTCACATCAAAGCTGCTTATGAGGATCACAGTTCACAACATACATCCCAAAAATGTCCCAGCAAAACCATTAAACATTGGACAAATCATCACTGTTACGCCCGCGACCCCGGTTAGGATTCAGCAGTTCGGATAATAAATGAATGAATTAATCATTTTTCCCCTTTTTGGGGACAGTCGGGTCCCTATAACCTCCTAAATACATACCTGCATACAATATTATTCATTCATTCATGATCCAAACCGCTTAATCCCGACTGGGGTCGCGGGAGTGGGATGTGGAACAGGAGCCTGTCCCGGGAACTACGGGCGCAAGGAGGGGACCAGCCCTGGGCAGATGCCAGCACATCGCAGGGCACCATACCATGCAGTTACTTTCACCAAAATAACTGTGGAGGTAGGACTTGGGAGTTCTAAAATGCTAAAATGTAGTTTACTGCACTTCATTCTACATCCAGCGGAGGGCGGTGTGGTGTAGTATAATGACTGGAGTCACGCCCGCTGTAGGAAATAGCGCTTTTACGCGCCCAATTTTTCTCTTGTTTCAAAGGTCTCACGGTGTTGGTGATTTTATTGATAAAAGCAGAACAGCACTAAATTTCGGGTTGAATGTGTTGTAACACGTGTTACTGAAATATGTAACGAATATAGTATTTACTGGAAATTTATTGATAAGGCCTTACATTAGTGCGTTACAGCAAATACTGTAGCTATACATTACAGTAAGTGATTCAAGATTCTTTATTTGACACATTCCTAGTTATACAGGTAACATGCAGTGAAACGTATCCTGAACCACTCTTTTTTGGATTGTGCAATTTAAACAAAGAATACAAGTTAAAAAGATAAAAATATGAAAAAACAAAACAGAAAAATTAACTCTGAATTAAATATAAATCAACATATTTACAGGTTGTCAGTTGAGAAGGTTAATGTAAAATGTGACTGACACAGATATACAGATTATGGTTTTAAAGATAAAATATACAATTGAAAAAGAAATTAAACTCTAAATTATAATACAATTTAAGAGATTTCCAGACGTGCAAATATAAAGTTTTCCTGACCAACCTCCAGTGTAAAGAGCTTTGAGTCTGAGAAAAGTTCAACTGTAATTATTAAGAATATATGTAAAAAATAATGATACTAATTATAATAAATTTGAGAATCAAACGTAAGAAAACAGTGACGAATCAGGCTCATTGTGATGTGAGCGTCTCTCGTTCTCTATCCTTTCCCCACTCCTTCTCTTTACCGCGTGATTTTTCTCCCTCTCATTTGTCTCACCTCATCAGACACTCTTTTTTCCAGCCAAGGCCTCGCGTCCCACAAGTCTCCCCCGACTGGATGCTCGCCGCTCTCCCGGCCCTCCTCCTCGCTTCATAATTACAGTCATTCATTAAGGTGGGCTTTTGGACTGAACAACAATTTCCACACGCTGATTTGTCAATTTGCATAGCTAATTAAGTCATTAGTGGAGATGTTACCAATACGTTAAAAAGAGAGAGAGAGAGAGAAAGAGAGAAAGAGAGAAAGCCGATTGCCAACGAGCCTTGAATTCACCATCTGTTTTTCAACAGCGACTGTCGCCCTCCGGCTCCGGGCAGGAAACCAGAGGCCAGTGTCTCTAACATACTCTCACACACACAAACAAGCACATATACACACACGCACACACACACACACACACACACTCTGACTGAGAGCTTTAATGATTATCAAATGGGGGAATGTGTTTTGTGTACTCATCTCATTAGCTTTAGCCGCTGGCTAACCCCACCTAGAAGCCTCCACTTCTGCCTGCTGTGCCAGTCTCGAGGCTTGGCACGGGTTTTTGATCTTAAAGGTGCTGTGTGGAAAGTTCTGCCCCCACTGGTCACTGTAGAGAACTGCAAGTAGCAGTAAAACCCAACTGTCCTGCTCAGGGGGTCCCACTGAGAACATGGTTAGGGTGTGTTCTTCATTTCGGTTCCTTTTGAGCAAAAAATAAAATAAAATAAAATATTTATTTTACTGTAAAAGACTTCTACTCTAATCAATCCTTTTATGCATCGTGATTTCATTTTTTATTTTTTACTTTTGATCAGATCAGAAGCCATTGTGATTTTAAAAATCTGTCAAAGTCCAAACTAAAAACTGTTGACTAAAGTCTAAATAAAACAAGGTTTTTGTTAAGTAAAGCCTAAATGAACCCCTGTTTTTAAGTAAAGCCTAAATAAAACATTTTTTGTTAAGCCTAAATAAAACATGGTTTTTGTTAAGTTAAGCCTAAATAAAACACTGATTTTGTTAAGTAAAGCCTAAATACAACAGTTTTTGTTAAGTTAAGCCTAAATAAAACATGGTTTTTGTTAAGTAAAGCCTAAATGAAACACTGTTTTTGTTAAGTAAAGCCTAAATTAAACACTGCTTTTGTTAAGTAAAACCTAAATAAAACATGGTTTTTGTTAAGTAAAGCCTACATGAAACACTGTTTTTGTTAAGTAAAGCCTAAATGAAACACTGTTTTTGTTAAGTAAAGCCTAAATAAAACATTGCTTTTGTTAAGTAAAGCCTTTTGTTCAGTAAGATCTAAACTCAACAATTTCTGTTGACTTAAGTCTAAAATTTTTGTTCGCTAAGCTCAAACAAAACCCTGTTTTTATCAAATGTTCCCACAAACGCATCACAACCACGTCCAGCTAAGGTTTCCTCAAACCCCCAAAACCTCCAGCATCTGCCTGGAGCTCCGGCGGCCAGCCGTCACCACGAGGGGGCAGTGTGGTAGCGGCGTCGGCCCGGCGACCCCGGCGGTCCTGCGTGAGCGGTCACGTGAGCGCCTCATTGTGATTGGGCTCACGTAGGCGACTGCTCAGGCAGCTACAACGGCACAGACAAAGCACAACGTCCGCGATACACGTGTAGACGCCGTGTTCTTCTGCGAAACCCGACGCACTGCTCCTCTGCTTATGTGTCTTTTTCTTTTTGCTTGGGGGAGAGGGAGTAGGGTTCAGGGATGTCCAGCCCCGGTGTGCGCTAACACACACATACACACACACTAACACAAACTAACACACACACACACACAAAGATATATATGTATGATAATGAGTACTGGCACAGAGCCAGTAGCTCACACCAACAGTTTTCTCAGTGTGTGTGTGTTTGTGTGTGTGGGTGTAGTGACACGTGTAGACCAGACACAAACCCGAACAAGCGAAAAAACATGTTAAATCTAATCCTTGAGAGGAGAAAAAGTAACAGCGTGACCACAAACAGTCATTTGTGGAAACAGGAAAAATACACACGTAAACCATTTAAAGGTGCAATCTGTGTTTTACACAACTAGAATTTTGGGCCAAAATTTCCCCATCTCTTCCTCAAACTGGACGTGAAGTGAGATGCGTTAAATCTAATCCCTATGAGAGAAAGAAAATAACAGCAAGGCTACAAACAGTCCCCTAAAATGTGCCAGGAAAAAATACACAATTAAGCCATTTAAAGGTACAATTTGTGTCATACACAACTAGAATTTTGGCCAAAAATTCCCTCCCCAACCGCTCCACTATCAGCATGAAGCAGACAGGAACCGAGTTAAATCTAATCCCTCTGAGAGAAAATTTTTAGCAAGCCTTCAAACAATCAGGTGTGCCAAAAAATACCCCATCCTCCATGCACAATTTTTACAAGTACAGTCTGGTTTATTTTTTAGATTTCTAGAATTTTGGCCAAACAATTTCCACCATCCCCTTCTCTAGTTGCATGAACCAGACACAAAGTGGACAAGTGAAAATATCCATCTTTGTGAGAGGGAAAATATCAGCAAGCCTACAAACAACCAACCAGTAAAAACAAGCCACAATGAAGCCTATTTTAAGCTAAAATTACTTTTATACATTATTAAAATTTTGGCAAAATTCCCCCCCACCATCCTCTCTTCTATTTGCATGGGTCAGACACAAAAAGAACAAGTGAAAAATACGTTAGATCCTTTTTTATAGAAAACACAACACCAAAAAAATCACGAAAATTTGCCAAATCCAAAAATATAGACTTATGACATTTAAATTACAAATATGACCCGATCTGCTGTAATGAGTCGGAAGTTGGCGTTCTATTTATTTAGATACGGGCCAATTATGTTGAAAAACATCACAATTTTTTTTTTTCTTTTTTGGAGACTAGATTAATTTTGAAGACCTTTTCTTTCTTATAAGACCAAAAAAGAAAAATCTATATTTTTGATGTTTGTCAACATAATCGGCCTGTATCTAAATAAATAGAACGACTTCCGACTCATTACGGCAGATCGGGTCACAAATGTGTTTTCTACACAACTAGAATATTGGCCAAATTTCCCCCCACCATCTTCTCTATTTTCACCAAATTACACCTAGACCCAAGCAAATAAAAGCCAAAGCTTGATCCGGGTCCAGATCCTCCCTCTAATCTCCAGATCTCCAGTTCGGCATTTGCGGATCCGATGATGTCCCTCCACCCCTCCCCTCCCCTCCCCTCTCCTCTCCTCTTCGCTCTTCTCTTGACTCCATGGGTGGTGGGGGGAATAAGGCAGACACTACAAATCCCATCATCCATCTGCAAACAAATGCACCCTGGCCTCCCACTGCGAGTCCCCCAGGTAAAAGCTGTAACACTGGTGGGTTTAAGTGTGTGTTTGACCTCGGGATGAGTGACTGCGGGAGTCTCGCTGGGAGAAGAGGCCCGGGGGAATAAAACGCCACTCGAGGATAAACACCTCCGAATGCGAGGTTAAACACGGCCGGCGCTGACGGGGAACTCGGCGCAGCGGAAGGACGAGACGAGAAATGAAATGAAAAAAAAAAAGGAAACAGATCTGAGACCTTTTAGACGTCTGAGTCGGGGGCAAATCAAAGAAAGGTTCAATCTAGGGTTATACAGCGTCATTAACCGGTATAGTCTAAAGACTCGCTAAAATGTTGGATGTATTTAGTTATGGTTTATATTAAAGGTGAACTCCAACAATATTTAATAATGTACTGGTTTAATGCTTTTGAATTTTTAGCATCCAACTTAGATCCAGTACTCAACATTTTAATCTTGAACCACTGAAAATTTCCACATCAACTTTAGCTTAAGCATTTAAAAATTCAAACTTGAAAAACTCAAAAATTCAACATGAACTTTAGCGCAAGCATCTTAAAATTTAAACTTGAAAAAATTCAAAACTTGTACACCAACTTTAGCTTGAGCACTTAAAAAGTCTAACTTGAAAAACTCAGAAATTCAACATGTACTTTAGCTTGAGCATTTAAAAATTCAAACTTGCAAAATTTACATTTTTAGCCTTTAACTTTAGCTCAAATTCAAAATTGAAAAAAAATTCACTATCAAAAATTTCAATATCATCTTCAGCTTGCACACTTAAAAATTCAAAATTCAAAATCAAGTTTAGCTCAAGCATTCAAAATTTAGCAAAATATAGTTTTTCAACATCAGCTTTAGCTTGACCTCTTTAAAAAATCCAACTTTAAAAATGTTTTTCAAATTAACTTTAGCTTGAGCACCTAAAAAATTCAAACTTGAAAATTACTTCAAACAATAAAGCAAAAGTTTAATTATTGGTCTAATAATTATAGGATTTTTAATATCATAAAAACACCTCAATTTAAAAAGTCACGCAACGGAGGACTTCATAATGTCATACAATAGGTTCAATCATCATCGTTGCAGCAAGTAATTAATTAATGACTTTTTACAAAGATGACGACTGAACCTATTTAACCTTATTAATTAATTAATTGATGTCATGTTAATTAATTTTTTGTGAGTCTACGCTGTAAGTCTAAAAACGGACCTGTATCTGTATCTTTGCTCACAGCAGATATTTTTTCAAACCAATTTTCAAAATTCTTTCACTGCTGCAGGCAAATTTATATTAACAGCAACGTCATTACGTATAATATCTTGTGAAACACTACTGCACTATTGCACATGCTGCTGACTGTAATTTCTTTCCACTTGACTGCTACGATATGGTCACGTTGTTGAACATTATTGCTCATTTACTGGGTGTAGTTTTTCTCTATTAGACCGGTACACCAGGGCAGTTGGTGACGTAACGGTAGGGCATTCGCCCGGTGAACGGAAGGTCGCTGGTTCAGATCCAGGACCGGTAAAGTTACCACTGAGGTGAAAGTCAGTGATTATTTGTCATTGTGAACAGAGCACAGCACACAGTGCACCACACCGAAATGTGACCTCTGCATTTAACCCATCCGTGAAGGAGCAGTGGGCAGCTAACAAGCGCCCGGGGAGCAGTGCTTGGGGACGTTACCTTGCTCATGAGTACCTCAGTGGTAACTTTACCGGCCCTGGATTCAAACCTGCGACCTTCTGATCACGGGGCGAACACCCTACCGCCTGGACGCCGCCCTTGTTAGCTGCCCACTGCTCCTTCACGGATGGGCAGTGGTGGAGGAAGTACTGAAGTTCAGTACATAAGTAAAAGTAAAACAAATCCTGCAAAATATGTACTCAAGTAAAAGTCGAAGTGCTACATCAACAATCTTACTTAAGTGAAAGTACTAAGTACTTACTTCTAAATTTACTTTAAAGTATTTTTTAAGTAAAAGTACTCACGCAATGGCTTGTCTCAACGTCTGGGCTGTGCCATTTTGTAAAAGAATGTAGATATACTGACTTACGCCTCTACCGATGTCATTGCTCGTGTGTGTGTATTGGAAAGTTCTGTGTGCTTATTGTGCGTGCACTCTGCAATATGTGAATGTCTGTTGAACGTCTCGTCTTCGTGAAATCAAGCCACTCTACCTGCTCGTGCGGCTACTAGATGCACGCTCTGCCATCATTGGAGCTAATAAAGCCAGATTGGTTGGCAGTGGCAAACAACGGCAGAACGCAATCAGTAGGCTAACTAATTTTTCATGCAAGATTTTGAGGAAATTGTGTACATAAAGTGTAACGATTAACGGCATAAATTGTAGAAATGTAGTGGAGTAGAAAGTACAGATAATTGCCGCAAAATGTAATGGAGTAAAATAAAAAAGTATGCATTATTATTTTTAGTTAAGTAAAGTACAGATACGTAAAAATTTACTTAAGTACTGTAACGAAGTACACTCATATAAACCGCCTGATTTTAGAACTTAATTTTCAACTGCTAATCATATGCACATTCCATGTCCAAAGACAACTCAAGGACCAAAACTGTCGTTTTAATTCTCTTTTGAGTTTGTATATTTGAGATTTTATTCGCTTGTATATATTTTTTTGCTCACTCTACGTGCTTTACTTTGTCTTTGTGTACTGTAGAAGCTGGAGCCACATTGTCTCATCTCTCTGTATACTCGTATACAGTAGAGATGACAAAGTTTACTGTGACTTGACTAAGTTGAGCTATAAAACCTTGTAAAAAAATTGACAATGTGATTGATTGGTGGCATTTGTGACTTTACGTGCAAAAATGATGCATTTTGAACCCTCTTTGCGCATAAACAGATCATTGTCGTTGAGTTATTAGTTGACATTTTATAGTTCACTGTCAAAAAGTATCATTCATTTCAAAATGTTTGTGACAGTCATCACTCACAAGGTATTGTAGCTAAACCTTTTTAGCTTAATTTAATTAATAATCAAATTTAATTCTGAATGCAACAGTGAAAGAAGCAGAATATAATCAAATTTCTCTTTTAGACTCTAACAAAGACACTAACAAACGAGGAATTATTGGAGCTCTTTTTGGAGGGAATATGAATGAAATATGTTTTGAGCAGATTACACATACACAACGACATCTTTACGACAAGGTTACGATGCTGTTATAATAATATACAGCTTTACAATGACGTTTTTTACGCAAACCCTCGTCATTTGCATCCAAGTCGTAACCCTCGTTCCAACAGGAATCATCGCAAGCCCCTCCCCAAGTGCAACTCCTCACACTTTGTGATGCAACAGACGAAACCGCGGAGAGCTTCGCTTCATCACAAACAAAATACACAGCCCCAAAAACCAAAAACAAACAAACAAACAAAAACCACGGGCCAAGGTGCGCCGCTGTGCCGTCGGGCTGTCTCCCCGCTCTCGCAACAGATCAACTAATATGGATTTATGAAAACAAGATGCTAGTAATTGTGCATTATGAGGGTGTAATTTACCAGCCGCGCTGATGGTTTTTAAATCCGGGAATCTAATTTGCTCCTTGTGCACAGGAAGCAAGAAAGTTTGCAAAGCAGCGCTGATGTATCTCTTGCACGGGGAAAACGCAATGCTGTAATCTCTGTTTTTACGCGATTTGTCCATAATTTTTTTAGCTGCAGATCCAAGATCTCCACCTTATTGTATGACGTTGTCTAGCTTTTGTTGCGTTCATTTGATATTGAATCTCATTTCTGACAGGTAAAATTTCATGAAATTGTCAAATTATCACTTTGCATTACATCATATACCGTTTTTTTTTTTTAACGTTCACAATCTTATTTACGGGGCGGCACGGTGGCGTAGTGGTTAGCGCTGCCGCCTCACAGCGAGAAGGTCCTGGGTTCGAACCCAGGAGGACGCCCGAAGGGCCTTTCTGTGTGGAGTTTGCATGCTCTCCCTGTGTTCGCGTGAGTCTCCCTGGGTGCGCCGGTTCCCTCGCACAGTCCAAAAAAAACATGCACTGTAGATTAATTGGCAACTCTAAAATTGGTCCCATAAGGTGTGAATGTGAGTGTGATTGTGTGTGTGTGCCCTGCGGTGTGTTGGCGCCTGCCCAGGGTTGTTCCCCGCCTTGCGCCCGTAAGTTTCCGGGATAGGCTCCGGTCCCCCCGCGACCCCAGTTGGGGTTAAGCGGTTGAGGTAATGAATGAATGAATGACTCTTATTTTCTCACCAAATCATAGCTTTCTTTTTTACTAAAAAGAAGATGCCGTAACGGTTGGATGTTTGCCCCAGTGTTCAGAAGGTCGGTAAAGTTAACTCTAAGGTACTCACGAGCATAGTGCCGTCCCCAAGCACTGCTCCCAGGGTGCTTCAGAGGTTACGTTTCATTGTGGTGCACTGTGTGCTGTGCTGTGCTGTGTTCACAACGACAAATAGTCACTTTCTAAAAAGCCAAAAACAGTCGCCGGTTCAAGTACTGCACCGGTAAAAGGTACCACTGAGGTAAGGTACCGTTCCCGGGCGCTGCCAAGAAAGCTGCCCACTGCTCCTTCACAGACAGGTCAAAGGCAGGGGTCACATTTGGTTGTGGTGCACCGTGTGCTGTGTCTGTGCAGTGTTCACAATGAGAAATAATCGCTCACTTGAATTCTCTTAATGTGGATGATGAATTAAAGCTAATTGGATCAAGTAGCACGAGCGGCTCGGCTGTGACTCATTCCGTCGTTGGGCCTCATTCAGAAATATTGTCTTAAGCTTTTGCTTCAATTTAAACAGTATATCAAGCGAGCCTAAGGGCCGGTGTCCACTTTACGCTGGCGGTTAATACAAATCCTATGAGCTTCAGCGTTCAGGGCGCTTAACGCCTTCAGCGGAAAATAGACGCCGGCGGAGATGTTATTTGCGCTCGTCAATGTCACTTGTCTCTTGCTAGCCAATCAAAATCGAGGAAGGGGCGGGGCATACATTGTCAAGAACTCGCTACAAACGGCGCCGTATGTGGAGCAGCTGGAGAAGATTTCATGCGCCCAATCTCGTCTCGAAGACGCGTGAGGATCTAATACTACGCTGAAGCTAATACTACAGTGTGATTTCTCTCCATCTTGTCGGCTAAACTAGCGATCTCAAAGAAACACGGTGAAATACGCGGAACGCGGAAGAATACTTTATAGTTGCTTTTGATTACTGAGGTTAGTGGTAGGGTTAGGGTTAGGGTGTTGTGTTATTTACGTCTGGTCATTATGGGAACTCACAAAGACAGTAAAAACTAGGGCTGGGTATCGTTGCTGATTTCCTGAATCGTTTCGATTCCGATTCACAAAGTCATGATCCGATTCAATTCTCGATTCGGTTCGATATCGATTTATTTAGAGATTTCTTTGCGTCAATACTAGTTTTGCTTGGTTATAAAATAACTTGTTTTAAAACCAAAGTGTTGCCAAACATCGGCCTTTAGGCCAGACGGTGATTTGAGCGGAGCAGCTTCAGCCATGGCTCTATTTGGTTTCGGTTTAACACCTGTTTCACGTTTTTATAGCTCTCCTTGCGCGGTCGCGAGAAGTAGTGCATAGCCGCAGGAAAAGATCGATCTGCGAATTTTTGAATCGATATCGTATTTTCTGAACGAGAATCGATATTGATGGGTGAAATGATTTTTTGAACCCAGCCCTAGTAAAAACAGTAAAAAAGTGTGTATGTATGTGTGTGTGTGTGTGTGTGTGTAAAGGACAGGACTCGATGCTTACAGGTACCTGGCTGGTCAGACTGAAGTTGTTAGCTGGACTGCGCTTCTTGCCTCCTGCACTGTTGCCAAGGCTACTGTTGGACGCACTGCTGGCCGAGTTCTTCCTCTTTCTCCTCTTGGTTGTGGTCTGTCGAGTGGGTTCTGCTCCACACACACACACAAGAATATACACATGAAAAAAACACACACAAACACACAAGATGAAGATTGTATTCTCTCTTTCCCTTTCACACACACACAAGCACACACACCTCACCAAAAGACATCATCATTTTGGTTTTAGAAATAAATACTGATATTTATTCCCGTTTTGGCTTTTGATTTTAATTTGAAAAATGATGAAGAAATGATTAGAAAAGATCTTTGTGTTGTTGAAAATGTATTTCATAATGTTCCTGTTTGACGCAGAACGGCGAGGTTTGGAAGATGGAAGATGTACCTTTTTTATGATTTGTGGGGAAAATTTCCGTTTTGAAGTTCTGGGGATGTCCAGCTGAAAATAGAGAGAGACAAAGTATTTTCTCAGATTATATCTCAGATTCTTGGAATAGATTAAATCTCAGCAAGACAATTCTATACAAATATACAGTATATATGACTAATTATGTCCTCAGATTAAATTACGTCAACTGTATATTTAAAATGAACACCATACCCATATAAAAATGTGCTAGATTTTTCACAGTGACAGTGTCAGAAAATAAAACACTTTCAGAGGTTCTGCACTTTCCCAGGATATGTTTAGGTTTTACTTTAATGCGTAAAGAAGCAAAAATATAATCGTACCATATGCACTGCTAATAAAAAAATAACCTTCAGTACCGTAGATAACAAAAGAATCACATTTCTCTACAGGACATAAACAGTGGCGTATTCGAAAGGAAAAAAGAAAAGAAAAGCGGACATGTCTGGCTCCGGGTGTGTTTATCAGCCAGTGTGAGCGGATGACGCACTGAAACTGCCTCATTTCCACACGCCGGGCAGAAAAAAAGAACTTATCAGTGAATAAAGGCAGCGCGTCTTCCTTCCTACCCCGAACGCGGCTCCCCACCAGCAGAATGGGAGGAAAAGAGAGAGGCGGCTAATAAGGAAACGGCCATTACAGAGGAGCCGGTGACGTGCGGCGCTGCGAGAAGGCCAGTTAGCCGACTAGCGGGCTGACAGGGGCCAAGCGGGGCTTTCGCTACAGAAACGGATTTAAAAAACTCGATTTAATGGCCGCTTCGAAGCCAGCCTCCCAAAATGTGCTTTGTAAAGCCGCCGCGACGACTCTCCAGTTTTAACTTGGGAGAGTTAATGGGATTTGGTTGGCAAAAGGTGAAAAGTGGGACCTGCACGACGGTAGATTTTTATGGAAAACTGCCTAAAGATGTTTGTTTGAATTATACACAATGAGTTGGTCAGGTTTCTTGAAGACGTCGGTGAATAAATACTTGAATAAATCTGGGTCCGGTCTGGGAAATTTCAAACTGTTTTGATCAGAAATACAGTAAGACTTTCCAGTTATTGTTTAATACTTGAAACGCCTCAGCAATATTTTTTCTATTAACTGACATCTGTAATAAATCAGTAATACATATATAATATCACTGTGATAGCTAATAAAGGATGAATGCACTCTTTTCAACTTTACATCACAAATATTGATGATCGGAACTGCATTACAGAGCTTGCAGCTATCAGTACTTTAAACCCCAAACAGCAGTTTTCCTTTACTTGACATACGTAATAAATCAGTAATAAATTCGTAATAATGTTGTAATAACACTGTAATAACTAAATAGCGTTTTTGTATTTTTAAAATCCCTCCAGGATTTCACGATGTTGCGTTCGCAGCTATTAACGCAAATTCAGCCAATCCCCGCAAATTCATCGCGACCTTGCCGTTTTACCACAACTTTTCCCCATTTTTTTTGACCAATCATTGTCGTTTCCCAAAAAGAGTTGCGCCATCCGTCAGCGAACTCACTTCCTTGTTACGTTTAAAAAACGCAGGAAACGTGATAATAATGCCTCACATTTACCTTCAAAAATAACGAAATGGTTAAAGGTTAACACAAATAATACTGGTTTTGTCAGTCATTATCCGAACTGCTTAATCGCTACAGGGGTCGTGGGGACTGGAGCTTATCCCGGAACTAAGGCCGCAAGGCGGGAACCAACGCTGGGCCAGCGTCAACGCACCACGGGGCGCATAGTGGTTTTATTCCCTTCATTTTGTTATCGAAAAACTATAAAGGGGGATAATCGCAGCTTCTTTCCACAACTTTGACTTGCTCCCGCAACTTGCAACAAAACGCCTAAAAGCAACGCAACTTTTTTTTGGAAAAGTTGCCGCAAAATCAGCCGTTTAAAAAAAAAAAAAAAGCGAAAAAGTGCACAGGGAGTTCCTGAGTTATATGACGGAGACGCGTTCCATCGTAAATGGAAAATATCGCAAATTGAGACGTACTACCAGCAGTCGCTACCACGACCAGCAGGAGACATAACGAGGCTGACCGTTGGCCAGCTTCTTATGACCTTCTTACTTCAGTTTCACCGTAAATGGCTTGAAGAGGAACGCTGAGCCCTCAGTACGTGTCAGTTTTGACCAATTTACTAGTTTTTGACACTAGGTCATACTTGGGGGTTTGGAAGATATGCTTTGAATCACCAAAAACACTACACGCTCTAACACTGAGACAACTGAACTGTGTCGATCGCTGGCGAGGGTGAGGGTGACCTTCCGCAGCTCACTATAAAATAATAGTCTATAATTGCCTTTCCTTTGACATATGTCACTCATATCCTTTATCTTTTGACAGTTGTATCATCCCTTCTTTAATCATACATTATTAGTTTGGTTAATATTTCTTTTATTGTCTGGTTTTCTTTATGGGGGGATGAAAGAAGTGTCTACTGAGTGGCAGTAGGGTTGGGGCGTGTGTGTGTGTGTGTGCTTACCTGGAGGTGCCACCATC
>JAVGVS010000114.1:856357-936357 GCA_032718565.1 Distichodus sexfasciatus
TTTGCGGTGAAGTACATATCGTGCTCAGACTGATAACTTAACAATAATCGGTATCGATATCGGCCCTGAAAAACCAGTATCGGTCGACCTCTAGCATGGAGCCCTTACTGCTTAATAATAAAAAAAAAGTCAAATGCCGATGCCATTCGTAGAATTCTGTTTTCCATAGAGACAGCGTGAGGTTGTGAAGTTTCTGCTCTGAAATCTTGATGCTGATTTTAACATCAACCAATATAGTGCAAATCTAGCACTGCTCTTGGTGCTGCCCAAAAAGATACCCTTTCTTTCTCTTGCGGATGAGGTCCAAATGCAGAGTCACAATTCATTGTGGTGCTGTGATGTGCTGTGTTCATAATGACAAATAAACACATATGCAGATGGTCTCAGAGTTATAATTTTCCGATCTTCGATAGCTAAAATTAGATTCGAATTTTTACGTTTAATCAAAGCAGACAAGCGTAGCAGGGTATCGCGATTACGTTCGTATAAGCGGGATTCAGTTGTCTCTGTGTGTTTTGGCCGTTTCAAAGCCCAATGTCTCGACTTGCGATACTTCAAGTTACGATGGGGTCATTGGAACATATCTCCACATAAATGAAATCGAGCTACCTGTAAGCATCAGCAATAAAAGAAGCAGAAGAGAGAGAGAGAGTGGCGTTTGTTTGGCTGTTACAGCACCACGCGTTCAAGGGTTTTGTGCCTGGCTGAAGAATGACATGAAATAAAAAACGGACGCACTCTTCTTTTTGATTTGAGGCGGTGAGAGTCGGCCAGCCGTTCGGCTAAAGCTCTTTGTCACAGAGTGCAATGGGACAGAGGCCAGTACTTCAATTACTTTATGTATTTGATTCAGGTTTCGGGCCATTGTATGTGGAGTGCACTCAAAACCTGAATGAATATTAATAGAGGCGGGTTGGAATTTGAATTTGCCAGGAGCCCGAGGGATTTGCCTCCCCAAAAAACCTGTAAGCCGCCAATCCCGCCGGCGGAGACCTGCAGCAGGCTTAGCTGGAGAGGTAAACAAACTCATGTAGTAAACAGAGGAATGGGCGGAGAAAATGGGAGTGGGGTTGTTGGTGGGTGTGGAGTGTGTGGGAGTTGTGGAGGTGGAGTGTGAGTGTGTGAGGTAATAGTGAATGTGGGGTTGGTAGTGGAGTGTGAGGTGTGGGGGTTGTGGGTGAGTGTGGGGTTGTTGGTGGGTGTGGTGTGTGGGGGGTTGTGGAGTGAGTGTGGGGTTGTTGGTGGGTGTGAGTGTGTGGGGTTGTGGGTGAGTGTGGGGTTGTTGGTGGGTGTGTGGTGGTGTGTGTGGGGGGTTGTGGGTGTGAGGTGTGTGGGGGGTTGTTGAGTGAGTATGAGTGTGTGGGGGGGGGTTGTGGGGTGAGTGTGGGGTTGTTGGTGGGTGTGAGTGTGTGGGGGGGGGGGGGGGTTGTGGAAGTGTGGGGTTGTGTGGGTGAGTGTGTGAGTGTGTGGGGGTTGTTGGTGAGTATGAGTGTGTGGGGTTGTGGGGTGAGTGTGGGGGGTTGTGGGTGGTGTGAGTGTGTGGGGGTTGTTGGTGAGTGTGAGTGTGTGGGGGTTGTTGGTGGTGTGGTGTGTGGGGGTTGTGGGTGAGTGTGTGGTGTGTGGGGTTGTTGGTGGGTGTGGTGTGGGGGTTGTTGGTGAGTGTGGTGTGTGGGGGGTTGTTGGTGAGTGTGAGTGTGTGGGGGTTGTGGGTGTGAGTGTCATGGGGGTTGTTGGTGAGTGTGAGTGTGTGGGGGTTGGGTGGTGTGAGTGTGGGGGTTGTGGGGTGAGTGTGAGGGGTTGTGGGTGGGTGTGAGTGTGCGGGGGGTTTGTTGCTGAGTGTGAGTGTGTGGGGTTGTGGGTGAGTGTGGTGTGAGTGTGGGGTTGTTGGTGGGTGTGAGGTGTGGGGGTTGTGGGTGAGTGTGTGGGGTTGTGGGTGGGTGTGGTGTGTGGGGTTGTGTGGTGGGTGTGTGGTGTGTGGGGGGTTGTTGGTGAGTGTGAGTGTGTGGGGGTTGTTGGTGGTGTGAGTGTGTGGGGGGGTTGTTGGTGAGTGTGGTGTGTGGGGTTGTTGGTGGGTGTGAGTGTGTGGGGGTTGTGGGTGGTGTGTGTGGGGGGTTGTGGTTGAGTGTGGTGAGTGTGGGGTTGTTGGTGGGTGTGATGTGTGGGGGTTGTTGGTAGGTGTGAGTGTGTGGGGGTTTGTGGGAGTGTGAGTGTGTGTGGGGTTGTGGGTGAGTGTGAGTGTGTGGGGTTGTTGGTGGGTGTGAGTGTGTGGGGGGTTGTGGGTGGGTGTGGGGTTGTAGGTAAGTGTGAGTGTGTGGGGGTTGTGGGTGGGTGTGGGTGTGTGGGGGGTTGTGGTGAGTGTGTGGTGTGGGGTTGTGGGTGAGTGTGAGTGTGGGGGTTGTGGGTGAGTGTGAGTGTGTGGGGGTTGTGGGTGAGTGTGTGGGGGTTGTGGGTGAGTGTGTGGGGGTTGTGGGTGGGTGTGGTGTGTGGGGGTTGTGGGTGGGTGTGTGAGTGTGTGGGGGTTTGTGTGGGTAGTGTGAGTGTGTGGGGGTTGTTGGTGAGTGTGAGTGTGTGGGGGTTGTGGGTGAGTGTGGGGTTGTAGGTAAGTGTGAGGTGTGGGGGTTGTGGGTGGGTGTGAGTGTGTGGGGGTTGTGGGTGAGTGTGTGGGGGTTGTGTTGGGTGGGTGTGGTGTGTGTGTGGGGGGTTGTGGGTGGGTGTGGTGTGTGGGGGTTGTGTGTGGGTGTGTGGGGGTTGTGGGTGAGTGTGTGGGGGTTGTGGGTGAGTATGTGGGGGGTTGTGGGGTGAGTGTGAGCTTTTTGGACGATACATACTCATGATACCTCATTGTTCTTATCACGTCCATCAAAAAAATATTGATCTACTTAAAATAACAGTCCTAATAGGAACGAACACCACCTCTTTCTCGCTCTCTCTCTCTCATTCTTCTTCTTCCGCCTCTCTCTTCGCCTCAGTCTATCAGTCTATTCGTGAACCCTTTTTCTTTCTGTCCTTTTTCAGCATCTGTCTTAAACCATCATCCTCTCTTCCTCTCTCATCCCTTTGAACCTTTTTGTCCATCTGTCTGCCATCCTCTCTCTCTCTCTCTCTCTCTCCATCCCTCCATCCCTGTTTCTCTCTCCTCTCTCCATCCCCTCATCCCTATTTCTCTTTCTCTCCCGCCCCTCGCCCTCTCTCTCTCTCTCTCTCCTCATCATCCATTCTCTCTCTTTCTCTCTCTTTTTCCCACAAACACTCTCTCTCTACGTTCTTTCTATTCTTTCCCCATATTCTGTCTTTCACCTGGTCTTTCTCTTTCTCTCGTTTTACATCTGTGTCCTGTTTATATCTCTTTCCACCTACACACTTTCTCTAGCTAGTCTTTGCTCTCTCTCTTCCCTCTCTGTGTCTTGGTTTCTCTCTCTCTCTCTCTCCTCCTCTCTCTCTCACACACACACACACACTCTTTCCTCTCTCTCTCAGCACCTCTCAATACCCTCTCTCTCTTTCTCTTTCCACCTACACACACTCTCTCTCTAGTCTCTCTCTCTCTCGCTCTCTCTCTCTCTCCACTGCTATACCCAGAGGGCCCAATTTAAAAGCATGTGAGTTTCACATGAACACAGCGAGCCACTGGTGTGAACAAACTTCCCGGCATTGAGCATCCTGAAGTCTACGAGGGAGTCCGGTCCGCGCTGCCACGGAGACGGATCGCCGGCTAAACCCCGTGCGACGAGCGCCGATTTCCCGGTGTGCCGTCTCCGTCTCCGCTTCCGCGGTCGCAGCACGGCGGCCAAGTGCCTTACACTCCGTGGAATTAAGTCGATTACTCATTTGACCTCGTTATTATTCTGTTTTCCTTTGGCTTTAAAAAGACTTTCTTTCATCTGAGGCATCTTTGATGTCTCTAAAGAAATTATCTTCCCCCCTCATATTCCCCCACAAATTTTTAATCCCACAGAAGCGAAGAAGCTTTTCCCATTTTTTTGCTAAAACTCAGAACTTAGTGCAAAAAACAGCCGGTGTCTGTGGCTGAGAGAGCTGCAGATCCAAAAATCACTCCCACAATCCACATTGATAATAATGTTAAATATTAAATATTACAATTCTGTAATATTAAAATGTGAATATATCTACATTCACAAAAACATGTTCAGATTTTCTTACTGATGCAATATGATGCAGTCAAACTTATTTTGCAAGATTGATGGAGTCTTTTCACGTTTAAAAAAAAACAATTATGAGAATAAAGAATATGATAAATATTATACGAAATATATAAGTCTATTATATTACATACTTGCTCAGGTGAACATATGTGTCAAATTAACTTCATTAATGAGTCATTAAAGGTCTTATGATGGTTTTGACTTTGATACAAATTATAGTTGAACACAGAAAGCTAGTTACTGCAGTACTGTGCAAAAGTTTTAGGCATGTGTGAAACAATGCTGTAAACAAAGAATGCTTTCAGAAATATAAATAATGATTGTTTATTTTTATCAATTTACAAAATGCAAAGTGAACGAACAAAAGAAAAATCTAAATCAAATCAATATTTGGTATTTACTACCTTTTGCCTTCAAACCAGCATCAATTCTTCTGAGTACACTTGCACAAAGTCAGGGATTTTGGGATTATAGTGTTATATTATTTTGTAGCAGGAGCATTATATTATTTTTGGCAGGATTGTAGGATTATAGATCTGTGGTTAGTTCTCCAAGATGTTTGGAACAACCTACCAGCCGAGTTCCTTCCAAAACTGTGTGCAAATTAATGCCTAGAAAAATTGATGCTGTTTTTTTTTTTTGAAGTAAAGGGTGGTCACACCAAATATTGATTTGATTTAGATTTCTCTTTTTGTTCATTCCTGCATTTTGTTGATTGATGAAATTAAATGATTAACACTTCCATTTTTGAAAGCATTCTTTGTTGACAGCATTTTTTCACCTGCCTAAAACCTTTGCACAGTAATGTATATCAAAGATGAAAAATAAAAACCAAGAGTGAGGCTAACAAAGGCATAATATAAACATACATCTGAGATCTAAAGGCATGTGTTTTATGTGAATTTTTCACCTGTCACCATGATGTCACCAACTCTTAATGTTAATATTAATCACAACGAGCAAAAACCTGTGCATGTATTAGAACTGGCATGCGTTGGCAGCACCTGCGTTATTTGGTCTCGTTCTGATGTATGACTTCGTGACATCACACTCCGTGCAGCCAGAGACCTTCTTGGCAGGATGAGCTCTCGGTAGTGCCGGATGGTGAAGTGCCACGTCTTAATCCGCATCAGGTCGTCGAAGGCGAACTCCAGGATCAAGCGTCCCTCCGTACACACCTGACATCACGTAGCGACAAGCACACACACACACACACACACACACACAAACACTGATTAATAATGATGAGTGTCAGCAAGGCATGTATATTGCTTCTACACACACACAATATAATAAACCTAAAAGGAAGAGAAAAACGCCCCAAATTCTCTCAGATGGTATCAGATCTGATCTGTATCGTATCGGCAGATATCCAAATTGTGTCTAATATACAGTATATATAGTCTTGAGTCATGTTCATTTTCTTTATTTTTTGCTAGGAAAGTGCAGTGATTTATTATATTATTATATATATACGAAAGTATATATAAATATACTATATATCTTTATATACAGTGTATATATATAGCAAACAAACAAACAAATAAAAATATTAAAATACAGCTGTGTCTATATTACAAATTAATACTGAATGAAAAGCAAAACATTCTAATTCAATTTCCCCAAAAGGCAGCAGCCCCACAAAGTAGGGAATTGAGATGTAAACAGGCTCTGATGTGACCTCTGTCAAAATGCGTTTGAGTGGAGAAACGGAAGATTTTCTTCCTGTTTGGGGAATTCAGGCACAGAGTTCTATCAATCGGCCAGTGAGTCACCGTCATTGAAAGTCGAATCTTTCTCACTGAGCCTCCTGAACTCCAGCAGCAAGCGTCCAAGTAAGAGCTGCACTCATAAACCCTCACCAATTAAGGGGCAAAAAAAAGAAAAGAAAAACATTTTTCTATTTGGCCGAATTTTGTGCCGGGGCTGATGTTCGTTGCTCTGCGGCAACGCTGGGGGAGACAGGAAGGAGGGGGTGGAGATTAGGAGGTGCGGGGGTGGGGTGGGGGGTGGGGGGGGGGCAACAGCTGATTAGTTGGCATGGCAACGGCAAAGATGTAATCCCGGCAGAGCCGCCGCTCTAATCAATGCCCCCAGCACAGATGCTCTCTGGAGGATCAACAAGAAAAGAGGCTGCTGGCGAACGCGGCGGCGTCACGTGACCCTCGTCTCTCTCTCTCTCTCTCTCTCCCACCATCATTCTCTACCTCTTTTACTTTCTTACCTCTATCCATTCTCTCTTTTCCCTTTCACTTTCTTCCCTCTCTCTCCCATCTATGTACCGACTTGGCTGGATGGGAGAGAGGGGGGACGAGAAAGAATCTATATATTTATAACCCAAATCTATATGAGACTGATATTATCATTACATCATATATATCAGTCTCATATAGATTTGGGTTATAAATATATAGATTCTTTATAAATATATAAATATATAGATCTATATGAGACTGATATTATCATTACATCATATATATTCAAAGCTGCACAATATATCACTTTTGTGTATAATATCAATTAAGACAAACCAAATCCAACGTGTCTTGCTCCAACTTTTTACTGCCCGACGCCAGGAAACACATCCAGTTCTTATGATGAGAAATGTTTGTGTCATATAACAATTCTTCAATTTAAAGGAGCTATATGTAAGAAGCTTATGGCAAATAATCGTAAAATGAAGCTAATATGTCACCAGAGATTGAGGAATCACGTTCATTTGAAAGATTGATCTCACTGACAAAATGAGCACAGCCAGAATATTCACACTTCACATCTTACGTTACAGCAGTTTTGTGTTTTGTTCTATAGCGCCACCCACTGCTATCTCACAATCACAAAGTCAGCAGCATTTCTGCATCCAGGTTGCCAGTTACCGGTGATCTGCCGCTACAAGCATTCTGGATTACGCAAACTAAAAGGCCTCGCTGTGACTCTCAAAAACGTCTTGACCAAAGTAGAAACAAAATGAGGAGATGCGTTTGAAAGATGGAGACGACTGAAAGCGGAGAAGAAATTGAAGACAGAAGCTGAAGAAGCTAATTCTCTACTGGACAGGTAAGATTTAGACAAGGTCGACTAGCTTGTGTCACCACTAGACGTAGGGATGAACATTTCAAATATTTTCACCAGTTGAATAACGTTATTGATGTCGGATCATAGATTGGAGCCCATGCGCAGGTCATCCAACCGACTAAAGTGTTTGAGACACAAAACTGTAACTGTGCTAACATTAGCATCGTGTTACGCTGAGACAGTGTGGTAACCAGGCAAACATTAGCACGCTAATTATGGCAATACCGAACATAACGTTAGACTAGATTGACCAAATATGAGTCGGTCTATCTGGCAACCTCGAGGAGGAGGGGAAACAGTGCGCTACAGTGTTCAGAATTTGACTGCAGTACCAGTTTTGGACACAGTCTCACAGCCGTGTTAATTTTAATGTTGGATAAAGGATCGACCACACTTCTGCTGCTTTGTCCGTACCTTCGAAAATCACCACGATCATTCTAGAACGATTCATTCTGTCCAGATAGAGCTATTCTAGAAAAACAATGCTGTGCCAATTTTTCCACATTAATACACAGCCCTAATTTTTTAAATGCGGCAGGATATGACATCACTGGCTTTTTTTAAATAATAATGGCTCCAGACAAATTTGTCCCACAAAACAGCTACAGATACCTTCCTTGTGGGGAAGTCAAGTGAGCAACGGCTCAGTGGGATCACTGGATCACGGAGGAAGCAGGGGACCACAGGTGTGTGTGACCAGGGTCTGTCCCCGCCTTGCACCCATAACTCTCGGGATGGGATTAAGCGGTTTGGATAATGAATGAATCAATGAGTTAATGCACAGTAGCATTGCTGGTGTTTTTATGTTTTATGAGCACAATCAACAAATAGATAAATATAAAACTGACCAATATATTTCTACGGAGGTCTAACACAAACTGTGCATTGCAACTGGAAAGGAATAACTTCTAATAACCGTAAACACCTAATAATACAGATTAATAATAGAGCGTAGAACCCTATTTATGCCTCATTTATTAGCGTGAATCAATTTCTTAGAAATCATTTTGTATGTCGGCCAAAAACTCCATTAAAACTTCCCATAAATTTTGTGACCCAAACTGTAAAAATGGTCCAAATGTTGCGACATCATTCATCCAATATTTCCAGTAATAATCATCCCACTTCTTTATTCCAACACTGACACGTTCGTCTCTTTATTTTTGTGCCGTTGAGATGCTGAAAGGCTGTGGTCTGAAGTGCGGAGGGAAGAGGAGATGGAGGGAGAGAGGGGTGGACGAGTGGGAGGTATAAAGTGAGGCTGGAAATTCGGCGCGTGCGAGACGTTTCGGGGAGGGATCCCTAATCGCTCCTGACAATAAACAAATACAGAATAATGGAGGTGATTAAGGAGGAGAGCGATGACGTGTGTCATGTTGGTGTGTTTGCTGAACTATTCGTTTGTTTACTGCTGCTTCTGTACGGACAGAGTGAGGCTGGACACACACACACACACACAAGTGTAAACACACGGATATCAGTACATAATCTGACAAACACACATAGGCAGGAAAACAAACTAATCATTCTTCACTTTGTATTTTCATTCATTCATTTGTTCACTCATTAATGAATGCCTTTCGTTAATATTTTATATTGCTCATTCATGAATCTTTTATCACACACTCACTCACGTTGATTGTTCGTTAATTTACTGATCAAACTTGTCTAAACCTGCGTGATTCATTCATTCATTCATTCAGTCAGTCAGTCAGTCAGTCACAGGTAAATATATTTACTGGGTCATTAATTTATCTGTTGTTCATTACTTGATCACTTTCTCATTAATAAATTCTTTCAACATACACTCATCAACTGTCATTGCTCATTTATACTCATTTACTCACTTTGTTCATTTATCACCTGAAAAACAAAAAGTAAAACATATTGCAACAGCAGCAACCAGAACATTTATCTCTCCCTCTTCCGCCCCTACCCCCTAACACACACACACATACTCACTCACTCACTCACTCACTCACAGATTAATTTACTCACACATTCATCACAGACTCATTCATTAATCAATTAATTATTTTCGTTTATTTTGATTACTCATTTACTCATTCATTATTTTACTCATTCACAAATTAATTTGCTCTCTTATTCATTTACCCAGTCTTTTACTTATTCATTCACTTGTTCACACATTCATCACTCATTCATTAATCATCATTTTAGTTCATATTTACTGACTCCGTTCTTTCATTCATTCACTCACAAATTTATTTATTCTCTTATTCAGTCACTCACTCACTCATTTACTTGTTCACACACTCATCAATGTCTTATTCATCAGTTCGTCATTTTTGTTCATTTTGTGCATTTACTCACTCCAGTTATTCATTCACTCATTCATTCACTCACTCACTTAGAAATTAATTTACTCACTTTTTCATTTATGCACTTACTCACTTATTCAGTCACTTGTTCACACATTCGTCACTGTCTCATTCATTCATTAATTATTCTTTTTTCATTTTGTTAATTTATTAACTTGCTCAATCCATTCATTCATTCACTCACTCACTCATTCACTCACCCTCATAATTCACTCACTTATTAATTCAACTGTTCACACACTGATCACTGTCTCATTCATTAATCAATTCATCATTTTTGTTCACTTTGTTAATTTACTAACTTGCCCACTCCATTCATTCATTCATTCATTCATTCGCTCTTTCACTCACTCACTCACTCACTCACTCATAATTTACTCACTTACTAATTTATTCATTTATTCATTCATTTGTTTGCACATTGCACACTTCACTCCAATCATTCATCACCTGAATAACAAAAAGTAAAACATTTTGCAACAACATAAACAACATAAAATCAGAATATTTATCTCTGCATTCCTTCCCACCCCCTAACACACACACACACACACAATGAGGGGTGTCCTCTGACCTTGGTGAACATGGGTTTTCCGTGCTGCGTCACCATGGTGCACTGGTCGCAGTCCACAGTGATGCAGGCGTTGTGAAAAGACTCTTTGGAGTGTTTGAGGACGTAGTACAGGTCTGTCACTCCTCCCTCAAACACTGTGCTGAAGTAACGAGGGATCAGGGTCCGGCCGATTGCTGCGGCGGAGAGGGAAAAACAACGGACGAGAAGAAAGCGTTAGAGCCGTCACACGCCGACAACAATGCTTTTAAATACATTTAAATACATTCATGATGCAAAGTAGAGGCGACATAACTTTTCACACTAAACATTTCACACTAAACACGTTCTGCATCTTGGACCACAACACGAGGAGAAGAAGAAGAAGAAGAAGAAGCAGTGTGTGTGAGTGTGTGTGTGTGTGTGTGTAAGAGAGAGTGTAGGAGGAATTTTATGGTGGCCAGTTTTCCAACTTTCTGCATGAGAAGCCCCCTCTTCTTTTTTGTGAATTTAGGACCAGGATTAAAAATAGGGCAGGATTATGAGCAATCACAGACTAACCTTTAATCTCACCAACATTCACTTTTTACCACGCAGGACTGAAGTCAGTGAGTCGTCCTGAGTAACACTTATATTCCACCACCTTCCTCTGTAGCCTCAATAATAATTATAGACAGAGATGGGAAATAAGCAAATACTTGGTTACTGTACCGAATTTTCGGGTAACTGTACTTCCCTTGACTATTTATTTTTGTGCCAACTTTTAACTTTGACAACGTATTTTTTCAGCATGAATATCTGTACTTTCAACTGCTTACATTTTCAAATCAGGCTCGTTGCTCTTGTTTGGTTTCATTTAAATCAGGTTCATTAGGCCATTTTGCCGTGCTTTTTACCTGTTCCCCATCCAGATAACGTGACTGACTGAATGAGGCTTAAAAACATGGTAAACACACACACTCATTCATTCACTCTTTCTTGCACTCACTCAGTCTCATAATTTACTCACTTGTTCATGCAAAATAATCACTGTCTCATTCATTAATCCATTCATCATTTTTGTTCACTATCTTGCTCACTACATTCATTCATTCATTCACACTTTCTTTTACTCACTCACTAATACATTTATTCATTGATGTATTCACTTGTTCTTAAATTTTTTCTTTTTTTTTTTTTTAAAGTTGTCCTCTTTGGAGGACAACTTTATTTTTAATTACAAGTTTCGTTTGGGCACAATTCCAAATGACGCAACAACTGGAATATACATGCACAATCCACTCCAATTGAACATCCACATAGAGGGGGGAAGTGAAAAGAGAGAGAGGGAAAAAAGGGCAGAGCAAGAAAGAAAAAAGGAACAAAAAACAAAGAAATGAAAAAAAAACACAAAACAAAACAAACAAAACACTAAAACAAACAAAAGACTAAAACAAAAACAAAACCAACCAAACAAAAAACAAAAACAACAAACAAACAAAAAACAAACAAGCAACCAAAACAAAATGATACAATATGGGGGGGGGGACAAATAACAGAGAGCAGATTGACAGACAAACAAGAACCAAGACAGGACTATGTACAGACTAAGATAAAAGTCTTAGTTCATTCACTTGTTCACACAATTTTTATGTCCTAATTTACTCACGTCATACAATCCCAATACACCAATCCTGCTCTGAGCGCTGCGGTAAATACCGTCTCCATCGGTGTTTTTTCCCCCTCTGAGCGCTGAAGCTCGTAGGATTTGTATAAAAAAATAGGCAGTGCCAGTGGAGACACCGTGTTTGGTGGACACAGGCCCCTAAAAAGTCTTTTCTCTCGTTCTCGCATGTTCTCTCTGATGAATTCTATGAAGAGAAGACATCAGTTATAAAAAAACCTCAGAATTTATTCGATTGAAACAAGAGCGACGTGAAATGGTCTTAAACTTTTTAGAAACCACAAAAATTGTACAAGAACCTAAGACGCTTTTGCGTGCATTTTGCCGTGCTCTTAAAAAAGGGACGGCGGGGGAAAAAATGGGCGCAACTCCGAAGTGCTTTGCTGCATCAACTTATCGCTTTAATATTGACACTGAATGGACGGCTGGTCTGATCCGAGCCTGCGTCTGAGTTCAAGCAGAAATAATCCATCTCGCAGTCAAACTCCCCTCAGAGAGAAATTACAACTGTGCCTTCAGCCCTGAAGGAGCGATGAAACGGGAGAGAGAGAGGGAGGGAGGGAGAGAGGGAGGGAGGGATGGGGGGAGAATGAAGAAAAAGAGGGGTAAGGCTGCGCGAGAAAGAGAGGGAAAGCGAGGGACGTAGAGAACGGGAGGCGAGGTGGGAAAGTAAAGCAAGCGCGAAAGAGGGGGAGAGAGAGGAGGAAAGGAAGGGAGAGTGAAAAGTGAAAACCAAAGGGTAAAGAGGAGCGAGTAAGAAAGAGACGGAGAAAAAAGGTCAGGGAAGAAAAAAAGACAGATAGACGGAGGTTAGAGAAAGATCTAGAATGGATAAAAGAGGGGGCAAGGGAGAGAAAGGGGGGAAAAAGGCAGAGAGAGAGAGAAAGAAAAAGAGAAAAAAACGAGAGGGATTCGGTAGGGATACAGGGAAGAGAGGGATGAGATGAGATGGAGAATGGGGAAAGAGTGAGGAAGGAGAGAGGGAAGTCGGATACTGAGAGAGAGATGAAAAAATGAGCAGCAGAAAAAGAAGAGCAACAGTGAAAACAGAAGGGTAAATAAGAGTAAGCAAACAAATGAGAGAGAGCGAGAGAGACAGAGAGAGAGAGAGAGAGACGCAAATAACTTAATTTTCGCTAGTCTCCCTCCAGACAGACGCTGCCGTCGTCGTGGGTTACGGCGATGCTGCCGAACAGAGAAAATCACACAGCGTGCTTCTTAAATTGGCTCAAGTGTGGCATGACTAAATCAACACATAAATACCTGGCAGGGGGAGACGGAGTGAGAAAACCAGGCAGAGGGAAGGAGAGAGGGAGTGAAGGAAGGAAGGAAGGAGGAATGAAGTGAAAGAGGGAGGGAGTGATGGAAGGAAGGAGAGGGTGATGAAGAGAAGGAATGAGCGATGGATGGATGAAATGAGGGATGGAGTGATGGAGGGAAGGAAGGTGTGATGGAAGGATAAAAAGAGGAATGGAGTGATGGAGGGAAGGAGTGATTAAAGGAGGAAGGGAGTGACGGAGGGATAAAGGGATGGTGGCAGGCAAAGAAGGAGGGATGAGGGAATGACAGAAGGGAAGAGGGAGTTATGGAAGGAAGGAGAGAGTGATGGTAGGAAGTTGTGATGGAGGGAGAGAGGGAGGGATGAAAAGAGGGATGGAGTGATGGAAGGAAGGAGAGGGTGATGGAGAGAAGGAATGAGCGATGGATGGATGAAATGAGGGATGGAGTGATGGAGGGAAGGAGTGATTAAAGGAGGAAGGGAGTGATGGAGGGATAAAGGGATGTTGGCAGGAAAATAAGGAGGGATGAGGGAATGACAGAAGGGAAGAGGGAGTTATGGAAGGAAGGAGAGAGTGATGGTAGGAAGTTGTGATGGAGGGAGAGAGGGAGGGATGGAATGATGGAAGGAAGGAGAGGGTGATGGAGAGATGGAAGGATGGATGGATGGATGGATGAAATGAGGGATGGAGTGATGGAAGGAAGGAAAGGATGAAAGGAGGGAGGGATGGTGTGAGAGAAGGAGTGAAGGAGGTGGGGTGGATGTATTAAGGAGGGAATGAAGGGAAGAGCTGGAAGGAGAGGGGGAGTGATGGAAGAAAGGAAGGAAGGAATGATGGAAGGATGAAAAGAGGATGGAGGGAAGGAGCGATTAAAGGAGGAAGGGAGTGATGGAGGGATAAAGGGATGGTGGCAGGGAAAGAAGGAGGGATGATGGAATGACAGAAGGGAAGAGGGAGTTATGGAAGGAAGCAGAAAGTGATGGTAGGAGGTTGTGATGGAGGGAGAGAGGGAGGGATGGAGTGATGGAAGGAGGGAAGAAGGAATGGATGGAGTGATGAAGGGAACAGGAAGAAGATAGGAGTGATAGAGGGAGGGACAGAAGGAGGAAGGGAGGGGGAGTGATAGAGGGAGGGATAAAGGGATGGTGGCAGAAAGGAGGGATAGAGGTAGGGAAGGAGGGATGGAAGGATGGAGGAAGGGATAGAGGGAGGGATAAAGGGAATGCTGGCAGAAAGGAGGGACGGAGGGAAGGAGGGAGGTAGGGCATGTGAAGGAGGGATGGAGGAAGGGATAGAGGGAGGAATAAAGGGAATGCTGGCAGGAAGGAGGGATAGAGGGATGGTGGCAGGGTAGGAAGGAGGGATGGAGGGAAAGAGGGAGGAAGGGCATGTGAAGGAGGGACAGAGGTATGCTGGCAGGGAAGGAGGGAGAGAGAGAGTGATAAAGGGATGGAGGCAGGAAGAAGGGATAGAGGAAGGGATTGAGGCAGGGATAGAGGGATGGTGGAAGGAAGGAGGGATAGAGAGAGTGATAAAGGGATGGAGGCAGGAAGAAGGGATAGAGGAAGGGATTGAGGGAGGGATAGAGGGATGGTGGCAGGAAGGAGGGATAGAGAGAGTGATAAAGGGATGGAGGCAGGAAGGAGGGATAGAGGAAGGGATTGAGGGAGGGATAGAGGGATGGTGGCAGGAAGGAGGGATAGAGAGAGTGATAAAGGGATGGAGGCAGGAAGGAGGGATAGAGGAAGGGATTGAGGGAGGGATAGAGGGATGGTGGCAGGGTAGGAAGGAGGGATGGAGGGAAGGAGGGAGGAAGGGCGTGTGAGCAGAGGTCTCCCCAGCGGTTAAGAGACAAAGTGAGTCCACGACGGGAGCTGACTGCTAATGAGGAGGAGGAGGAGGAGGAGGAGGGGAACGAGGGAGAGGAATATGAGTGAAAGAGAGGGAGGGAGGGAGGGAGAGGAAGGGAGGGAAAATAAATATGAAACGGTTATGAACGAGAAAATGGCATGGCGAGGGAGAGAGAGAGAGAGAGAGAGAGAAGCTATGGCAGACGCCTGATCTGCTCTGAATTTATTTCCAGTGCCGGCTCCTGGCTGTCAATCTATTTAAAAAAGCAAAAAGCAAATACGGACTTTTGAAAGAAATGTAGAATTCAGCAAAGCAGACTCTCTCAAATGAGATGCTGCGAAACCAACGCTAAATTATACATAAGTGTGACGTACCATCACCAAACGCCGCTGACATTTTCAACTGAAAACAAACGTACAGGAAGTACAGAACATGCAAATATCAAATATCACCCAGACCCTCCAGGATTCTGCCACGTTCTGATCGCAACTATTAACGCAAATCAGCCAGTCCCAGCTAATTCATTACTGCCGTGCAATTTTGACCAATAACCACAACACTTCTGCAATTTTTGACCAATCGTTTCATGCAAAACGTTGAGCCGTACATCAGTGAACTCACTTCCTCGTTACGTTTAGAAGACGCAGGAAACGTGTGATAAAAACCCTCACATTTACCTTATAACTACACGATTAATGGTTAATAAAAATAATTATTAAACGGGTTTAAAATGGGTTGTGTTCCCTTTTAATTCATTGTAAAAGAATCATAGAGATGGGCCCATACCACTTTTTTATGTCTGGTACGATTACACTCTAACATTACCAAATTGAAAAAAAATTGATCAATTGAAAATGAAATACTGAAGTTTGTCATTTTGAACCAATTTGGCCTACAAAATGAGCTGCTTTTGCAGAGAACTATTTCCCATAATCCTCTGCATGCGCCCCGGAGCCGCGTCACAATAAAGCGTTGGGCGCGCGTTCCAGAATAAACGATGGAAAATCTATGGGAAAATCAAAATAAACGGCAGAATTGTATAGAACGCTGGTTGTTGTGGTTATTTATCAGCTAAAATACGGTTTGTGTCTGTAATAAAGGGGACGTTTTGACCCAACTGGAGCATTTTACCGAGTAACGACGCTCATGCGCGGTCATTAACACAGCGCGCGCGTTTACATCGCCAAGAATGTCATTTATGCTTTTTTATGCTTTTACTTCTGTTTTAGTGCAGCAACATCTCACAAATACTTTCACACGCAGAGGGATCAGGTCTCGTCTTGATGGCGCCACTGAAAACGTTGTGTCACTATTAAGCGTCCGTGTGAAATACGAGCGGAGCTGCTCTAGCGAGTAAAATGAAGTAAACCAAGCTTCCATTCTAGAAAAACTGCCTCAACCATTTTATTGTAATAGAATTATTCGAGTTATCGGAACAATCGTTTCAGCTCTACTTTACCGCAGTGCCACTTCCCATCATGACGAATTGAGCGTCCACGCGTTTACAGATCGGCTCCATAGAACGGCCCAACGCCACCGATACCTGATCCAGCTGTTAGAGCCGTTATCGGACTGATACCCATCCACCTATCGGATCAGTGCCATCTCTACAAAAAACTCAGCGACTTTTATCGCAATTTTTCTTTTTGCAACAACCTCAAAAAAGACCAGGGGAATGCTGGAGGAACCGATTAACGGCAAAGTGATGCCTGAGATGAGGCCTTATTTGTGCTGAGTCATGAGATATATTTCTCAACTTTAGTTAACCAATACATATACTGTATTAAGAAGGTATTTAAGAATATTTACAGCTCACATATTTTTTACTAGAGGTCTTGAGAGCGCCCCGGGTGGACAGCGAGGGGAGTGCTGGCTGGCAGAGTTCTTATTCGGGACGTGAGACGTGATTAAACGGAGCGCTGCGAATATGGATACATTAACACTTAGTTTGATAAACACAGTGGAGTGACGGCTGTGGAGGTGAAACTGAAGTGGAACATCAACGCTGCATAAAGAACACAGTTTATTACACAGCAGCTTTACAGCAACTATACATCACAGCCAGCCAGCCAGGAGCACAGTATGGACAGCTGAATTAATCTGTGGTGGAGAGAGAGAGAGAGAGAGAGAGAAGATAGAGAGAGAGAGAGAGAGAAATGGATAGAGAGATAAATAGAGAGAAAGAAAGAAAGAAAGAAAGAAAGAAAGAAAGAAAGAAAGAAAGAAAGAAAGAAAGAAAAAAAGAAAGAAAAAATCAGAGAGAAACAGGAAAAGGAAGCAAAAGAGAAATGGATAGACAGAAAATGAATGAGAGAGAAAAGAGAGATAGAGAATGGGCCAGGAAGCAGAGAGAGAGAGATGGAAAGAAAGAAAGGAATAAAGAAAGAAAGAAAGGAAATAAGAGAGATAGAGAAACAGGAAAAGGAAGGGATAGAGATGAATAGACAAAATGAATAAAAGAGAGAAAAAGAGAGATAGAGAGTAACAGGGAAGCACAGAGAGAGATGGAAAGAAAGAAAGAAAAAAAGAAAGGGACCTTGTGGTAGGCAGGCGAGAGAGAGAGAGAGAGAGAGAGAGAGAAAGAGAGAAATGGACAGACAAAATTAGATAGAGAGAAACAGAAAGGAGGGAGAGTGAGAACGAAAGAAAAAAAGAAAGAACGAAAGAAAGGGGAATCAGAGGAACAAAGAGCTAGAATGAAGAGCGAAATAGAGAACAACACGGAAGCAGAGACAGGAAGGGAGAAAGAAAGAAAAAAAAGACAGAAGCAGAGACAGAGAGAGAACAAGATAATGAGAGAACGTGAGCGGGCAAGAGACAGAACTGGATAGATAGGGTTAGAGAAAGAGAGAAAGAGCAACAGTGGAGAGAGAGAGAGAGAGAGAGCGAGAGAGAGAGAGAGAAGACGTGTGGAGCTCAAAACTGAAGCATTTATATGTTGCACACTTGACTGCCTCCTTACATTCCCTAACACTGTGACAGGGCAACCTGCTGCCCGCCACACACACACACACACACACACACACACACACTTATACACACGAAAACAATCAGAAAGATGAAGAGATGGCAGTGATGGGTATCAGAGCAGGAGCATATTCCTGAATTAATGAAACGGATTAAAGCCGGTTGCCGCGTGAGACGGCTGTCTGCTTCGGCTTCAAGCTTCGGAACAAAACCAAAGGGAAATAAAGGGTCGAATTGAGCGCTGCACGGCGTCCAGAAACGCGCTACGGCCAAACGCTGGCCAATCATACAACATGAGTTCTCTCCCATTTACTGCAGAAGGTACTCGAAACTGCAGGAGCGTGTGTCTGAGGCAGGTCTGGCTTTATAGACAATGTTATTTCACCCTTCATAAGTTCAGACAGAAAAACGTGCACCTAAAAGTTCCTCAATACGACAAAGAGACCGCGGATCAAAGGGGTTGCTTCGTCTGGTCCCGGATTTGCTCTCACCGAGGTACCATGATGCCAAAAACTGCCCGCTGGGTAACGGATGGATTGTGGTGTGCACTGTGTGCGGTACTGTGACGTGTTCACAATGACAAATATCCACTCACTTCGATTCACTTTACATACTTAAATCTGGCAACCAGCGTCCTCCTGGCCGCAATCCCTCTAAGGCCCACAGGGAAGCCTCCACAGCGATGCAAATTCTACACAATAATTTGGCTCCACAGGCTCCTGGACATCCAAACAATAGCACAGTCGCAAGCCAGATACCGACAATAAGCACGTAAACGACATCTCCATTTCCTCTCTCTCTCTTCTTCTTTTTTCTCTCTTCACTCCCTTCCAGACCGATTGGCCCATCGACGAATGCGGCACCCAGAGATCGGATTACGAAATACTCGTTTCGCTAACACTGCCGCTAAATATATGCCTTTGCTACCGTGTACCCAAACACGCACCCCATAAAATAATTAACGCTGTGTTAATTAGGCACATTAATTGCCGGAGTATGCGGCTCCTAGGAAGGATGCCAGCTGCAGCCAAAAGACTTAAAGGCAGGAATTCAGCCTGGAGAGAGAGAGAGAGAGCGCGCAGAAAATTGGGAGGGAAAAAAGGTAGAGTGATTAAGACAGAAAAATGGTAATGAAAGAGAAAGAGTGGAGAGAAGAAAAAGAGGAGTAAGAGTGGAGTGGAGTGGAGAGAGTGTAAGAAAGCGGGGAAGAGGGAGTGCTAAAAGAAAGAAAGTAAGACGTCGGGAAGACGGAATGTGACGGAAAGACAATAAGAGAGAGATAGAGAGTGAGAGACTGCGAAAAGGTGCAAAGAAAAGAGGACTGGAAAAATGAAAAAGAAAATTAAGAAAGGAGCGGAAAGAATGAAGGAAACAGAGATAGAAGCAAAATAAGAGTCGAGAGAGAGAAGAGAGAAAGAGAGGGAGACTACTAAAAGAAAGAAAGAAAAAGAAAACTAAGAGGAGATGAAAAATCGGAGAAAGGAACAGAAGAGAGAGAGAGTGAGAGAGAGAGAGAGAGAGAGAGCAAAATATGTAGAGGAGCTACTGCTACTTTGGTCTGATTATGCAGCCGATGCAGTCTTCTGCAGTGCAATGCATATGTTGGGTAGAGACAGAGCAGCTGCAGAGGGAGAGTCTCTCCTTCACCCGCTCTGTTGTTCACCTCTTCAAACACCACAGTAATGAAAGAACAGAATGGGAACATATGTTTGAATGTTAATTGATTTATTTTTCAAAATAGGGAGAAACACACCGAAATAGACAGACAAGTCCTGAGGGAATTACATGACTGCCATGTGCTAAAAACACACAATAAAAGATGAGGATAAAGTGATGAAAATGTTTAAAAAGAAGAAATAATAAAGGCTGTGCACAGGTGTTTCACAAGAAAAGTAATAGTACACTTTCCTTAATTGATATGCCCATTGTACAAAATAGGGAATGACCGCCCTATCGGGGACGGCCTCTAGTACAAAACTAGGGAAAAACCTCAATGGCGACACCTCCTTGTAGCCAAAGTATGGAATTACAGCCTTAATGGTGATGCCCCCTTGTGGCCAAAATAGGGAATGACCGCCTTAATGGGGACGGCCCTTAGTGGCCACAAAACTAGAGAAACCTCAATCTATGATGCCTCTCAGGCCAAAGTATGGAATTACAGCTTAATGGTGTTGCCCCTTTGTAATAAAATAGAATGACTACTAATGGAGACGGCCCCTCAGTGCCAAACTAGAAACTCAACCATGCATGCTTCCCAGGCCAAAGTATGCAATTACAGCTCAATGGTGATGCCCTTGTGGTCAAAATAGGAATGACCGCCTTAATGGAGACGGCCCCCTAGTGGCCAAAACTAGGGAAAAACCTCAATGGCGATGCCTCCTAGTGGCCAAAGTATGGAATTATAGCTTTAATAGTGATGCCCCCTTGTGGACAAATTAGGGAATGATAGCTTTCATAGAAACACCATCTTGTGGTGAAAATAGGGAATGACAGCCTAAATGGTGATGCCTCCTTGTGGTCAAAACTAGGGAGTAAAACCTTAAAGGTGATGGCCCCTAGTGGCCAAAACAAGGAATGCCAGTCTTAATGGTGACGACCCCTAGTGGCCAAAACAAGGAATGACAAACTTAATGGTGGCGCCCCTTTGTGGCCAAAATAAGCCATAATTTTTTAGACCAGAAAAAAAGAGGACTAAAGGGGGTTGCAGTTGGGCTGGTGACATAAACTGCACTAGCCAAAGTGTCCTCAATAAGCTAAAAAATGTAAGACCCAAACATTGAAGGGTTAAAGGCGTGAAAAATTGAAAAAATAAAAATTAAAATTAAGCTGATTGCTAGTAATCATGAATATTGCCTCGAGTGGCAACAAGGCCTAAGCACTGCAGGGCTTAGGCTAAAACAAAACTTTTTTCAACCGGGTTCCGGCAGTATGCGTTTGGACCCCGAAAAAGTTAAGATGTCGTACAGCAGAAGACGACGAGCTAAACCACTAACCCTATTAGAAACATGCTGGTGGTAAGACTATTCTTAGCAAGCCCTGTTGTATTTGGATTTTACCCCATAACTGTGTAAGAAGCATGTGCAGCTCCCGTTTTGAGAAAAGAACACACACACGCAGTCACACAATCATAGTTCAGAAAGAAGAGGAGAGAAAAAGCTTGTTCCCTGCCCTTTCTCATCAGTAATTAACTCTCCAGGACTGTAACACTCACACGCACGCGCACACACACACACACTCTCGCGCAAACCCATCCGCAGAAGCAGATCACCATTCTGCCAGCCTCCAGCAGGACGGTGGTCAGAGAGAAATGCTGAATTTTAAACAGATGATGATTATTATCTATCAGCTCTAACAGAGTAAAACGCTATCAGCAAATGGACGGAGACGTATCAAATAGCGGCCAAACTTCCACAGGTCCGGCTCTTTAAGGACGTCTGCTTCCTCTATCAACATTGACGGCAGTTTTGCAAGACACAACTTACAGAAGTGGTAAATGGCCTTTCACTTTCTTGGGAGAGGGACCCACTCACCGAAGGCGCTCTTCCTTGCTTTCAATTTCATCTAAAAACACTTCAGTCCTAAAAGACTGGAGAGTAGGATCAGGAAATATGACTCAAATTTATACCATACGATATTTCTGGTCCACGCGGAAAAGTCAACATGCATGTTTATTATTGTTATATCTAATTACTAATCTAACTGCACAGAATCAACTTTATATGACAGGCATACAACAAAATACTTTTAGAAATGTAATGGTATGTAATTCATTAAGCCCTATAAAGCAAACAAAACTACTACGCACACAAACACCCACCCACACACACACACACACACATTATACTTATTATACTTGCCTGTAAGTGTGCAAGGAAAGAGAAGACGATACCAGCTCTAAGGAATACGACACACACACCTTTCTTCGTGTCCGTGGAGACCGGGATAACCTTGACCCTTCTCCTCACCAATATAAACAACTCTCAGTCTCTCGGCTGTAGGTGAGGAGCCAAAACGGAATGAAACGAAGAACAAAAAAAACAAACTAGAATTCCTCCGTTCCTTGATTTGATATTGATGGAAAACACATTTAAGGATTCTCTTAATCATTTCAGTGTCGGAAAAAAATTAATGACGTTCTGTAATAAACAGCTGTCTAAAAAAACCTTTTCAGACCATTTTAATAAGCTGCATCTTGCACTAAGACCTCCCAGCTGTGATTTAGTCAGTATTTATGAAACACTCTTTTCATGTAGACTCCAAATGCAAAATTAAGACATCAAAAATGAAAAATGTAGTATTTCCTTAAAATAAGCTCAATCCTGACGATGGGTATTGTATTTTTGTATCACAATATATTGTGGTATGATGCATTGAATACACTTGTAATATTACATTTTTAATGAAATTTCTTGTTGAGGTGAAAAGCTGTCTCGTGATGTAGCATGGCACCCTCTTTCTTTTCCCCTCTCTTTCTTTCTTTTTTTTTTTTTTTGCATTTTTCCATCTTTATTTTTCCTGTCTCTCCTTGTCTTCCTTTCTTCTCTTCATTTTCCCTCCCTGTCTCCCTCTTTTTATTCTCTTTCTTCTTTCTTTTCTGTTTTGTTCTCACCTTTCTTTTTCATCTCTCCCTTTTTTTCCTCTTTCTATGTTACATTCTTCTTTTTCTTACTTCTTTCTTTCTTTTCTTTTCTTTTCTTTTCTTTCTTCCTTCCTCCTTCCACTTCTTTTGTCTTTGCTTTTTCTTTCTATCCGCCTTTTCAGCCCCCTCCCCACTTTCTTTTTGCTTTTTTCTCTCTCATTTTCCCCCTTTCTCTTCTTTCTTTGTCTTTTTTTCTCTCTTTCTTTCCTTTTTTCATCTTTATTTTTCCTCTTTCTCTCTCCCTTTTTCCTCTCTCTCCTTTTCTTTCCTTTCTTCTTCTTGTCTTTATTTTCCTCCCTCTCCTCTTCTGTCTCCTCTTCTCTTTTCTCTCTCACTCTTTCTCTTTCCCCTTTTCATCTCTCTTTTTCTTTCTTTCTTTCTTTTCTTTTCTTTCTTTTTCTTTGTTTTTCGTCGCTGAGTTTCTAAATCCACTTTTTTGCAGTCGACCTTTTATGTCTTTCGGTCAAATAAAGGCCGTATTTCAGTCACATGTTTCATCACCGGTTTTACTGTTAAAATCTCAAGCAGGTTTTTATGAACCCAATCTTGTGTCTCGTCACATGCCGACTGACTGACCACCAGAATGGCTGCAGATGTGTGTGTGTATGTGTGTGTGTATGTGTGTGTGTTTTAGAATGCATAGTTCAGAAAGCTTGATATTTTATATTCATATAATGTAAACAGGCATTTACACTGTGATGTTAATGTGATGTCTGAGGAATAGTCAGTGGTACTTGTTGCATACACACACACACACACACACACACAATAATAATAAGCAAACAAACTAGTAATATCCCAATAATGCCATTGTTTTTACATAGCATTGTTATTATTATTATTGCTATTATTATTATTACTAATTATAATATCACAGAATAGAAATAATAATTAAATCAGAATGCGCACACACACACACACACACACACACAAATGCAAATACTCGCAAGAGCGCTCACGCATGCTTGCACACATACCCCCCCCCACACACACACACCACTAGAACGTGGAATCCAGTACCGAGAATATGAAATATTCATCAGTCATAAAACTTTAATTCAATCTCTCTTTCCTCCTCACTCCCTCCGTCTCTCTCTCTCTCCTCTCTCCCTCCTTCCCCCTCTCTCTCCCTTTCTACCTCTCAAACTTTTGTCAAAGCACATTGATCTGTGAAGTCAAAATATTCAGCGACAGTGGAAAAAATAATTGATAGGAGAGACGGGATGAACACGACATGTGCTACACACACACACACACACACACACTCACACATACACAAATAATAATAACCATTATTACACAATAAACTCACACATACACAACACACACACACGCTACTCGGCACGACTCCACATCTCCATCCTGACAGTCAACGTGCAGATAATAGAAGCCAAAGGGGGAAAAAAAGCATCAACAACGTATAGCAAAATAAAACCCGAAGTGATCCAAACTCTTGAAGAGAAAGTCAACGCAGGAGCAGGAGGCTGCAGAAGTTTCCAGACGCTCCCAGTGAAGGTAAGAGTTCATTACCGATGTTTGTTTCCCGGATTGAAGGTGTCGGCCGCGTTGCGCTCGCACAAATATGTGACTTACTTATTTGACACTTATCGACACTTTCTTCGCAGGTGTTAAAAATCAACTTGAAGGAATATTTTCAGGAAACTTTTCACATTACACTTTAATTAGAGCATCCGAGCACAATGACGTATGAGAGAAGGAAAAAACACGAGAAAGTTGGGGAAAGAAGGAAGAATAGTAGAGACGTAGAAGTGGCGAAAGAAAGAGAGATAGAGGGTTACAAAGAGAGAAAGACAGAGAGTATACAAGTTCAGATTGAGAGAAACACACACAGACAGGAAAAAAGAGAGATCGGGGAGAGACAGGGAAAGAAAGAGGGAGTGAGAGAGACACGACAACAGTGGGATTCAAGAGAGCGAGAGAAAGAAAGTGAGAGAAAGAGAAAAGTACAAAGGAAGATGCAGAGAGAAAAAGAGAGAGAGGGGGTGAAATGTGTTTAGAGTGAAAAATGGGAGTGAGAGAGAAAAGGCAAAGAGAAGAAAGAGACAGAGAAGATCAAAGAGAGAGAGAATGATGGAGAAATAAAGATATAGGGTTAAATGGGAGAAAGTGAGAGAGACAGAGAGAAATAGATAGATAGATAGATAGATAGATAGATAGATAGATAGATAGATAGTGTTGAAAGAACGAGGGAGATGCAGACAGAGAGGAAGAGAGGAGAATGTGAGTGAGAAAGAGACAGAAAAACAAGTACACAGAGAGAGGTTTAGAGAGAGAGAGAGAGAGAGAGAGAGATATGCAGACAGAGAAGAAGAGAGGAAAAGAGGAGAAAGAGACTTAACAGAAAACAAGTGGACAGAGACAGAGAGAGAGAGAGAGAGAGAAAGAGAGAAAATAAAGAGAGAGAGAAATAAAGAGAGGGAAAAAAGAGAGAGAGATTCAAAGAGACAAAGACAGAAAAGGTAGATAGACAGATCAATAGATAGATGTAGAGAGAGAGAGAGAGAGAGAGAGAGAGAGAGAGATATGCAGACAGAGGAAGAGAGGAAAAAGAGAGTGAAAAAGAGACAAAACAAAAACAAGTACAGAGAGAGAGAGAGAGACAGAAAAGATAGATAGATAGATAGATAGATAGATAGATAGATAGATAGATAGATAGATAGATAGATAGATAGATAGAAGAATGGATGGATGGATGGATAGACAGACTGGAAGAGAAAGGGAGATTAGAGAGAGAGGTGCAGAGTGAAAGGGAGAGAAGGAGGTTTAGATATACACACCCAGGCAAAGAGAAAGGGATTGGGACAAAGTGAGAGAGCGAGAGAGAGAGAGAGAGAGATTCTGTGTGTGTGTGTGTTGCTCTCTCTCTCTCCTGCAGTAATCCCTACAGACAGTCTGAGCCAGAGAGACTCAGTAGAGCAGCAGCACTCACCCACATCCACCTCACAACACGGCTGGCCTTACACCACTGCCTCTGCCCGCCCGGGTGTGTGTGAGTGTGAGTGTGTGTGTGTGGAGGCGGAGGATTTTGTCTATTCACTAATGCGTTTTTGTGAATTTCTTTGTGGAACTGGGCTGTCTTGTTTCAGTGTGAAAGCTTATTTTTGAGCAGGAGTGTGTGTGTGTGTGTGTGAGCATTGTGTGCTATTAATTTATCTCAAATGTACGGGCCATGATGTCCCCATAATCACAGGAAATTCCACTATTACATTTAGGTGCATGTGTGTTTTGCGTGTGGGCGTATGTCCCTTTAAGTGTGTGTGCGCCAGCGTGCATGTTCTTGTGATCATGTGTGTGTGTGTGTGTGTTTCCCATGGGTCCTGTTCCACCCCCTCCTTCACCTCCATCCATAATTCAGCAGAGGCAGCTCAGCCCCCTCCCCCCCCCCCCCCTCCTCCTGCACTACAGGCCTTTAGGGGGCACGGCCCCCCGGCTGGATGCCAACTCTATGTCCACTACAATCCACTGTCCACGAAAGCCCACTACTGTCTGATACAGTCCACTAAAGTCCAGTACTATCTCTATTATATGCTACAATTCACTAGTCATTTACCATCTATTAACACCCGCTATTGTCCATTACAGTCCACTACCATCCACTACAGTCCACTACAACCTGCTACGTTCTGCTACAGTACGCTAAGTCCACTACTGCCCAGAACCATCCACTACAGTTCACTCCAGTCCACTACCATCTCCTACACTCCACTACAGCCTGCCACGCTCTGCCAGCACGCCAAGTCCACCACTGCCCACTACCATCCACTTAAATTCACTACGGTAAGTCCACTACTGCTAAATGCGACAATCCACTACAGTACACTACTATCAACTGCATTACACTACTGTCCACAACATTTCATCACTGTCCATCAGTCCACTACAGTGCAGTAGCATCCTATACAGTCGACTTATGTCCACTACAGTGCACTAGCTTCCACTACATCCCACTAATGTCCACTACAGTCCATCAAAATCCACTTCAGTCCACCACAATCCATACAGTCCACTACAGTCAAGTACATTCCACAATGTAATTCCACTGCAAACCACTGAAGTCCACTACAGGTCACTATCATCCACTATATCCAATATAGTCCAGTACTATCCACTACAGTCTGCTACATTCCACTACTATACACTATCATTCACCACAGTGCTCTAAAGTCCACTTCCTTCCACTCCCACCCACTATAGTCCACTGAAGTCCACTAGCATCCACTACATTCCACCACAGTGGACACTGCACTTCACTACCACGCACTCCTGTTCACTACATTCCACTACTGCCACAGCCCAGGTATACGTTATATTCCAGTACATTCCACTACATTCCATTACAGAGCACGAGAGTCCACTCCAGTACACTCCATTATCATCCATTATAGTCCAGCATAAAACCTTAATGGTATCGGAGTTGTCAGTATCGTAAAGCTAATATCGTCACGACTAAAACTGCGATACGTCGATACATCGTCCAGCCCTCCCACCCCAGACTCCCACTCCCACCTGAGTACGCGTTCCGTTTCCCGGACAGTGCAGAGACGCTGGGAATTCTGGGGTATTTTTAAAAGGAATTTTTCAGCACAAATGGAGGTTAAGAGCGTTGATGTGGTGCTGATGCTGCACCACTCTGCGGTTGTTAAGATACGCCCAGTCGGGATGCGGGATGTTGCGTGATGCCCATGGACGTGATCACGCTTGTTGTGTTGATGAAGGAGCCGTGCGAGTAATTCCTTATGTGCTGCGATCGATATCCCTCCAAAACACACACACACACACACCCACACACAAACACACACACACACACAATAACACAGTACCAGTTAGTTTATATCTAACTCTACTGGTCCTGAAGTGAATTAGGCCCCGGAGAGAAAAGGTTCCTGCTGGGTCTGTTTAAATAACCTCACACTCCCCTTAACACACCACACACACACACCTGACACCAGCCCACAGGGAAGACACCTCACTAGGTGGAGAGAGAGAGCGAGAGAAAGAGAGAATGAGAAAAGATACAAAAAGAAAGAAGGAAGCAGAGGGAAAGACAGACGGACAGCAGTGAAATAGAGATGAAGAAAAAGAAGGAGAAAGAAAGAGACAAAAAGGAAAGAGAGAAGCAGAGAAGGTGTAGGAAGGATAAAGAGAAGGGTAGAAAAAGAAGTGTGGTTTATAGGGCGGAGTAAAAAGGGAAAGAGAGAAAAGGAGAGAAAAAATTCAAAAGTGGCAGGAAACAGAGAGATAAACCCGAAGAAGATGAGAAAGGACGAGAAAGTAAAAGACATTCGCACGAAAGAGAATTATAGAGAGCGAGAGTAAATAAAGGAGAAGTTCCGATCAAGAGAGCGTGCTGATCAAGAGCGACAAGGAAAACAGAGACGAATTGGGGAGAAAGTAGGGAGAGAGGGAGGAACAGCGAGATGCAGAGATGGAGAGAGAGCGTGAAGAAGGAGAAGAAAGTTGGAGGAGGAGTGGTATGGGACAGTTTGGGGTTGAGCTGCAGACCTGGAAGCACACAAGGACACAAGAGACAGCACTGAATAAAATTTTTAATGCCTTGACAGGCAGCAAAACACACACACACACACATAAACACACACACACACACACACATAAACACACACACACATAAACACACACACACACACAAAGTTCAGGGCCCCAACGTTACGCCCATATGCACCCAGACGCTGCTCCTGCTCAATGCATGATTTATCTGTGCATTGGCGTGTGTGTGTGTGTGTGCTCTAGAGAAAGAGAGTGCGCGAGGGAGTGTGTGTGTGTGTGTGTGTTCGCATCGATGTGATATGTCCGACAAAAAACTGTGATAAGTAGTGTAGGAGTGCATATGAGCCTGGGCTTGTATACGTGTGTGTGTATGTGTGTGTGTGTGTATCCCGCTCGATCCCTGAGTGTAAGAGGGGCTCGTCTCTGCTTCATTATGCATGAGGGGGCCGCGTGGAGCTTGTTGACTTTCTGGAAGGTTCTCGCCTCAAAAAGTGCACGCTGCCCTTCATAACTCGTCATTATTTCATGACTCCATATTTACGCAGGCGAGCGGACGCGTGGCCCCTTTCGCAGATGAAACACACACACACACCACCCACCAACACACACACACATTTAATACTTGCATATGTGCTGTGGTGGAAGTTTAGTCATGTAACTAAAATTTATACTAAAGCAAAGCAGTGTGAAGTGATACACACTTTATAGATGAGAATATATTTGTACACACACACACACACACACACACACACACACATGCAAGCACACACACAGACTCACACACAAACATATACAGAGCCCATAGCTGAGGACAGAAGAGGGCTTTACTGTTAAGACGGTGTTGTTTCTAGTGAGAAGGAACTCTGACTTTTGTGACGGTAATACGAGAGAGAGAGGAAATACAAAAGAGAGACGAGTTAAAGAGAACGAGGTTGTAATGACGATGAGAAACACACTCGCGCACACACTTTTACCTGGAAACGACTGGGAGGTGTGAACATTCACAGGCCTCACAATTCGATTCAATTTCGATCGTCATCACCGATTCAACGATTCGTCGTCTCGATGAGCATAATCGACTATGGTCGGCTACTGCATCAATACAGACTCGTATTGATCGTCCACGTCTAGAGCTGCAACTATCCATTCTTTTTGTAATCGAGTATTCTATCGATTTTCTTATCGACTAATCGAGTAATCGGATAATTTTTTTTTTTTTTAAAAAGACAATACATTTGTTTTTCGGCTTATTCTAGTGTGTGAGTAGAAGTTAGCAACACATGCTTATGTTGTTGAATACCCGGATGCCCTGCACTTTCATAGTTTGATGTAAATGCTGACGTGAAAGTAATGAAATCAGCACATTTCTGATGAAACTGACTCAGCTTTTAGCTTTAGGTCAAATAAAAGAACTGAAAGAACAATAAAAGAACATTGCAGAGTTGCAGAGTTTTTATTGTCTATTTATTATCTATGGCGTAACATTCTAACGCTTCTTTATCCGTCTGCTATCCATCAGAATATAGAATAACGTTTTTTAATAAATACATTTTCTTTATTTCTTATTTCTTTCTTTATTACACTATAACATTATAAAACTGAAGCAAAAAAATCTGATCAATTGAAACTGAAGAAATACTGAAGTTTTTGCTCATTTTGAACCAATTTGATCTATAAAATGAGCTGCTTTTGGCCTTTCTGGAAAAACTACATTTTCCGCGATCCCCTGCGCGCCCCTCGAGCCGCTGGGCCACGAGCAAAGCTGCTTAGCGCCAAGCATGGAATAAACTATGGAACATCTCTGGGAAACTCAATAAACAGCTGTGTTGTGAGTAGAACGCTGGTCGTTGTGGTTGTTTATCAGCTACATGTGCGTTATGTCTGTAATAAAGGGGACGTTTAAACTGAACTGGAGCGTAACGGCGCTAACACAGGCGCTCGAAATGTCACTTATGGGTTTTTACGTGTTTACTTGGTTTTGCGTACGGAACATCCACAAATATTTTCACATACTGAGGGATCAGGTCTCGCCCTCGATCGCGGCCTCTAAAAACGTTATGCGTCATTAATAAGCGAAACGCAAGCGGCGCGTGCACTAGAGAGCGCAATGAATTAAACAAAGCTTTCGACAGGAAAATAATCAATCGAATTATTCCAGTTATTCCAATAATCAGCTTCAGCTTCATCCATCGCCTGCATCGTGGATGCTACCGACATCAACTTAAACATCACTTTCCCAACTTCCGTAAAACTTCACGTACCGTACAGTACTGCGCAAGTTTTAAGCAACAACTCAAAAGAAGACAGTAGGTACAGTGTGCACGTAAACAATATTCCTACTCCTAGTTTTCCTGTCACTAAAACTACAAAACACAAGAAAGTGTGACTCTTTGGAAGCAAAATATGAGGAAATAAGGGAGGAATACGACTTCTAAGTGAGTGATTATTTGTCACTGTGAACACAGCACAGCACACAGCGCAGGGGGCAGTTAGTAGCGGTATTGGCAAGTAGGGGAACGGTCAGGGTGTTCGTGGCTGTGATCGGCTGTCGCCGTGTGAATCAGAGGACCGTAAAGGAGCTTGAGGTGCCATCCCCAAGTACTGCTCCCCAGGCGCTGCCCATTTTCGCTGACCACTGCTCCTTCACGAATGGGTCAAACGCAGCGGTCACATTTGATTGTGGTGCACTGTGTGCTGTGGTTTGGTGTGTTGACAATGACAAGCTTTTTTGGGGGCAGCACCTGGAGAGCAGCGTTTGAGGACGGTGTCTTGCTCATGAGTACCTCAGGTGGTACCTTTACCGGTCCGGATTTGAACCGCTACCTCCGGATTATGGGGCAATCAGCATAATTACTAGATTTAGTGATATTAATTTCTGAATTGATTTAATTCCTCTATTATTATCATCTCTGTCTGCGATCCTTCCTCCCCGCAAAATGCTCAGCCTCTTCGCCAACATCCCCATCCCTAGATATTGCTATAACCAATTAATAACCGATCCTGCCTAACGACTGCCGAGCGACGCGGCGTCAAAGGTGCGGTTTCGAGGGCTGCGGCCTGTAAAAAGCCAAAAATGTTCTGAACGGACACGTGTGCATTATACATGCAGCCGGAGCAGTGTTTTTTCCCCTTCCTGCTTCTCGCGGCCGCGATTCATATTTCATGCGGCTCTTGCGCCGTTAGCGGCTCGTCTGTTAGAGGGTTTCTGCGCGTGTCGCTGTTGCAGGGCCGTTGCATCAGGCGAGGAAACTTTCATCACACCAGCCCGAAAACAAGGCGAGCGCTCCCGATCCGACGCCAGTCGTTCCCAAACATAATAAGCTCAGATTAGGGGACCGCGACCGCCGAGACCAAAGCAGAGGACGCGTTTCTCTCGACCGAGCCCGTTTTAAAAGAGGAGGAGAAAGTGAACTTTTTTAATGAAGTTTGCTTGAAAGACGTTATGAGGAGGAGAAGGGCGAGTATTTCCACGTAAGGCTCGGCTGCCGAACGCGCTCCTCCTGCGCTGATAAACGAGGGAAGGAAAAGCGCGTAATTATTATATTTACTGTGTTACATGCATAACAGGTAGAGCATGCTGGGAGAACGAGAAAATGGCCATAGGCAGAAGAAGGAGAGGGGCGGGGGAGGGGGAGCGTTGGGGGGGGAAGAGATTAGGGGAAGAGAGAGAGAGAGAGAGAGGAGAGAGGGGGGGGCGGTGGTGGAGGGGGTGAGAGAAAAAGCAAAAGAGAGAGAGCGAGCAGCTACGAGACGGAGAGGGAGAAAGAGAGAGATGCGGGGTGGAGGTGGGTGGAGGGGGAGAGCAGAGGCATGGCGGAGGAGGAGGAGGAAGAGGAGGGGGAGGAATAGATGTAAGGGTGTGAGGGAGAGAAGAGAGGGAGAGGCGGAAGTAGGACGGAGGGGTAGAGAAGAGGAAGGCGTTTAGGAGAGGGGGAGAAGCAAAAAGGGCAAGCGGGAGAAGGAGAGAGAAGAACGGAGGGGAAAGAGAAAGAGATGAGAAAGAAAAGAGAGGAGAGAGAAGAAAAGAGGGCGAATGGGGAGATGAGAACAAGTAGTAGAGAGAAATAGGGAAAGAGACAGTCTGGGAAAAGAGGGTGGATAGAGGAGGAGAGGAGAAGAAAACAGCGGAGGAGAGAAGAATGAGATGGAGGGAGGAGGGAGAGAGAGAGAGGGAACGAGAGAGAGAACAAGAGGGAATGAGAGAGGAAGGGATAGAGAGAGAGAGTAGGATAGTGTGAGAGAGGGAACGAGAGGGGAAGGATAGAGAGAAAGAGAAAGAGTAGGATAAGAAGAGAGAGAGAGAGAGAGAGAGAGAGAGTGGGAAAGAGAGAGAGTGTGGGAGGGATGGAGAGAATGAGAGAGGGAGCAATAGAGTGAAAGAGAAAGAGTGGGATAGGGAGAGAGAGAGCGAGAGAAAGAGACTGTTTGAGGAAAGTGTAAGAGAAAGGGAGGGGATGGATAGAGGAGGAGAGAAGAAAAGAGGGGATGGAGGAGAAGAGGAGAGGTAAAGGGTGAATGAAGGTGGAAAAGAAAGAGAGAGAAAGGCGGAGGGTGGATAGATGGGTACAGAAGAAGATATAGGGAAGAGGGGGAGAAGGAAAGAGGGTAAAAAGGAGACGATGAGAGAGAGAGAAGGAGGGGAAAAAGAAAGATGGGAAATGAGGAGAGAGAAAGCAAGAGAGGAGAAGACAGAAGAGATGAGGGAGAACGGTGAGCGAGAGAGAGCACCAAGACTGCAAGAGAGAGAGAGAGAGAGAGAAGGAAGAGGTGTATGGAGGGTAGGAGAATGAGTGATAGAGACAGGCTGGGAAAGAAAGAGCAAGAAAGAGAGGGAATGTGATAAAGAGAGAAATGGGAAGAGGAAAAGAGAGAGAGAGAGAGAGAGAGAGAGAGAGAGAGAGAGAGTGACCGATGTGCAGTTAAAGAGGAAACAAACAACAGTGGGGGATGGGTTGCAGGTTGCACAGGACCAGAATGAGAGAGAGAGAGAGAGAGAGAGAGAAGGAGGAAGGGAGGAAGGGAGGAAAAGGAAAAGTAATTTCAGTGGGACGAGGCCGGGCGCTGACCCTTCCATTTGAAAAGGGAAAACAAAGCGGCTCGAGCAGGATCAGATTCCACAGCAGCAGCTGCAGGTTTGCAAATACGATGCACATCAGTCTGCTGCTGCTGCTGCTGCTTACACGCTACAGGTAGCTCTCCTCCAGCCTCCAGCCAACGCAGAGAGAGAGAGAGAGAGAGTGGGGGAGATGGAGGGAACGAGAGAGGGAGAGATAGAGAAGAAAGCACAGGATAGGGAGAGAGGGAGGGTGGGAAAGAGAGTGGGGGAGAGTGCAGGAGAGAGAGAGAGGGAGGGACGGAACATATAAAGGAGGGATAGAGAGAAAGAGAAAAGGGGGGTAGGGAGAGAGAAAGAAGGAGGGAGAGAGGTGGGACGAGAGAGGGAGAGATAGAGAGAAAGAGTAGGATAGGGAGAGAGGGACAGAAGGAGGGAGGTAGAGGAAGAGGTGGAAGGGGGGATGGAAGGAACGACAGAGGGAGAGATAAAGAGGGGGAAAGACAGGGGGAGGGAGGGAGAGAGAGTGGGAGAGATGGAGGGAACAAAAGAGGGAGAGACAGAAAAGAAAGCACAGGATAGGGAGTGAGGGAGGGTGGGAAAGAGAAAGAGAGGGGTGAAGGGAAGGAAAGAGGGAGAGACAGAGAGAAAGAGTTGGATGGGGGAGAGAGAGAGAGGAAGTGGTGGGGTGGGGGAACGAGAGAGGGGCGGATAGAGAGAAAGAGAGAGGGAGGGAGGGAGCATATGAAGGAGGGATAGAGAGAAAGAGGAAAGGGGGTTAGGGAGAGAGAAGGATTGAGAGAGGGAGAGATAGAGAGAAAGAGAAAGAGAGAGGGATGGAGGGAACATATAAAGGAGGGATAAAAAGAAAGAGAGAGAAAGGGGGGTTAGGGGGAGAGAGAGAGAGAATGGGCATATGCTAGTGTTTTGGTCGAAACAGTGTGATGACTAAACATGAGTCACAGCCGAGCTTGAGTGAGTGAGCAGCAGAACCAAACCACACACACACACACACACGCACACACACACACACGCACACACACACACACGCGGACACACACACACACGCACATCAAGTCATCATACATCTCTCTTTTGGCTTTGAATAAATTTCTGGAAAGAAAAACTAGTCCTTCAAAGTCTGAAGAGAGGAGAGAGGGAGGAGCCAAACGATTAGCCACGCCCCCAACATCCTGTTCCACATGACTCAGCAACGACAACCGAGAGAGAGAGAGAGAACGAGGGAGAGAGAGAGAGAGAACGAGAGAGAGAGTTGTGAGTGTGTGAAAAGACAGCAACAAGGGAAAATGAAAATGAGAGTGAATAAGAGAGAGAGTGTGTGCGAAAGGCGAGAATGAAAATGTGAAAGAGAGAGGAAAAGAGAGAGAAAAAGAGCAAGGGAGCGAGAGAAGGAGAGAGTGAAGGAGAGAGCGGGAGAGAGAAAGAGAGAGAGAGAGAAAGGCATTAAAAAGAATCAAAGAGAGATAGACCAGAGAGAGAGAGAGAGAGAGAGATAGAGTAAAAGAGTGAAAATGAGACAGAGTGACTGTGAGAGAGAGATAAAGAGGGGGAAAGAGAGACGGAATGAGAGAAAGAGAGCGCGAGATGAGAGCGAGTTCTAAAATTGCATCCAAAAAACGCATTTCAACCTACGACATCTTCACCCGTGCCAGTGAGCTTGCAGCACGAACCGTACTATTACTCCTCCTTCACTCCTCCACTTTATCACTTTCTCCACACGGTGTGGATTAACCAGTGCCAAACTCATGCATCAGTCGGGAGCCGCTAACGCTAACACTGCTAACGCTGCTAACGCTGCTAACACTGCTAACGCTAACACTATCACTGCACATGCCTCTGATGCCACCTGGTCTTGGCATCGTAACCGCAGCCACAGCTTTACCAGAAATCTTAGGACAGACCTGCAGCTACAGTAGTCGGTAGCGTAAAGGTTAAGAAGTTGGTCCCGTGATTGAAAGGTTGCCGGATCGGTACCACTAAGGTACCAGTGAAAAAGATACCCCCACGTGCCGCTCCCCTGACACTGCTCCTTCACGGATGGAGCAAACGCAGAGCTCACTTGGGGCAGTTGGTAATGTTAGGGAGTTGGCCCCGCGACTGCAAGGTCGCTGGTTCCGAACTAGTCCCGAACTGGAAAGGGTACTACTGAGGTCCTCGTGAGCAAAGTACCGTCCCCAAGCACCCGCTGACTCCATCTCGCTGTTGCCAAAAGCGCACTATGACGTGTGGATACGGTATGGCACTTCGGTAAAGGTACCACTGAGGTACCAGCGAGAAAGGTACCGTTCCCGTGTGCCGCTCCCCAGGCACTGCTCCTTCACGGATGGATCAAACGCAGAGGTCGCTTGGGGCAGTTGGTAGAGTAATGTTAGGGAGTTGGCCCCGCGACTGGAAGGTCGCTGGTTCTGAACTAGTCCCGAACTGGAAAGGGTACTACTGAGGTCCTCGTGAGCAAAGTACCGTCCCCAAGCACCCTCTGACTCCATCTCGCAGTTGCCAAAAGCGCACTATGACGTGTGGATATGGCACGGCACGTCTCAAAATTCGACGCCAATCACAAGGGAAACACGTCCCTCGTCATCACTTGTAAAAATATACTTCTACGAAACGCTACTTCCTTTTAGCTACAGTTAATCTAGTCAAAAAGTTATTAAGTTAGTAGCATCACTAGTTTTAGTTCACTACTCCACAACGTTGCTACAGTTTGTCGTAGCCGCCTTCTAAAACCAACAAGACGTTTCGCTAAACGTTGCGCTTTATGCTTTACGCCCAACCCTAGCGTGCCAGCAGGTGGCGTTGTCTCACGAGACTATTCGACGTCTTACTGTATCTCTTTGGTCCATCCTCCAGACAGAAGGAGAGGGTCAGCGTGGCGTCCTCCTCAAAGAACTCGGTAGCGAACGCATCCCACCACAGATTGTCGCTCTCCTGGGAAGGAAAAACACAGTTAATTAAGGAGAGCTAATTAGCCTGTTATGACCTGCTCCTCAACAGCAAAACTGGAAATAAAAGTAAGATGGAACAGGTCAGGGTCGAGAGTGTTTTAAAAAGCTTTGATAAAAGCGTGCAGGTCTTTTGAATGACATAATTAGTCACATTTACGGCTGAAGGGAACTGCTTTTTTACTGTAGAAAATGAAACAAATATTGACGTTGTCTGAAAGTTGGATTTATGACTGACAGATCTTAGAATAAATTTACAGCTGAGTATGGGCTGCTAGATTGTTGAGGTGGTCTAAAAGTTTCGGTGCACGGTGCCACACAAAAAAACACAGGAGCAGCCCCCGCCGGCGCAGGAATAGATGGAGCACCCGTCGCCGTGGAAAACAAGGAAGCGCTGACGGTCACCACAGCAAAAGATGAGGCGCCTGTCGCCACGGAAAAAAAAACAAGGAAGCTTCGCCTGTATCCACTCAAACGCAAAAAGCACCATCATCATGGAAAACATGGAAACGGCAACCGTCGCCACGGGAACCGATCGAGGTAAGTGCCTGTTGCTGCCATAGCAGTTGATTAGGACACTGCACTGCACAATACATATGTAATTTTTACTATAATACACACATGTACAGCTACTGTTTGTAGTAGAAATCTTTATTTAGGAACATTTGTGACTCTCCACGGCAAAACCAGTCGCAACGGAGGTTTCCGAGAAAAACGAGCGTTTATGTTGCGTGGGGTAAAATTTTGGATTTTTTGTTTTTAGTGTTTTGAAACAGTGGAAGGTCTATACTGTACTGTTGTAAATAAATTTCGCTGAAAAATTTACCCTTTCCATCCTAAAAACGTGACTTTCTTGAGGTGAGGAATTCAATTCCAGCAGAATGTTAAAAGTTTCTGTTTTGACCGCTCTACTTCAATATTTACGCTAAATCCACTGGTTGACTAGCGTGAAGATATTTCTCCGAAATCCATCTTCGTCTCCCGAGTTCAGTTAACCTATTGCAGGTAGGCTATCCGTGTGGCTGTGAATGCAGCGTAGGCTACCGTAAATGCAAACGTAGCCGCGACCGCACCAAGCGTCTGTGAGTGCTACGGTGATAGTCAACTTCAAAGGCAGATTTCTCCGTTTCTCACTTGGCGTGACAGGAGAAACCCGACTCCTTTGAATGCTGATATCGCAGTCATATGTCGTCCGATTCATTCCATATAGGTATCGTTTTGAAGCCTGATTTACGCCCTTTCATGAAAACATCATAACTCAATTTTGAAAATTTGAGAGAAGCGACTGGTTTTGCCGTGCAGAGTCACATATTCATTCCTTCATTATCTTAACTGCTTAATCTCTAGTGGGTCGCAGGGACCGGAGCCTATCCCGGGACTGCGGGCGCGAGGCGGAGACCAAACCTGGGTGGGTGCCAACACACCGCAGGGCACACACATATGTTTTCCCTGTATTTTAAAATTCTTCATATATTTTTTTTCACTATTTTAGTGTTAAGACTGAAGTCTGATCTCTTCTGATCACACCTACCAAAGTATTCAGTCTTAAAACTAGAAGAGTAAAACAGTAACTGTCTTACTCAGATGTAATGGTAAATTTATCTCATAGGGTCAATTTCCCAGTCGAGGATTAAGACTAGTCCAAGACTAAGCTTAATCCAAGAATCAAGGAATTAGCCCATAAAGTTTCTCAATCCAGGGTAAATTTGGGTTTAACCCCTGCGACGTGAGGAACTTCTACCTGGCTGCAGTAACGCGTTAAACCCCGGTTGAACTCTCGGCCAGACAGACGGGTTAACCTCGTCCGCTGGAACGCCGCTATATTGCGCTGCGCGATCCTGACGGCTAGTCGGCCCTCTCCGACTGACAGCGTTGTGATTCCCGCTGACGTTGTTTTGATGGCCGACTCCGTCGCGCTCCGCCGGCCGCCGGGCCCGGCGCAGATGTCCGCAATTAGCGCTGTCGGCTTCGCCTAACATCAGGCGTCGTCGGGGGCGACCCCCGCGACCCCGGAACCGCTGAGCCGCGAGCCCTCTTCCAAACATCTGAGTATAAAAAAAAATGCCGTCTGTTGCTGGTTAAGGAGGGGAATCAATTTCTGTAAGGGCATGAGAACACGGCATGGGGCAGGATTATGGCAGGGGGGTTGGGGGGTGTATGTTGACACTGAAGACTGGAGTTTGATTTACTCCTTTACGCGTACTCCAGTGTCTTAACCACTAGACCACCACCACGCCATCGCATGCGCGTTTGTCTAACACTTCACGTAATTGGGGTTCTGGTGAACAAGGTCCAACAATTTTACACGTCTGGTTTTTGTTGCAGTGTGTGTTGTTACGCTGATGTACGCAGGACGTTGCTGCTGCTGCTGCTGACCTCTTGACCCCACCGCGACCCCGGCCTTGTGTCGGGAGGGGAGGTCAGCCGCCGGGGCCTTTACGCAAGAGCTCCTAACCAACACAGCTGGCTCTTAGCACTGGATAATCACCAACAATGCACTGGCTTACACACACACACACACATACACACACGCACGCACGCACGCACACACACACACAGTCTTTCACATCTGGCTACCCCCAAATTGCAAAAGATAAGGGCCAAGCAGCTGTGTGTGTGTCTGTGTGTGTGTCTGTGTAATTCCCTCGTTTTGCAGATGTGTACATCCGTGTCCGTGAGTGTGGTTGTTGTCACGTTGTGAGGCTGAGAAAGCGAGAGTGTGTGATACAGAAGCGTGTCGAGACGGCAGCGTGATCGCACAATGACGTCACAAAAGAACAAACACGACACCTGATAATCCTCCCTCTATCTTCCGCTTCTCTTCTTTCTCGCTCTCTTTTCCTCTCAAAACTTTATTTAAATAACGTTACTGTTTATAAATACCTCAACTTTAACTTTAAATAATACTCAATAGACATTTTAGTAACAATATAGAACATTACAAAACGTAAACATTTCAATATTCCAAATTAAGCGGCAGCAGGTTGCTCAGCTGCTCAGCGTGTTCTCCACTTTAACTACATGTCGCTGACTTACAGCCAATCAGAGACTGTTGTGGACGGGACGTCAAATGAAGCAGCGAGTTGGGAGCGTACGGCACAGAGAGAAGAGTCACGGTAGCGCTCCTTGTAATTACTTAATATCGGTGATGGTCAAAATTAAACACCGATACCGATAATCGGCGAAAATGCTTAATATCGACCCCCGATAATCAGTCGACCCTTAGTAGAGACGTTACTAGGCGTGTAAAAAATTGGCCGTATTTTAGACAAATGTAAGTCTTTACGTTTCTAATAAGTGTTAAAGTGAGTAATTATTTGTTATTGTGAACACACCACACCACACACAGGACCACAATGAAAGCCATCCACATTTGATCCATCCGTGTAGGAGCAGTGGGCAGCTTTTTTTCTTTTTGGCAGCACCCTCGGAGCAGGGCTTGGGGATGGTGCCTTGCTCATGAGTACCTCAGTGGTAATTTTACCGGCTTGAACCGGTAATCACAAGGTCAACCCTTTAACCATTACGCAACCAACTGCCACGGGAGCCTTCATTTGTTTTCGATCGTTGTTTTTAACGTCGGCACCAAAAACTCTTCATGTGGATAATGTCCTGCTAATAGGTCACCACTAGTTTCCACTCGCATTATTAACATCTTTGGATAAACGACACCTTTTAAAGATAACAATCCCATCAATGACAATGGAGAACAAGCTCCTTTGATTTACAGTCAACTGGCAGATAAAAGACCAACGCTTCAGCGTGAACTGCTAAGCTCTCACAGCTCAATATCCTCGTTTTCGAGGTCCATTCACGTGAGCACTCGAACGGAGACACTCCAACCCAGCGATGATGTCGGCAGGTGTGGAGAACACACTCCGAGAGCTCATTGATCTCCCAACAACAGACAGCTTTCCAATGTCTGGGGTCAACACACACTTAGACAAATAGCTTGTATATCACTGCGGGGTCTTGAGGTCTACTTTACTTGAGATGTACGTGCAGCAATGTCCGTGTCTAAGAGCTTAGTTTTCATGTTAGTCCCCAGAATGACCAGCAAACGTGGTATTCCCATATACGTGTATGACTGTAAACACACATACATATACACACACTAGGGTTGGGTACCTTTTACATCTGAAGCGATATCGGTACCGGTACCGGTACCTGGTGTTCAGTACTGGTATTTCATTCCGATACCTTGCTCTGAATCTGTAATACCTGGTTTGTAGCAACATAAAAAATATAGTCATTTCAAATGTTTCTTATGTTACAACTACAGTATAAATTTATGTGGAATAGGTGGAACTTGTCGACACCGTAGATTCGGTGTTCTCGATCTCGGCGCTGGCGCTGTAGTTGTGGCTGTCGCTTTAAGAGCCTGTGTCCATCGAGCACGCCTTTTTTTACGATGACAGCGGTCAAAAGCTCACCTTTGGGGCGCTTGTTAGTAAGTTACGAAAAGCGTCATGGGGTACTTGCGGGTTTCGTGTAAATATTGTAACGTGTTCCTTTCTGATTTCCGTGCAGTTTCTCCGTGCATGTGCTTTCTTCCCCTGGCAACCGTTGTCATGGTAAACAAAACGAACACTATAGCTTAAATAGCTAATGGCAATTTTAACTGCAGTAAGTATCTATCTATTTCTATCCTATTGCTGCTGTAAATGTAAATAGCATTGAAACGCTGAGGGAACTGTTATTTAACTTCAACCTTTCATGCAGATGTCCCGCTGTCACGTTTCCACTCGCACAGAGATGCGGACGCAAATGCAGGAGTTGACATTGACGGTGAGTTTAGGGCTGCAACAAATGACTATTTTTGTAATCGAGTAATCTATCGATTATTTTATCGATTACTCGAGTAATCGGATAAAAAAATGTAAATAAAAATGACAATACATTTGTTATTAGGCTAATTCTGTTGTGAGTAGAAGTTAGTCATATACGCTTTATGTTGTATTCAATTGAAAGTGAAGAAACATGAAGTTCAAGGGTCATTTTGAACCAATTTGGCCAATAAAATGAGTTGCCTTTGGCCTTTCTGGAAGAGAACTGCATTTCCCACAACCCCCCGCGCACGCCTTGGAGCCGCGTCACAATAAAGGGTTCAGCGCGTTCCGGAACGAACTACAAAAATAAATCGATGGAAAATCTCAATAAATGGCTGTATTGTGAGTAGAACGCTGGTTGTTGTGGTTATTTATCAGCTAAATTACGTGTTTTGTCTGTAATAAAGGGGACGTTTTGACGGAAACTGAGCGTTTTAGCGAGTAATGGCGCTTACAAAGAGCACGCTTGTTTACATCGCAAAAAATGTCATCTATGCGTTTTTACGCATTTACTTCTGTTTTTGTGCACGGAATATCTCACAAATACGCTCACATACAGAGGGATCTATTCTCGCCTTGATCGCGCCACTGAAAATATCGTGCGTCATTAATAAGCGTCTGTGTGAAACACAAGCGGCACATGCTGTAGGGAATTATATGACTTAAACGAAGCTTCGATTCTAGAAAAATTGCCTCGACCATTTTTTGTAATCGTATTATGCGAGTTATTCGAATAATCGTTTCAGCTCTAGGGGAGTTTATTTACAACATAACATAGTCCATACGGATACATGGTGCACACACAAACAGAGAGTGGTGAGGGTGAGGGTGAGGGTGAGGGTGAACCGACAAAGACACGACTGACCAAACCGAACTTAAATACACAGACAGAAACAAGGGGGCCGAACTAACACAGGTGAGGCTAATAAACTCATAACAGGAACACAGGAAGTGGGGCCAAGACGAGACAGACATGAAAATAACAAAAAACAAACGGGACACAGCGCCACCTGCTGTCTGCTCCGCCAAGGCGCAGACTAGCTCCTGACACCCACGTAAGAACGCATCATTCGGTCGGTACCTTTATAAGTACTGACCTCGGTACCTAACCCTAATACACACACACACACACGTATGTTTTACAGTATATGCATGTGTGGTCCAGGGGTCTTCTTGATATGTACAGTATGGGTGAAGTAGTACCAGTATTTTTCTGATGGAAATCATCCATCAGGACGACCCTTCATGTCTTCTCGTCAATACACCAACACCACGATAGACAAGATTCCTTCTGTTTTCACAATGATATCACAAATTAATATTGATTAACTGCAAAGACCTTAAACAACAAATCCTCCATGAAAACGATTTGCAATCAACAATCCGAGACAGTGTGTTGCCATCCCACGCAGACAGTCATAACACGGGGAAAAAAAAATGTCTCACAGACCTTAATTACATTACTCTGTTTTGACACTAATTACTCATTTATAACGTAATGGCTAACAAGACTTTAATGACCCCAGACAGCATGATCTGCATCTGGCCGGGGCTCTGAATTAAAGGATTCTATTTATCCGGGAGATAATCTAGCCTGTCACAATCGATGGCCAATCTGATCAGGGCATTTACACCAATTAACACTGTTTAATGCTTGAGCTGCCCCTTGATAACAATATCCATACTCTCTCCACACGAGCAGCTGGGGCACGGAGGCGGTGGGGGTGAGGTGTTGAAATACGCCTCGGAATAACGCGGTTTGACCCGAATGTTACACCATCAAATATTCAAAATCCAATTAATGCTGATAAATATTGAAAAGAACAATAAAGGTCACAATAAGAACAAACACTGCAAGGAGTCACCTTATGGTTTGCACCGTGGAAGTAGAAACAATACATGACTAACGCACACGATTCATAAAGGGAAGACTGCATTGCCTCAAATCCATCTTTTGGGACAATTTGGGGACTAACTATTGGTGGTCTTGTCTGAATAATTATTCCCATTTTCTTTGCGGTCCATTTTCCCAATTTTGAAAATTCCAATTTCGTTTTAGGTCAAATCTGCCAATTATTTTTGGTATTTCTAGTTATCATTAAAGCAGCCTTGGCTCCAAAAAGGTATGTCAAAAGGGGTTCCTGAACTTGACTTGAGGTCATAAGTGGGTATTTAAGATGAAGGACGCAGTTTAGCTGTTGAAAGCGCCAGCTCAGGTGGGAACATTGGGGTCATTTCGGCGTCAGTAAAGCGGTATAGCGGAGCGGACATGGGATTTGTGGGTCACGTGTTGGGGACTGTAACAAAATGTACATAGAATGAATAAATATCTGCCTGTCACTAGATGGAGAAAAGTGAAGAAACTGCTGTTGGACATCACCACATTCACAAGCGTTTTGGTGCCTACCGTCAAAATAAAAGACACGATCCGAACAGGTTCACGACTCAAGACTTGGGGTAATTAACCTGGACCGATTTGAGACAATTAAGACTGAAACCACTGAGTAAAGGTACCACTGAGGTACTCATGAGCAAGGTACCGTCCCCAAGCACCGCCAATGCTACCCACTGCTCCTTCACGGATGGGAGAAATGCTGAGGTCACATTTCGATGTTCTTGCAATGTGTGCTGTGTTCACAATGACAAATAATCACTTAAGATTCTTCAGTTCTAAAAACAGGCTAAAAATCACCCACATCTCCTTGGGGATACTTCCCAGAATCCCCCCGGGCGAGCGTATTTCACGCCTCTCCTGACTAAAATACCACAAACATCACCGTCTACTGCCTTTTGTGCCCCGCCTGAGTGGCAGGAGGGGAAAAAAAGGGCTACAGCTGTTGGGGCTGGAGAGAAACACAGATCGCCGCTGATAAAGATGACATATTCAACAGCGGCGCGCGCCAGTTATAGATCACACGTCTTTAGTCGCCGCGGGAGACGAGTGGATCGGGTCTTTCCCCCACCCCCTTTTCTGATTGCCGCCGTCTGCCCGGGCCCGGGCCCTGATAGCGGCGCTGTGATGTACGGCGAGCTGATCACTCCTCCAGGACCCCAGGTGAACTAACACGGGCGTCCGCGGCGCTCGCCCGAAGATAAAGCCGTATTGATTGGGCCGTCTGAAGGGATTCATCAATGTGCCGATGGCGCCTCCGCACCCGGTCGGGGCCCAGCGGCTGGGATTTATGGGAAATCCGAGGGCTTAGCGAGACATCGGCGTACTGTAGCCCTTGGTAAATAACGACAGTGACTGTTTTTTTGGGGAAGGACACATCGCATGACGCAAACAACACATTTTCTACTGATTTTTCTACTGATTATTTTAGCGATTAGTCGATTCATTTAAATCAGGGGGAGGCAATTTCTGTCCTGGTGGGCCGGTGTCCAGGAGGTATTCCATCCTACCTGGTAAGTCACTTCTGATAAGCATCTACATGAGAACGGGTGTGAATGTTCTGAAGGCAAGTATGATGGAAAACCTGCTGGATTCTGGCCCTCTACGATGGGAATTGTCCACCCTTGACACCCCGAATCTAGAACTGGTAAAGTTACCATTAAGGTACTCAAGAGCAAGGTACCGTCCCCAAGCGCTGCTCTTGTTAGCTGCCCACTGCACCTTCAAGGATGGGTCAAATGCAGAGGTCACATTTCGACGTGGTGCACTCTGTGCTGTGCTGTGCTGTGGTGTGTTCACAATAACAGATAATTACTCACTGTCATGATCATTTCAGATCGAAGTCAAAAATTGTTCTCAAACACATATTTACAAAAAAATCGGTGGTAGCTGGTAAACAACTTAGGCCGTTTTGGAGTTTTATCTTCCTTTTCATTAAAACCTTCAACAGAATGTCTTTTTGATTTCTGATTTCTGAATAACTCCCATGCTTTCGAAGCCTTGGGTCTTTAGAAACCTTTACTGCGAACCTTAGCAACCGAGACGGACTACAGCCGCCCTGATGAAAAAAAATATTTTAATTATTTCACATATTTTAGAAATATGTGAAATAATCATCAAAACCTTAAACTCCCAAAGAAACGATTCTCTAATTCATCTTTCAGCTACAGCATCATAGACTAGCCGTCCAACACGTGCTGGTGCTGGTCCCGAACGCACACTCAAAACATCACAGGACTGCAGGATATACGCTAACCACATCAGGGCTGAAGAATAAAACCCTTTCCTAATCTTGATCTGGGCCTCTGGAGGAGGGATGTACGGCTTTAATTACAGGATTTTTATGTTGTGGATTCTGTTGTGTGGATTCGTCTTTCATAAGCTCTGAAACACAACGCTGCGTTTAATTAACTCTTACTGTGTTGAATTAACTCCCACAGTGGACGTGAACGCGTCGATTCAGCCCGATGTGGGTTTTGCTGCGACGTGTCTGGGCTGCTTTTGCGGCCAGAAGCTTGACTAGAGAGACTGCAGCGGCACTGGATTAAACCCAATCTCACGCCTGTTTAATGGCAACTGTAACAAGCGAGGGCGATTTTGCTGGATTTCATACGGAGAAAATCATGAGAATATAACACTGCAGCACCAATCTTCAACTAACCCCTTTAGACTTTTACACAGAAGATGGCTTATGCAAAATCTGACGATAATGACTGTTATGAATATTAACAAGAAAAATGACCAGCATTAATATTGCTAATATTATTGTTGTCATAGATCTTAATAAATCTTTAATATAATCATCAATGCTATTTAACATTATTATTATTATTATTATTATTATTATTGTTGTTGTTGTTGAGATTATTATTATTCATTTATTTATTTTAAGTAATATTTTTGTCCCTGATATCACAGTAATATCACAATCACATAATATTTTTATTATTATTATTATTATTATTACAAGATATCAGTTAATATTATTTATTATAATAATAATAATACTTTTATTATTATTATTATTATTATTATTATTATTATTATTATTATTATTATTATTATTATTATTATGCATATTTTTTATCCCTGATATCACAGTAATTATCATATAATCACATAACATTTATTATTAGGGGCTATGTGGAATATCGCGTGGACCTTACTGGACTGTAGATTTTTTTTTTTCTGCCTTAAACGCATTGTAGGAGAAAAACTGTAAGACCTAAGAAGCTTTGAAATTTGGTAGGTCCTAACCCCACCTAATTTCCTTATAAGTAAAAAATTGCACTAACATAAGCTATTTTACGTTTTTCCAATAAAAAATGCATTTTGCCTAATAACTTTTGAACCGTAGATCCAATTCTCAAAAATCTTATACCATCTTATTCCTTGGGTCAAGACGAATCTTTTAGACCCTCAAAGATCTATTTCGCTATATTTGATTTTGCTAATTTGCATTATGCAAAACCATTCTTGCAAACTAGTTATTATTATTATTATTATTATTATTATTATTATTATTATTGTTGTTGTTGTTGTTGAGTCTTTCATCATTATCACTTCCTTGTCTTATCTTTCCAGTATATTGCCATTCAGGGCAGCTTGTTCTTCTTTCTGACGTTGTTCAGGGCTCATGAGAAAGTCCCGTGTCTGACTGCACCATGCAGCCGAGTGATTCTTGTAATGAGCATTATGCAGATAGGTGCGGAGCGGGCTGATACTGCTGAGTCAGTGCTGCCCACCCTGAGGATAACGTCTCTCTCTCTCTCTCTCTCACCACAGCACTGTTTCGTCTTCTCAGCAAAATGAACCTATTCTCTACCTTTAATACACACACATAAGCAAAATGAGTCTGAAAACACAATGAAGCAAACAGACAATGTGTATCACAGCCAGTGTGGGGAAGATGAGGAGTGTGTGTGTGTGTGTGTGTGTGTGAGAAGGGCCCAAAAGCTGCAAATACTTACTCAGGTCAAAAGGGCTCCTGTGGCTAGAATACACAGGGACAGGAAACGGTAAAAGGTTGAATATGACAGATAGTTGGTGTAAATCACAGTACGATATTCTAACAACTAAAAGAGTTAACAATTGGAATGCAGCCGTATATCCCAAAGTCAGCCACGCTATAATTTTTATCTGATTCAATTTCAGGAGTCAGCAATATGACATGAGAGAATATATAGACATGATGTCATGATGCATGACAGATGTTTCTATTCTGGATTGACGCCAGTTTGATTGAATATATTTCAGTGTAGATCCATGTTGTTGCACCTCTAATGACAACCAAACTTGCCCAAAAAGTGCAACTTATAAGTAAGATTTTTTAAATGGAGAATAACTCGCAATTTTGGTATCCCTAATTTGGTCACCAGGTGACTTATTATTATTATTATTGTTTATTGATGTTACGGCTATTATTATTATTATTATTATTATTATTATTATTATTATTCTGTGGTGTGCTGGCGCTGCCCAGGGTTGTTCCTCTTCGCCATGCCTGTAAGCTCTCGGACAGACTCCAGTTGGGATCAAGCAGTTCGGATAATGAATGAATGAGGATAATAATAATAATAATAATAATGATGATGATGATGATAGATGATAATAATAAATAACAATAATGATGATGATGATGATAATAATAATAACAACCATATTTGTCTATTTATCTTGCAAATAAAAGCACATAAAAAATCTTTTTGCTCCAGCCACCAAATAATAATAATAATAATAATAATAATAATAATAATAATAATAATAATAATAATAATAATATTGACATACAGTATATCTGCACATTATTCAACTTCAAAGCCTTCTAACCAGTGAGTGGTTTTAATATTTATAATTCGTAGCAATTATCAGATTTTAACACGTCCCATATCGCCAGCGTTTTGAGCGACTGTGGGAGAGAGCATCAGTGCCAGTCTCGAGTCCTGCCAGCACAAACAAGAGCAAACTTCCGGCGTTTGTTTGTTCGCTCATTCGGAGCGCCGAGCTATTCGGCGACTAGCAAAAAAATAAAAACCTAACGGCTGATTGGGATGCAGAGGACGCTCCGTTGCTGCCGCCGCCGCCGCCGCCGAATAAACGCATTAATTGCTGTCTTTCAGCGCGCGCTAATTGCAGAGACCGGAATCGCGATTTCAATTAATACGTGATTAATTGTGCCTGCCTATTGGAAATTATATTAGCCGTTTCCACAACAATAATAATAATTATTACTATTATCGGGAACGAACGCGGCGCTCTCTGCCGCGTCAATCAACTCAAGTTTTTTCCCCCCAGACAAAGCTTTGGGCTCCGTCGTGGTGTTCGAATCTGAAATTTAACGTCAAAACAATGACGTTCGCAGTCCCCGGAGGCTTATCGGGCTTAAACTTTCAATGTGGCCCGACGTGAGTTACAAATATAATTCAAAATGTGTGTGTGTGTGTGTGTCCATGAGTGTGCGTGTGGGGAGGTGGGGTGAAAACAGGAAGTTGGTGAAAAAAAGGCGATTCCTCTTTATCTGTTATCAGGCCAACACTGTAGCCCTGGAAGGAACTGTGGGAAAGTCGCAGGAAAAAGGTGGGACTATTGTCCGTGCATCCTGCCAGCTTCTGCGCCACCTTATTGTTTCAAAGAACCCATCCTTTTTCCCCCCTCTTTTTCTCAACGGCTTTCAATGTAATCTATCGTCAAGCAGGCAGTGCCCCCGTAACCCCTCTGCGTGCAACAATAAAGCCGCGTTGACGAGACAAAATGATTGTGTTACGTTTCCCGAACGCTTCGCTCTCGTCTCGAACCCTCTGATGTGGCAAACCACACGACAATGAACTTGTCACAACAGTAATAAACTGTCACGTCTCTTAATAATAAGTGTGTAATCGTCTTGTGCTGCTGTTTTTTTTAAATTTTTTTAACCTTCGTCGTCTTCTTCCCCGAACTGTCTTTATAACACCTGTTGACACAAACTGTATCAGGAGATTTGCTGAGCAGGTGTTGTGACAGGTTGTGTGATCTCGGGGTGTCGTGACAGGCGGTGAAAAATAAATCACAGAACGTCTAGAAATCGGCAAGTGGGTAAAGGCAAAGAGTATTCACTATTTATCTATTAATTAGAAATGCAAGTAAAATATTAATATTCTATGAATATTAATGCAATAACAAAGATAAGAAGTTGAGGAGCTGTGATTTGACATTGCATAAATAAAAAACATATTAGGAATGCACCGATATAGGAATTATAAACATATGCCGATATCTCATACTTTTTCACGCTTATATCTGTTGTAAAATTACTAGCATTACATTAGAATTATAGAGAAATGCAGTATTTATTTCCTTATTTTTTATTTTTTAATAGCTGTCTACAAACACAAACATGTAAACATTTCCCTGAAACATTTAGTAACTGGTATAAAAATAGGCCGATCACTTAAACAGTTAGTTCATTTTGAACAAATGAACAAGTTTTGTTCAAATGAACAAAATTCGGAACACGCAGTGGAACCTTCACCAGCACAAATGAAGGCAGACTCGAGCTTGTAAAGACAAGACAGTTCCACTGCACGCTCAGAATTTTGGCACAAAAATAACGCCATGGCTCTGACATTTCTAACATAGCACCAAGTCAAAGGGGAGGCGAGCAAGGGCGGAGACCAGAGATTTCCGGTGTAAAGACCAGAGATTTCGTGTGTAAACGTTCCACTGCGTGCTCAGAAATCTGGCACAAATAAACGGCATCAGTCTGACGTTGTTGGCGATTATCTGCCGATTCCGATACAATTCCGATATCATGGTACATCCCTAGATTTTAAAATACAGGCCTACAGATTTTCATATCGTCGCTGTCGAGTCCATTTTTGTTCATTTAAATTATTTTCTCATAAAACAATTCTATTGGTCAGTCTTCACATTTTAGAAATATTGTAGCGTGTTTGGTGAGTTGGTGGGCGGAGTTTCCCAGAATGCACCGGGCTGTTCTTCTGGGGATCTGAATTTGTTGTTATTGCCAGTATAAATAGTACTTAATAATAGAGGGTATTTTATTCTGCATTTTAAGAGATGGTTACTGCTGTTGTGTTAGTTGCCGACCGTTAGCGGGAAGTCTATCCTTGTTATTGATCTTCAGCTATTTCCAGTGCTTCGTGGTTCTCACTTTTAAATGTGTGTTGAATTAAAATGGGGTTCTCCCCCTTGTTTTGAGTTCTTCTCTCTCTCTGGCCTTTTCTTCAGCCGTTACAATATTTAACCAATGAAAAGCGTTGAAAACGGCTTGTTCATATTTTTACATACAATGTTCATATAGAATATACATCGTTTTTTCAATTTCCTAAAAAATGACCGTTTCGGACATAAAAGGTGTCCGCCCGACAGCGACGCTATAAACTATCAACATCATGCTTCACATTAGTTTTTATTCACTTATCTTAAAGTTTAGCTCAAATATTAAGTATTAATGAATGAACCAGCTTCTATAATAGTTAGTTATTCTAGCTAGAAGTGTAACTAAGTACTATATTAAATCAGCATCTTGGCTGCATCTTTTACTCAAAATCTTTAACTTTTAAGATATATCACACTAACTTTATTTGGAAACAGTGCTTAGAAAAATATCAATATCATCAAATACCATCAGAGCTATTTCATGCAGTGATAGTAAAGTAGCTTCACCAACAATGCCCAAACACTGAATAACGAACTAATAACACGTCAACCAAAGTGCAGGTGAGTAGGGTAACGTAATTTTGCGATTTTCTGTCACAGCTTATCGTTTCGTAACTAAATTAATGGTCGTTATTCACGACAATTTCAGACCGGATATCGGCGTCTGCGTCTTTTTTTCGCCAAAATAATCTAGCAATTACCCGCCTTCCAGGAAATCAATTAAACATCAGCTGTTACAAATGACGGTGATGCGCAGGAGATCGGCGGCCGTTCTGAGGCAACGGCGCCTATAATGGGACTACAGAGAGGCGAATCGATCGGCTTATCGCTGAGAGACTCGGGGAGCCAGTCGCTCCTCGGCAGAAATGCGTTATCGACCGGCGCGGGATTGGGACGGAGCCGAACTGCTGCTGCTGCTGCTGCTGCTGCTGCTTTACATAAACGCATGCCATCATCCCACTGCCATTAGAGAGGCTGGACTTCATAAAGCACCACTTACATTCACCTCTCTCTCTCACTCTCATCCTGACCTCTCTCCTGGACCACGCTATCGCTCACTCTTGGTTCTTTCCATCTCTCTTGCTCTCTTGTCTGTCTCACACACAATCGCACACACTCCACATATCACTCAGATTTTCTCCCTCTTAGTCTCTCTCTCGTTCTTCATCACACACACACGCACACACACACACACACACACACACACAAACACATTACATGTTTCTCTCTCACTTTCTCCCTTAGTCTCTTTCTCCCCCCTCTATCTCTCTCTCTCTCTCTCGCACACACACACAAACACACCCACTACATATCACTCTCTCAGACTTTCTCGCTCTTAGTCTCTCTTTCTGTGTTACACAAAACACACACACACCCAACCCATACACACTCAATACATCTCGATCTCTTTCTCATACACACACACACACACACAAACACACACAATGCACACTATTTATCACTCATTTCCTCCCTAGCATTACCTTCCTCTGTTTCACTCACTGTCTGCATGCGTTTTCCATCTCTTTCCTCTCATTCTCTTCCACTCTCTCGCTTTTCTCTCCCTCTCTCTTTCACACACACACACACACACACCCCCACACACACACACAGCCAATACTCCTTCTCTCCTCTCTCGTCGTCCCATGCTAATCTCTCTCTCTCTCTCTCTCTCTCCTATACGATCCACTCCCTCTCTTTCTCCCACACACAATTTATCACTCACTCTTGCTCATTTTCTCCTGTCTTTCTCCCTGTCTCTCTCTCTCTCTCTCTCTCTCTCTCCCACCTGCCACCTTCCTCTATCTCACTCTCTTTCTGCTCGTCTTTTCGCTTCTCTGTTCCCTCATTCTTCCCCACTGTATCTCTCTCCCATTCCCCCCCCAAACTCTCTCAGTGTCTCATTTTCTGTCCCTCCCTCGCTCCTCATCTCTCTCTCTCTCTCTCTCTCTCTCTCTCTCCGCCTGCGAATATTAACGAGTTCTATGCTAATAAGCTTACGCTAGTCGGGGTCGGCGAGGCTCCTCCTCTGCATGTTAATCGTCGCGCCTCATTTGCATAACTTTCCAGCAGCAAGTTGCCCGTCAAGACTGCAGCATAAATAAATAAATAAATATAATGTAAAATATCCGACATGTATACGGAAGCGCCGCGCCTAATCCCGACGAAACTCACACACGCACCGGCGTGACACGAGTGTCTTAACTTGACGGAGAAATAGTCTGCTGTGACTCAGCAAGGTTCATACAGCTTTGTGTATAAGTCTAGAACAGTTACCGTTACGTTTTGAAAGGGTTTCACCTCATACACAACAGTCCATTCTTTTCTTCTTCTTCTTTTTTTTTTAGAACATTTAAAACACAACGAGGCATCAGCCTGGACGCTTTGCATACGGTGCCGACCAGAACTTTCCATATGCAAAGCAGAACGACGGTCAGCATTAAGCCACGTCCTTTAAAAAAGCACAAAACCCTCAAAGTTATTAAGGAAAACACGTTTGTGCATCAAAAATGAGTGAACGTCACAACACATTCAATATACAGTATATACAATTCTGATCCTTTTTTCAACTTTACTTGTGAAAGATTGTAGAGTTGCTGTTACGCATTTTCATGCATAACGAACGTAGAGTCACTCCCTTACTTTGCATGTGTTCGATACGCACTTTACGTAAAAATCCTTCAACGGTTGTTATTGTACACAGTTTGTTCACAACTTAAGTATTTTAGAAAACATTATATGTTGAAAACATTATATGAGTTTGGAAATAATGACTAAAAATATCAGTCATGTTTCAGACAAAACATAGCTACATCTGAGCCTTTTCATCCAGTAATACTAATATTCATGCTGTAGGATACTCAAAAGTTTAAAAGCAGCTTCTCCAACACGGTCCAAATTATGAATAATGAAATAGTACCATGTCAGTCAAAGTACAGATGAGTACGGTGACATAATTTTGCGATCATCAATATGGTCTTCTCTGTCACAGCTTTGCATTTCGTAACTAAATCCACAGTTGTTCTTCACGCTAATTGCAGGCAGATATTATTAAAAAACAATATATGAATATTGGTGCGTAATCCAAAGAATAAAATCCCAAAAAGCCTCACTGATAAAATAACGCAACGCAATCCAATAGCCAGTCTTGTGGATGCAGTAGCTACTTAAAATTGGCGATGCTACTAGCCACTTTTTCAGCAGCTTGTCAGTAGCGTAGTTACTTTTAAAACACTGTAGTTTGTACAGTAACTACATTTTCGTTATAACCTCACCCCGGATAGGCTATGATATACTGTAGATGTGTACATTCACAACATAAGATGTCATATGTAGGAAGGACCAATGCTCAAACTGGTCGTGGAGGGTCGTTACTCTTTAATGGGAATGTTAACATTTTTGAGAACTGAAAACAGGCCTGATAATTGTCTTCATTAAAGGTTTGCAGATAATTAGTATCCCTATAATTCCAGAAGCAATAAAGCGGAACAAGACGAGCAATTCCTGGAGAAAATGTGTGACTGCTGCATAATGAAAAACGGGAGAAAGGGATCAAGTGGTAAAAAAAAAAGGTAAAGGAAGAAATGATCAAGACTGTTATAGTTTATTTCTGCTGATTATAGTTTATCTATTTGGTAAACTAAAAGCTGCCGAATAACGTTAATAAGGAGGGGGAAATGACTGATAAAAGCAAAAATAAAGGAGTGGAACATACGAATGGTTGCCAATAACTGCCGTTTGAAATATTTCCCCAGAAAAAGAAAACATGGTTTAACATTTTCCCAATGAAGAAAAAGGTGAAAGTGAGAAATAAAGTCGGACAAAATGGTTAAATTAAATCAAACAGTTACAGTATGACATAGCAAACATTGTCTCAGAGCCACACAATATTCATTTGTAGTGCATACAACTCATAATTAATGGCACAGGTGATAATCTAACACAACTGTGTGTAACGGCCCACAAAAGTCACCAAATTTCTCTTACAAAAGCAAGCTCCGAAAAGGGAAACAGTTTGACTTTGCCCCACTCCACCATCTGGAAGGGAACAATAAGTGCTACTCAAGGACTCAGAGGCCCGCAGGCTCGGCCGTGTTGTCGGTTTACGGGAGGTAAATGTCATTAAATACACTACAGCTAAAAATGTCCAGACAATACAAATCATAATGCTGCAATCACAGGTCCCAGACCTAAGAACCCTCAAGTCAACAGTCAGAACTCTCGTCTGCTTCTCCTCAACCTCTCTCTGCCCTTTTGTCCAATTCTGCTTCCGTTCCAGTTGTGAGTGACTTTTTGCAGTTCTCCACTAGCTATCAGTTTAAACGGATGTTGCATGGCTGATAACACAGCAACACAATCTGACCCTACATTTACAAAAATATTTTATAGAAAGTGGGTGTGATTTCATTGGATTTCATACATGTCACACAGGTGAATACAATTTCTAACTTCTTCACCAATCCTAAAACTGACTATTGTGAGCTATTCTTCCGGTTTTGTTCGTTACTCGTGCACTAACCCTTCATCAATGACCAATGATATGCTCTTGACTGAATATTTATGGACTTTTGACATGACAATGATTAGCTATTTGTCACTACTACAAAATGTGATGTAAGTGTAAGGAGTTCACTGTCACAATCCAAATGGTAGGTTCAAATTCAGATCTATCCTATGATTGGAACTATCAAAGTTGGGCATCTAAGCAAGACTCTTAACCCCAAGCAGCTCCAGAGAGGCTGTCCCTGCAATTTGGAAATGGAAGTCAGCCTGGATAAAATGTCTGATACATGCTGTAAATAAAATCTTTATATGACATATGTTTTGTTTTAATATCACAGTAGAGGCAATGATGGAAATTAATTAAATGATGAAATTAGAATTTTTTTTGTATGCCGCTCAAGTGGCCAGTGATCACACACCTTCTTACATAGCTGACCATATAAATTAGGCCTGATGTGTAACTGTCTCTCCTGAGTTTATCTCACAAGACGTATGATACCAGATGATGAATGACCACGCCAAAGACGTTCCCTTCTTACAAGTCGCCATAAATTACCGCGCCGCTACGCTCAGAAACGCCGCGGTGATTGTTGCTGTGACATTAGCAACATTGTGGCCTTTGAGACAACAGAAGTTCTCGCGAGAAGCGGTTGAGCTCTGAGACGTCAGAGCTATAATCGAAGGGCCCCATCTCTTGCCCAAATCTTTTTCTCTTAAGGCGCGTTCGTTAGCACTGACACCCAGACAGAGCTTTGATACGCTTGCATGCTCTTTCCAGAAGAGACGACGAGTCTCAGCGTCTTGTGGTCAATGACCAGGAACGGGGTATATTTGCTTTGCATAAACACCTCCACTTAATTCATTTCTGCCAGGGACTGCTTGCCAGAGCTTTGTTTCTGTCTTTATTTCTTTATATACTTATGTTTTGGTTTCTAAATGGCAGTAGGTGGCTTCTTAAAGTGACAGTGGTGGTGTATCTGAAGCATCTCGACCGACCGGCGTCATCACAGTCCCTCAATATAAGGCCTTATCAAGATCTTTCAAGCGGAGAGATTTAATCGGAGGGAAAGCTGTCGCGATAACAAAGTGCCATTGGTTGAGGGTGGTGGGGAATTAAATCGACAACGGCCAGCCCCGTGTTTATGTTTGCCTCGCTCGGCGAGGGCCGTTTCGGAGTTGGAAGTCTTGGGAGGCTCAGGCCACTTCTCATGCATTATGCATGATGTTGTGGTGCTGCAGCCGGGCAACGCGGCACACGGCTCCTTGGAGTTACACCAGCTCCAAAGGAAAAATAAAAGACAGCAGCATCCGTATGGTCCTGTCTGTTCTGGGAGTATGACAGATTAGCATTTTATTCAGTCATAACTATGATTTCAATTGCAAAAAAAGTAGCATGCAAACATTCAGCTGACCTTTGTGGATGAACTGGGATTCTGTGGACGACTTCGGATTCTCTAAGCAAGGGTTTAATCTTGGGTTTTACATTACAATTTACAATTTCCATTATCTAACCTACAATGAAGAATGGGCTTTGAAAATTTGGGGATTTGGAAACAATACAAATTAAAGTCAAACAAATTATGATTTCAGATCTAAATAAGTAACATTAATAACATATTCTAGCTTTAATAAGTACACTTATATGAGCCTTTTGGACGGATGCTAATTATATAACTTTATAATTATAGCCTTTAAAGATGCTGTATAATGTTCTGTTCACAGGTGTTCATAATTTATGAAAATCTAGCCAGAAATGAAATATAATCTAGTTTTAAAGATGCCTTAACAGTGTAAAGGTATGTGACCTTGAAATGTGAAAATCTAAATGTTAATATATATGAGTACATGTGTGTTTTTGCATGGATGTTGCGTTAGGTATTTGTTAGGACATTTTAAGAGTCAGTCTAAGTGCCTCACAAAGACAGAAAGTTTGACTGTGTGCATATGTGTGAGGCAGTGTGTAAGTAAAGTATGATCTCGCTCATGAATGATACACTCATTTGGGAATGCAAAAAAACTTCACCGCACAAATGTACATGTGTGCACAAACTGATCCTCTAACAATTGTTCTTACATCCCTTTACAAGAAGTTTAGTGCCTTGGGAGTGAAAAGGGGTGACTACAGTCTCAACAAAATCCATCCAAACATAAACTAGCGAGCCATACAGCCACACAGAAATAAAAAACAACATGCTTTCTGATGTCAGATCCTATTTTAGTCGCCATTCTATAGGTTCCGTAGCTGAGGTCACAGTAACAGATGTTAAAATCCTGGCGCTTCTGGATCAGATCTAGTCTGTTGTGTCATTCAACAGAGAGCTAAATCTCTCTTATAAGAAACGATAAAAAGTGGAATGGCCTTAATCTTGTATATATGCCTGTGTATATTTATTTATTTATTCATTTTTAGGTATTTAAATATCTGGACAGCATAGAAATTTAGGTATGAATTATTAACCCTGGCATGCATTGATGGAAATATTTTATTCGGATCAGATCAGGAGTTAGTGTGATGCATTTTTGAAACTTGCAAATTATAATTCATGCATGAAACGAGTTAGGAAAGACTCATTCATGTCTAATTCTTGATGTCAAGAAAGTTCTGGGCGTTTAGATTCACCTTAAATCCAGACAGAACTCCACGTGGAGCTTTAATTGGAGAATCAACGTATTTGCTATTTTCCAGTACACTTTGAGACTGTAATCTGCCAATATCCTGAACATATACATAGAGACAGTCACAGAAATGTGACAAAACGAGTGTCTGGCTTTACAGCAGCATGTCAAAAAATGTCAGTGAAGTTGCGCTGGAATCCGGGCTCAAATGAGAGATGAGAAATCGCCAAAGTGAAAGGGAACGTGACAAAAATAAAACTCATAAACCTACAATAATCATATGATTCACATGAATCACATTCTTATAAGGAGGTTGAACAGCAATAGTTTGCGATAATAAAAAAACAAATTAAATCAACAACCAAAAAATGTCAACTAAGGCAAAACCGGTGCGTAAAAGAACTTCGGAAAAGCGTGCGAAACGAGTCGTAAATTGTTTATTTATTATAAATTATGAGGTAAATAGACAGGATTGATAGAGAATTTTATGCAAAGTAAGTTACAAAGTATGCGGAGGGTTCTGTTTTTAATCAATTATTTTGGAGGTGGAAAAGACTTTATGGTAGCGACCAAAACGTTCTCATCCTGCTTGATAACGACTCCAAAAAGAAAGTGCTTCTGTTTGAGAGAAAGACAGAGTGCTTGAAGAAGGAGAAACTCACCTCCGTCCGGGACTGTAGGCGTTTGTTGAGCTCGTAGATTCGGTACTCGGGCTGCACCATGTACGGGGAATGTCTCCGGTAGAACGGTCCGAACGGGGAGGAATAGAACGGGTCGTGCGGAGGGTTGGACATGTCGATTCCGTGGCGCGTTTACAGGACGCACTGCGAGAATTCAGCATCCATGCAGCGCGCTTGGAAGCTTCCCCCAAAACACTGCACCACACACACACATACACACACACTCATACACACACTCCCTCCCTCGCTCTCTCTCTCTCTCTCTCTCTCTCTCTCTCTGGCTCTCTCTCTTTCTCTCTCTCTCCCTCTCTCGGCCCTGCACGGAGAGCTGGAAGCGGCCGGTGGAGGCGGGAGATGGAGAGGGGAGGAAGAGGAGGGAGAGGAGGAGTGTGTGTGCGCTTCCATTGGCTGCGCACATACACACACACACACACACACGTGGGCTGGAGAGGTGGGTGTTGGGTATAGGAGACAAATTTGGGCTCTGGAGTTCCAGACCTGCGCTATTCTGGACCTTTAAATTGGTGGAGAATCTTTAAATAATTTGGGGGCTGAGAAGAGATTCTTCAGACGTCGTAGGAGCCAAGCAAGACCATGAGTCCCAGTGGTTCAAAAAACCCAGGCTCAAAAAAAGTCAACATTTTTAGTCGACTTGAGTGAGTAAATTGGCTGCATCTTCCCTATGAAAGTAAAAGTCCAGTCCAGGGTTTCCTTCTTGCCATTAAATGCCCGCGGCTATTAATTGGTTAACGTGGTAAACTGATTAGATAGAATTAAAAACAGACTGGAAAATAACTTGAGAATCCAATGTGTTTGTTTTCTAGAACATATCTCCAAAAAGTCATAATTTTAGGCCTAATATTAAGATTTAAAAGCAAAACCTGGCCAGGATTTTGATTTGAGGAACTGGATGCCTCTCCCCTCCGAAAGTGAAAGTCCTGGCCAGAGTTTTGTTCTTACTGTTTAAAATCTACTTCAGATTAGGATTAATAATTGACTCACCTGGTTAATTGAACAGGTAGAATTAAAAACCTGACTCATAGCTGCTTGCTGAAGCAATGTTTTTATATTGACAGCATCTTTGAAAAAAAAAAAGCCCCAATTTTTAGTCCTAATGCAATATTATATGAAAACGGTAAGAACAAAACTCTGGTCAGGACTTTGTCTTTAGGAAAGGGGATGGTTTTCCTTTCTGAAAGTAAAAGTACTGAGGTTTTATTCTCAATTAAAGTCCATTGCAGATTAGAACTAAAAATTGGCTCACCTGCTTAATTGAACACGTTGAATAAAACGCCTGACTGAATATTGGCGTCAGCCTGTCATTATCCACTCCGAATTTTATTATATCTGAATGGATAATAGCTGGCTGAAGCCAACGTCTAGTGAGGTAGAATATAATATTAGATGATAACCTCAGATTAGGACTAATAATTGATTCATTTGGTAAATGATCAGACAGAATAAAAAACCAACTGTATAATGACTTTTTGAAGCCAATATTGTTCTCTACAGCATCACCCAAAAAGTCCCAAATTTTAGTCTTAATATGTGGTTGATTTAAAAAAGGTGCTGAAAGTACAACTCTGTCTTAGACCTGACTTGAAGAACCTGGATGCCTGCTTTCTCTTTTAAACAGCTGGTTCAGTCAGTGGAAATCCTGACCAGAGTTTTCTTCTCACCATTTAACATCTGGTTAGGGCGGTTAGGGCTTTCACCCTGTGATCAGAAAGTCGCTGTTCCCCAAGCACTGCTGCCTGGGTGCTGCCCTTGTTAGCTGCCCACTGCTCCTTCATTTACATTTGCAGCATTTAGCAGACGCTCTTATCCAGAGCGACTTACATTTGCTAATTTCAGGGACAGTTCCCCTGAGAGCAACTTAAGGTTAAGTTAAGTTAAGTCCACTCTTCACGGATGGGTCAAATGCAGAGGTCACATTTCGTTGTGGTGCACTGTGTGCTGTGGTGTCTTCATAATGACAATCACTCACTTTCACCAACCTTACTGGAAAATGATTTGCTGAACCAATATGTTTTTAGTGAATTGTTCCGTATTGAAAACACTTTTAAAAACCTTTGGTCTTCATTCACCAACTGTTTTTAATAAGAAAATTGTTCTATAAACACAGTTAGTGATTTAAGACTCTTTGTTCCAACACAAAGTTCATCAAAGAGCTGCCTCACATCCAGAAAGCAGGGCGCAGGGCGTTACGTTTAGAGTCTGCATGCTCTCCCCATGTTCATGTGGGTTTCCTCCGGGTACTTCGGGTTCCTCCCACAGTCCAAAAGCATGCAATACAGGTTAATTGGCGACTATAAATTGGCCCCGTAAGGTGTTAATGGGAGTGTGATTGTGTGAGTGTGTGTGCCCTGCCGTGGTCGCCACCCTGCACCTGTACTTCCCAGGATAGGCTCTGGTCCCCATGACCCCAATAGGGATTCAGCGGTTTGGATAGTAAATGAATGAATGTTCATCAAAGAACTTTCCTCATTGTTTAAGGTTTACAGCGTCTTAGTGACTTATAAACTTTAATTTAAAAAAAATAAATAGGTGAAAATTCGTTTGGGTCCCACTACTGGAATTGAAGAGCAACTTGGAAATCTGGGGTTGCTGGTGCAGCGAGGGACACTCTACGATATGCTCTAAGGGTGTTTTCACATATAGTCCTCTTTAAAGGAACCGAATGAACTCAGTCTTCTAGAAGTGGTCCAAAACGCGGACCAACCGAAAGGGAACTCAGTTCTTTTGATGTTCACACTGTGAGTTCATTTGAAAGGGGACTCAGTTCTCTTTATGCTCCACTTCAGCTCAGATGGGGCTGCAGTCCTTTTTCTGTTCATACTTCATTCTTATGGAGCTCTCAGACCTTTACTGCTTTGCATTCTGGGTAGTTTTCACTTCGAACGAAAACTGTCAAAGCCAACCAGGAGCGCTTTGTGTTCATAAGGTGCGAGTTAAAACAGCCGGACTGAGACCACCTCCCGATGTAGTCTCGGTTCGGTTCGTTTCCGAGGGGTCTGAGTTCATTTGGCGTGTTCACATATATACATAAAAATGCTGACTAATCGATCTGAGTTTGCTTTGAGGGCTGAAACGGACCAAGTGTGAAAACACCCTAACATTCAGGTAAAATGAAATGGTTTGATGCAGCAATGAGTTAAACTTTGAAGCAGTCAATGAAACGTGTTCCATTAGTCAGAAGAGTGTGATTTTTAGTGTCCTGTGTTGCAGGATGTGGATTATGGATATGGGGAAACGGATTTTAACGGGTCTGTAATGGTCATTTGATGCATCGTTGATGCTTCTCAATCTGGTCAGGGATTCAAAATACAGTTTTACTGCTGCAAAGTTTCAAACAGCTATTAAAAGTCAAATATAATTGGATTAGTTTCAAAGTCAAGTGGAAAATAAAATTTCAGTATATGAAACACAATTCATGCATGAAAAGGTTTAACCTGGTGAGCCCGATGATCACTAAAATATGGGTTCTATTAGAGGAGCTCACATTTCTTCAGTAATGGTCAGTGCAAGAAGCCAGATTATAATCTGAGTTTTTTAAATTAATTGACAAAGTTTCAAAGTCTCTTCGTGCCACAATAACACACCACAAAAGTACTTGTCTAATATGATTTCAAGTACTATAAAAAAACTGGCCGTAAAACTCAGCAGATACCACTGGTGATGCCACCGTCCAACGCGATGTGGGAATATAAACTTCATCTCCCTCAAACGGAGAACATCCGCCCAAATTCAACATTTTAATTAAGCATGATAAGGACTCTGTGTTGTGGAAATATCAGAGACGAAAAGATTTTTCAGCAACTTGGATAAATGAAAGTTTTTTTTTTTTTTTTGCTGCGAACGCCTCGGGCCAAGAGATAGGTAATTATAAAAGTTAGCAGGGAGAAAAAATTCTATTAATAAACCCTTAATTAAAAATTACATTATTTAATATCTCCAGACCTTTCCAATCGGCATTTCTAAAAGGGTCGGCTTGTTTGCCACGAGCCACTTTCGGTGGCCTGTGACCCAGCTCGCGTTGCCACCACCTCTCACACACACACACATTGTTGCCGCTGTAGGGGAGAAAATCTCCAGCTATGACTTTCCTGTAGAAGAGATTGAGTGGTGCTGGTAAGGAGAAGGCAAGAGAGCGCGAGAGAGAGGGAGTCTGGGTTGGGCCTGGGTTTTAATTGGGATTGTGTGTGTGTGTGTGTGTGTGTGTGTGTGGAGGGAGATAGGCCTGCTGAGGTGCGAGAGGGGAAAATCGAAATGGGTCAGGACACATATAGACACTTCTCTGCCCGGCTCCCCGCTGTTACTATGGTAACCTACCGTGGTACGCCGACTCCTCGGCAGGTTTGCACCCAAACACACACACACACACACACTCTCACACACATATACGCTCCGCATTGCGCACACATTTCTAGACTGGAATTTTGGATGTTCTGAATGATACGCTGTTGGCTGCTTGTTTGGAAATCACATCGGATTGAGTTGCAGTTTGTGATTTTTTTAAATTGATTTTTTAATAAAGTTATTAAAACTGTTGTGTAATACATTTGGAAACTGTGTTTCTTCGCATATATATAACAATCCTAAAAGTGTTCGAAGTTCAAAGTCGGTTTTATATTGGTTTGAGTCCGCAGTGCTTCATTATGATCTTTTAATCAACGATTAAAATATTTTCAATCGATAAAAAAATCCAAATCAACAAAAATGAACGACATTAATTTGAACATATTTACATTTTTAAACATTTTACTTGCTCTAACATTTTCAGTCATCTTCTTGATTATATTCATCCCAAAATTTTGTCCAGTTTGCAATGATATTTTTCGAACTGCTGCTGATGGTGATGAAGAGCTCGCTGTGTGTCCGGTTTGAAACTCAGTAGGGTCAGAAGGCCGTAACGACCCCACTGCCCGCTGGAGACTCGAGGTGTTAATTTAAGATACACACACACACACACACACACACACACTGGGAAACAAGCAGAGAGAGAAACAGCAGAGAGAAATGCTCCTGTCCATCTTCCTAGGGAGAAAAAAAGTGGATTCTAGAAGCTTCTGTGATGCCGGGAAACAGGGAAAAGGAAACCGACAGAACACCTCTCTTTCTCTCTGCATCTCTTCCTCTCTGTCTTCCTTTTTTCCATATCTCTTTCTTCTCTGTATTCGTCTTTCTCTATTTCTTACTCTCATTTTCTCTGTGTCTCTCTTTCTTTCTCTGTATGTGCATCTCTTTGTCTATATCACTCTGTTTCTGAGTCTCTCTTTTTCTGTTTCTCTCGTTCTCTCTATCTCTCTCCCTCTCTCTATCCCCAGCTCTCTCTCCATCTCTCTCTTACACATCCCTTTCTCTTCCTCTCTTTCTCTGTATACATGCATCACTCTGTTTGACTCTCTCTCTTTCTCTATATCACGCTATTTCTGTATCTCTCTTTTTGGCTACCTATCCCTCATTCTGTCTCTCTTGTTCTCTCTCTCCCTAGCTCTTTCTCATCCTCTCTCTCTTTTCCTCTACCTCTCTCTTACATCTTCCTTTCTCTTTCTCTATATTCCCTCTTTCTTTCTCAGCACATACACTACCAGTCGAAAGTTTGGACACACCTTCCCATTCCATGTTTTTTCTTTATTTTCATTACTATTTACATTGTAGATTCTCACTAAAGGCATCAAAACTATGAATGAACTGTGTAAGGGCTATTTGACCCAGAAGGAGAGTGATGGAGTGCTGCGCCACATGGCCTGACCTCCACGGTCACCTGACCAAACCCAATCGAGATGGTTTGGGATGAGATGGACCACAGAGTGAAGGCAATAACAAGTGCTCAGCATCTGTGGGAACTCCTTCAAGACTGTTGGAAAACCATTTCAGGTGACTACCTCATGAAACTCATCGAGAGAATGCCAAGAGTGTGCCAAGCAGTGATCAAAGCAAAGGGTGGTTATTTTCAAGAATCTAAGACATAAAACATGTTCTGGGTTATTTCACACTTTTTGTTTACTACATAATTCCATATGTGTTCATTCATCGTGCCTTCAGTGAGAATCTACAGTGTAAATAGTCATGATAATAAAGAATAAAACACTGAATGGGAAGGTGTGTCCAAACTTTTGACTGGTAGTGTACGCATCTTTGTCTGTCTCTCTCTTTCTCTATATCACTCGACTTTCTGTAGCTCTCTTTCTTTCTCTTTTTGTCTATCCAGTTCTCTCAATCCCTCTCACTCTCTAAATTTCACTAGCTCCCTCTCATTCTCTCTATCTCTCTGTTTTTGTCACTGTCTTGCTCTCTTTATCTCGCTCTCTTACGCACACACACTCAAACACACACAACAATTGGCAAGTGCAGACAAACGAGTGCAGACAAACACATGCTCTCTCTCTCTCTCTCTCTCTCTCTTGTCTCACACACATGCACTCTCTCTCTCTCAAATTTCTCTTTCTCTTACATACACTCTCTTGCGCTCTCCCTCTCGCTGTCTCTCACACAGATACGCACACTCTCTCTCTCTCTCTCTCTCTCTCTCGCTCTATCCCCTTCTCCGTCACCTTCTCTCTCTTTCCCTCCCTCTCTCTAATGTTTTCTGAATATGGATGAAATACAGCGGCGCGCACGGACGGGAACTGCTAGTTTTGCTGGGGAATCTCATTAGCATCGTAATAGCTTGCAGCTTCATTTGCATATTGCCAAGAGTGATTTTTTTTTTCTTTTTTCGACTCGGAGGAGGGAGAGAGAGAGAGAGATGCAAAGAGCGAGAAAGACATGGAAGAGACTGTTGGAGAGAGACAGAATGAGCGTGTTGAAAGAGAGAGAGATAGAGAGAGAGGGGGAGAGAAACTTTGAAGAAGCCTATTTTATTTCATTATTTAAGTTAAACAAATTCTAATTGAAAGGCCTCTTTCAATTATGCCGCCGCTCTCCTATTAGAGACGAGTAGAACTTGTTGAGCGTTTGTTCAGAAACATTCATTTCTGTCCAAGGAGCAAAACAATATTTAATTTTTAGGATGAACACCGAACCCCCCCAAAAAAGGGAAACGAAATAAAGAACGAAATAAAACAGCAATTTTTGGTGCATCACCCCATTAGTCTGGAATGGGAGTCGGAGGTAGACGCTTTTAATTAGCATCACAGCCATTAATCAGGAAGGACTCGGGATCTGAAGCTCGTTCTCTAAATGATCTTACAGCGACGCACTTTTCCAACATGATCAGTTTCAGTCTTATTTTATTGCTGACGGTCAGACGGGACACAACAATCTGCTCGTGTTTAGGACGAGCTTTATGCTTACACGTTGATGCTGAGATGCTGATCAATTAATATGAATATTCCAGGTCATTTTCTGACGATGCGAGTGAAGCTGTGTGTCGTATTTATTACACCAACACTCTAATGCGCAGAAATGAGGGCCCAGTACACACGTAGCGGGTGTTTATAAGAACGGATATGTTTTCATGCGGTTGCGCCTGTCGTCCACTCGGAACTGAATCCGGCTAGTTTTGAAAACTCCGGCCAAAGTGGAGATGTCTGACAACTCCGGCTTCAGTGACTACGTGTGGACGGAGAAAACTGAGCTGTAGGTTCGTAGCATCATAAGCATCTATCTTTCTTTCTTTCTTTCTTTCTTTCTATTTGTCTTGCTTTCTTTAAGTCTTTCTCTTTTCTTTCTTTCTTTCTTTCTTTCTTTCTTTGACTCTTTCTCTTTTCTTTCTATCTATCATTCTTTCTTTTTTCCTTTCTTTCTCTCTTTCTTTCAGTCTTTCTTTCCTTCTATTTTCTTTCCTTCTTTCCTTTTTCTTTCTTTCTCTCTTTGTGTCTGTCTCATCTTTTGCTCCATCTCATTTTTCCTCTCTCTTTATTTCTCCCTTTATCTCTCTGTGTCTGTCGTAATTTCTTTCATCTCACAATCTGTTCTCCTGATTTCCTGACCGCATGAAAAGACTGTCCTCATTTCTGTCTGCATCTCTGTCCCCATCTCTTGCTCAGTCTCCGTTTTTCTCTCCCTCTTTCTCTCTTTCCTTCACTTGGTCTCTCGGTGTGTCTTTCTTTCATTCATCTCCCTGTCTTTTCTCTTGCTTTTTGTCTGTATGCAATAGACATAAATAGACATAAATGTCTACCTTTATTTCTGTGTCAGTCTTTTATGTTTTTCATTTCTCTCTCTCTCTCACTTGCTTTCTTTCTTTCTTTCTTTCTTTCTTTCTTTCTTTCTTTCTTTCTTTCGTTCTCGTGTCTTCCTTCCTCTGCCTCCCTGTTACTATCTCTCTCTCTTTCTGTCTATTTCTGTCAATTTCTCTCTCTCTCTCCCGCCCGTTTCCCTGTTGTTCTCAAACACTCTCTCTCACTCTCTATCCCTTTCTATGTGTCTATCCAACTCTCTCTCTCCCTCTGCTTCTCTGTTGTCCTCTTTCTTTCTTTCTTTCTTTCTTTCTTTCTTTCTCAGTGAATTTTCTCTTCTCCTTTCTCCCTGTGTGCAAAAACTGTCATTACTTTCTGCCCCAGTCTCTTTCCTTCTGTCTGTTACTGTGTCTTACTCCGACCCTTTATTCATCTTTCTCTCTTTCTCTCTCTTTCCCACACTCACTCACTCACTCACACTCTGTAGCCGTCCGTTAACATCTGGTTGTGATTTTGTCTGGCGTCAGAGCTGATCGTCCAGTCCGAAGTTGACCAGCGTCCGTTTGTCTGTTCGTCCATCTGTCCATCCTGCCCTGATGCTGATGTTGACAACACACACACACACACCACACACACCTGGAGATGAAGAGCAGCATCAGCATCTTCATTCCAGCAGCTTGAACTGGAAACACACCCAGCGTTTGTTCATGTGAGGAAAGGGAGGGCGAGAAAGAGAAAATACAGTACACACACCCATAAAACTAGCAACACACACACACACACGCACACACACACGCACACACACACACCGCTCCCCTGCCCCCATCTCCTCTCTCTTGAAGCTCCCTTCCCCCAACAGGTCAGTTAATAAGCGAAGAGGCTCACAGTCTGACTGTAGGGCGCACACACACACACACACACACACCAGGACATAAACATGGACAAATGCAGAGAGACAGACACACATATAAAAATGCATTCTCACACACATACATATAGACATGCACAGAAACACATAATAAAGTAAATACACAATTTTGCATGCACACACACACACACACACACGCATAAACTCTAGGACACACACACACACACACGCCCATAAGCACATAAACATGGACAGAGAGGCAGCCACACAGATACCAAAGTGTATATACACACAAACACACACACACACACACACAGACACACACACAAACTCTAGGACACACACACACACACACCCATAAGCACATAAACATGGACAAATGCAGACAGAGAGGCAACCACAAAGATACCAAAGTGTATACACACACACACACACAGACACACACACACACAGTAGTTTTAGCAGAAGACTGCATTTGACATTCTCATGTGTTCGTTTATGAATATATATTGCAGTGAAGTTGAGTGCATTTGTTTATGAACGCGTGTGTGTGTGTGTGTCTGTGTACTGCACACACAGTTCAGCCTCTGGGGAGCAGGCTGATGCAGCACACTGCCGGAACTAGAGAGAGGAATTTTATCCACACTCCTCCTCACCAGGAGACGAAGCACCAACACACACGCATTCACAGTTCACATACAAACACACACCTGCACACACAAACACACACACTCAGAACGACCCATCTCTCTCTCTTGCCTGATCTCTCTTACCTTCCCTTATTCACTCATTCATGACACACTAACACTCACTCATCCTCTCATTCACTCACTCACTCATTAATCCATTACTCACTCACTCACTAATACACTCAGTCATTCACTTATTTACTCACTCATTCTCTGTCTTATTCACTCAGTCATTCACTCACTACTCACTCATTCATTACTCCCTCCCTCCCTCCCTCACTCACTCACACACTCACACACTCAGTCATTCACTCATTCACTCACTTGTTCACTCAGTCACTCAGCCATACACTCACTCACTCACTCACTCACTCACTACTCACTCATTCATTACTCCCTCCCTCCCTCAGTCACTAACACGCTCAGTCATTCACTTATTTACTCACTCCACTCATTTGTTCACTCAGTCACCCACTCACTAACTCACTCACTCTCTCATTACTCACTCACTCACTCACTCACTCACTCACTACTTACTCATTCATTCACTCACTCACCCTCTCATTAACTTATTCACTATCTCCTTCTTGTTCACTCACTCACTTGTTCATTTTCACATTCATTCCCTCACTCACTCACTTGTACACTTACTGACTCACTTCTTCACTCATTTGTTCACCCACTCATTCACTCGTTTACTCTCTCTCTCTCTCTCTCTCTCTCTCTCTCTCTCTCTCTCACTCTCTCTCTCCTCCCTAATTTGGATCACAGCTCTTTGCCAAGCAGCAGAATGAGGAGGCTGCTTCTTCATCTCTGAGTGGAGTTCGTTACTAACGCCCTCGCTGTATTGCATCAGGGCCGAGCATCATCTTCAGCAACACACAGCACGTCTAACGGAGAAGACACTAAATCCATCTTGATGTGTGTGTGTGTGTGTGTGTTTCAGAGTAGAGGTGATATCGCAGGAGGTTTAAATAAGAGAGCAAAAAAGTTGAGGCCAAAAAAATCATTCTCTTTCCAAACAAGTCTGCATGAGAACATCATTAATTTATGCAGAGCATCGATTTGTGTTCCGCCAAACCGTTAACACCACATACCTGCACCGGCCACATGGACATTACAGCCTGTGTGGGAACTCACACACTACTATGTAGCCACACAAACACACACACACACATGGTGTGATTGTGCACATATCAGTAGTCAGGGCTGCAGGCAGTGAGATTGGCTACAGGCTCTGAGAGAGACATACAAGAGCAAAGCCTCCTATCAGCAGATTACACACACACACACACACACATGCGCACACACACGCACACAGAAATGTAGACAAACTGGCAGACATGGGCGCACACACACACACACATACAAACACACACACACACACACATCAGCCAGATTCACAGACACACACCATTTCAAAGAGAGAGAAACACAGAGAGAGATGCACACCTAACACACAAAACACACACAAATCCACACACAGACACACACAACAAACACAAAAATGGACAAAAACACACACATGGAAACACATATATGTGTGTATATATATGCGCACACACACACAAAATATAGACAAAAGAAGCACACATTAAAACATACACACACACACACACACACAGGCTAATAGAAATAAACAGAAGCATAAAGGAAAACATGCAGCTAGACAAATACAAACACAACAACATGCTCACACAATATGCAGAAAGGTACACACACACACACACACTGATTATCCCTTTGGCCCAATGAGGATTACCCATTCATAGTTGCAAACTGGTGCTTTTGTAAGAACTGGCACCTACCGACATCTTCATCATCATCATCATCATCAACACCACCATGCTAACCATCATCATCATCATCATCATCATCATAGTCATCATCGTCATCATCAACATCATCATTATCCTCATCGTCATCGTCATCATCATCATCATCATCATCATAGTCATCATCATCATCATCCTCATAGTCGTCATCAACATCATCATCATTATCATCATCGCTCACTCTGTCATCCATCCTGTCCATCCTCATCATCAACATCATTATCCTCATTGTATCGTCATCATCATCCATCATCATCATCGCTCATCATCATCATCACCATGTTCATGATTATCAACATCATCACCATCATCATCTTCATCATCATCATCATGATCATGATCATCCTCATTATCACCATCACATCACCATCGCCATCATCATTATCCTCCTTGTCACTCATCCCCATCATCACTCGTGATCATTGTCATCATCTATCATCATCATCATCATAATCCCCATCTTCGTATATTATCGCTCATCATCATCATCACCACCATCATCTTCATCATCATGATCACTATCCTCATCTTCATCGCATGTCATCTGATGTCATCGTATCATTATCCACCATCATCATCTTCATTCTCATCCATCCATCATCATCGCTCATCATCTGTCGCTCACCATCATCTATCATCATCATCGTCATTGTCTATCATCGTCATCATCATCGTCATCATCATCGTCATCATCGTCATCATCATCATCATCATCATCATCATCGTCGTCATCATCATCTGTCATCATCATCGTCATCGTCATCGTCCTATCCTTCCTGATTGTGATCATCATGATCATTTAACGCTTCTCATCATCATTATTCTCATCATCATCTTCATCATCAGGCGGAGCTCATCTAAACAGGTCAGAGCCACTCTGGGCAGTGAATGCGCTTTATATTCCGAATGATCAGTAAAACTCTTAGTAAGCGGTTTCGTTGGTCGGCTGCTCCTGCTGCTGTCCTGCTTTCTCTCTTTCTTTTTATTTAGGACTTCAAACTATTCCTTTGGGGATTTTCCCTGCAAGAACATATAAACTTTTCCCGTCTACTCATTTAAACCACTTTACACACATATACCCTTCATCCTTCCTCATTCAATCTCTTGCCTCTCCATCTCTCTCTCTCTTTGTCTGTCTGTCTGTATATCTGGGTGTTCTCTTCTGCCCGTTCTCTCTCTCTTCCCCCTCTTTATCTCTCTCTCTTTATCCCTCTCTTTCTACCTCTGGCCTCCTTTCTTTCTGTCTTCGTCTTTCAGTCTGTCTGCCCCCGCTTCCCCATCCTCCACTCACTCCACCACTCCTTCTCTCTGTCTTTTTTTTCTTTGCTCTGCCACTGCACACAAACCCGTGTCTCTTCATCATCATCAGTAACTTTTGGTCCTCACCTGCTTTGGATAGTTTGGCTCTATTTTTCAGCTGATTTGGCAACAACTTTCGATTCTTGGTTTGGTTTTCATGAATCAGCACATGGCGGTCAGATCCAGAAAGTTTGAGTTTTCGGGACTCGGCACCGCGTTTGAAGAAAACCCAGCAGAATATGGTTAATTAAGATGAAATGTGATCTGCCTGTCTGCCGTGAAAAACAAAGGCAAGTTGATTCATTTCCTTAATACTAAAACATCAAAAGGCAAGGATTTCTATAGTCAAACCTTAACTAGGAGGTTTTGATGAGATAAATTATATCAGCATCTGCTTTTTCAAGCCCTGAATGAAGCGGTTTTATGATGGAAATTCTAGACATAAATTGATCAAATCAGCTGGATAAAGGATGGAATGAAAATGAGTAAATTAGAAGAAAATAGGTAAATTTTGAATTTCTTGGTAGGGTGTCGTCATTGATTTTAAACCTTTTTGTATAAAACTATTTCTCCTTTTCTTTACCTCTCTTTCTCCGATGCCACCGACTGAGAGCGGTTTGCTGTTGATACCAAGCAAGCGACATCAGATCAAGGTCCCCTCCGTTCTCCTCCTAACTCTCCAGAGTTGTGCTGCCTCTACAAACTGAAGCAGGGGTCATTTTAGAGGCATAATACTTTTATCGGGGGACCACAAGAGCCCCCTGGGAAAAACCCAACCACCAGTCAATCAGGCGCTCGTCACCACCGTGTCACGTCCTCCTCTCCCCAGTGAGGCTCTGGGTTTGGGGTAATCAGGACCAAAGACTACTCACTTGGTTGTTCACCTGATTTTATTTAAATAAACACTAAGAGACACCTGAAGTTGCATTTTTATCGTTTGGAGCCTTTCGTTTTACACATAAGCAGAGTTTTATTTAAAATACCACTCCAAGGTGAAGATTTTTCAAAAACCTTTAAGATTCTTACGGATATAATACTTAAAAAGAACTGGCTATCAAAAAACATGTGTTTATAAAAATAAACAGGTCTTTTTAACCAAATGTTATTGTAAATGCAATTAAAAAAAATGAACGTATATTAAAAAATGTGCTTCTAAAAGTGTCTGCATACATGTAAACAGATTTTTTTGCTTTTTTGCAAAAGGGTGCACAAAAAATCTGTTTAGAAAAGATGTTGAATCTATGTTCAAAAGGCATTTTGAGGCATTTGAAGGTTTTGTCTGTACGTTTTTTAAGTACTCGAGCTGACACAATCAAATATACAATACTTTGAGGGACAGATACTTTTAAGCCAAATCCTGCTTTGAACATTTCGCTTCATTTGGGAAAGATGTCATATGGTGATCGGTTTGGCGGTTTTATTCCAAAGTTCATAGAAAACAACATGAGGCAAGAAGCTTGAGATTTGTCAGTAATACGTTATATCTGGTAGCAGGGGGTCGTAGCGTGCGACCTGATATTTTTATAAGTTATGGAGTTTGCTAAAATGGTAACTGAAGTCGGATGAATTGGTCAGCCTGTAAAAACCAAACGCTCCCCGGCAGAGCTCTCTGCTTGCGGCGCTGGACAAAAAAGAAAAAAAAGCCTGAGATGAGTTCTGGTGCGTCTCCCAACGGCAACCAAGGCCGACCGCCGTCTCAGCAGCACTGCTGGTCTGCTGAAGATAGGCAATTAAATGAGGAGAATCAAAAGAATAGAAAGAGTGAGAGAGAGAGAGATAACGCGGCATGAGTATGGGCTGGCGAGGTAAACTAGTTTTTTCAGAGATATGAAAGGGAGAAAAAAAGAAGTGGAAGTGAGAGCGAGAGAGAGAGAGAGAGAGAGGCAGAGCCTTTTTTAGACTGCCGTCTTTGCTGCCTGCTGCAACAGTTTATAATGAAATCACAGAGACAGAGGCAGTTTTACGATGGAATATATAAACCCAAAACACAAATCCATATCTCCAATCAAATTTCCTATTAACTTTCCACATTCCACCAATGAATTTGGGGAGGAAAAAACAGTGAGTGGTTTATTAGCAAAAGACAAATGTCAAATGTAAAGTCAGCCGTATAAATGCAAGGAGAGACTTACTCCTGTGATTGTTGACTAGACAGATAAATGTGTGCCATGACTCCTGGTACATCAGAAATAGGAGAAAAACTCTGATATATGAATATTGTATGGAAAATACTGTTTGTCTCTAATAAATATATACAAAAATTCTGTCTGATAATAGGATATATTCATGACTTGTGTAATATAGTGTTATCTCTCTCTCTACACACACACACACACACACATATATATACACATGTATATTTATGTATATATATATATATATATATATATATATATATATATATAAAGTTTTAGGCGGAAATTATTGAGCTGTAAACAAAGAATGCTTTCAAAAATGAAGTGACTAATCATTTTATTTTTCATCAATCAACAAAATGCGATGAACAAAGAAATCAAATCAAATCAATATTTGGTGTATTAACCTTTGCCCTTCAAAAACAGCATCAATTCTTCTAGAGTTCCTTGCACCCGCAGTTTTTGAAAGGAGACTTTCGGCTGGTAGGTTGTTCCCAAAACATCTTGGAGAACTAACCACAGATCTGCAAATCCTATAATCCTACTACAAAATAATATAATGACTGTAATCTACAAAATCCTGACTTTGTGCAAGTGTACTATAAATTGATGTGGTTTGAAGGGCAAAAGAGTGGTAACAACAAATATTGATTTGGGTGTGATTTTTCTTTTGTTCCTTTCACTGCATTTTATAGAATCAATAAAAATAAACAATCATTATTTATATTTCTGAAAGCATTCTTTGTTTTAGCCTTTTTCACACCTGCCTGAAACTTTTTAGACAAATGCTGTTTTATATATATATATAAAGGTTTGATCAGAGGATCGCTTGTTTCAAACTGTTATTTCATGCTTTTACTAATGCTCATATGTTATTAACGACATGTATAATGGACCTTTATTATAAGATCATCACTCCACATCTACTGCACTACACAAAAAGCCTCTGACTGCATCTGTGTATATCTGCCATTATAATGGGCCTGAGAATCTCCCACTATCTTTTAGCATCTTTGTCATTTATTACATTTTTATGATGTGCTTTGTATTCCTGTGTAAACCATATAATCGGAAAAAGTTTTCAAATTATATTCATCCTATAAAGTAGGCATAACCTTGTTTGTGACATGATGGGCGTGTTAGTGGTTCATATAAACTCATTATGCATTATGCAGCTCCTACCTACTCCAAACAAAACATAACATGAGACATGAAGAACTTATATTCCTGGTAATTTAATATTTCTATTTCTGAGACGGAGACAAAAAGATTTAGGCAGGAGCGAAAACTGTGACATCCTCCTTTGAGCTAAAATAGAGGCAGGAGGAACAGAGAGGGAAAGAGATTTTTCCCGGGCCCTGGATTTGCTCCGGCATCCACTGTTCTTGGATGTGCGTTGCCAAAACCCAGCATTAACCCAGTGACCTCGTTATTTCAGCCTAATCCAGGACTGAAATTATGGCTGCTCCACCCTTTTGCCTGGCTGCTCTGATAACATAATCATTGAAAATGAGGCAGGGGAGAGACAGAGAGAGAGAGAGAGAGTGAGGGAGGAAGAGACTATGGGAGGGGAAAACAGGTGAGTGAAACGGCTGAGATATGAGAAAAAGATAATAAAGTCTAAGCAAACTGAATTTACTTTGCGGCGTATGTCTTTATTCATCATTGACGTTTATATTCAGTTTTAACCTTCAAGTATGACCTGTTCAGTTTTACTTTCGTTCCAGAGATCGTCCTTCGTATTTCTGTTTGCTATTTAACTTTTGATACTACTGTTCAGCATTACCCGGTTACCCTTTTTCTTTTATACTCGACTTGCAATTCTCCCTGCAGTTTTGCTCCTCCAGACATCCGCTTCAGTATTTTCATTGGTGTCTGCCCTTTAAAATTATCACACTTTTGCTATTACTCCTACATTATCACCCATATATTATACTTTAGTATCTGCCATTAGCGTCAATTCTTCGCTTTTACATCGGTTTCTAGGATCTGACAACTGATGCTCAACTAGCGCTAACCTGATCTCCAAGCTTGAACAAAGCCGGTTGCCACGTTTGAATCCAGTTGAATCTCTCAGGAAGCAAACACATTTTAAACAAAAAATGACTGGGTGATAGGCGCTTTACCATAAAGGCTATTAATGAATACTGACCTAAAATTGGGTCGGTGGGCTGGGTGTGATAAACCTACTGTAACGTTGCCCAGTTGGGCACAAAGATGGACTCCGTAATAAATGGGATTTTTATAATTGTCCATAGGAACCACAACTTTTGCACCTGTATTTTAATATGTTCCTTTATTTAATTCTAGCTCCATCAGCTGTACCTTTACATTTTCGCTGTTGAAAACGACGACACCCGTCTGTACAATAATAATGTCTGCAGTACATTCAAGCCCATTTGAAAAAAAAAATGATCAGGCAATCAGAGAAGGATCCAACTTATGCAAGGATTTTACTGGTCCGTTTTTGGACCCGTCTTCATTTATTGCGTCTCCAAAAAGCGAATCTAAGGTTTGAGAACAAAATCATGTTGCACGAGGGGTGCTGAAGTTAAAATGATAAAAATAGCCTAACATTGCCACTGTTTTACATGTACATTTACATTTCTAACATTTACATTTATACTCTTATCCACGGTGACTTCCATTTCTAATTAAAGAGACAGTCTCCATGGAGTAACTTAGGGTTAAGCGCTTTGCTCCAGGGCCTTGGTAGCTCTCAGGCGAACACCATCTCTCGATACACCTGTACCCTCTTGGTTTCAGTGTTACCCATCCAGTAATACTCATTCATTACCAAACCTTCACCATCGCTTAGTCACAATTTATCATTCTTTCCGCTATGAAAATGAACATTTCCAACCAACAAGTATAAATCCTTGTTTGATTATCAATAGAATTCTTGTTTCTTCTAGAAAAAAACTACTTTGTTTTATATACAACATAATTATTAACGTGCTTTAAAATTCCCATCTAGTGAAATCTTTTAGCTCTGAGTAACCCCTAGACCTGAAAGAATTGTAAGTAAAGGGTATCCATCTGGCACATCCTGCACAGCCACTATCATGGTTTGAGAAGTGACCCTCACTGCTTATAGAGGTCAGATGTGTATGGCCCAATGAATAGCGGCAATCAGCTAAAATCTCCCCCTTCAAAGTGTACTCTTTATGGATGAGAACCTAACAAGGACACATTAAGAAAGGCAGAGGCACGTAACGTGTTAGTCCGGCTTAAGATTTAGCCCACTCTTGGTCATCTTAAAACATTTGCCATTCAAAATGGGCGTCGGCAGCAAATGATTTCAAAAGTGTTCAATGGAGGGCAACAGCTCATCCATCATTAAACCAACAAGAATCAGCAGCGGCCATCACTAACCAGTCCGAAACTCAACGCTGAATCTTATAAACTGGCGAGTGTCAGAAAATGCTTGTTAGAGCAACCGAATCAACACTGCAGCTCGAGAGGGTCAGGGGGTGAGTTCTCTAGTGACTACGGTTAGAGCACTGTTGCATCAGGTCCAGAAGCAGAAGTGGAGAAGTAGGAACATTTATAAATGTACACAGTATTCAAGATAATTTTACACCATATTTAGAAGGCGTTATGGAACACATTTTAAACACCTCACACAGAATCTCCCATTTTGTAGCGCTGTGGGTTTTGAGTGATTATTTGTCGTTGTGAAACTTTTTATGCGGCATGCGTTCACCACATGAATGTGATCTCTCTGCATTGTTGAATCCGTGGAGGAGAGCAGTGGGGCGGCTTTGCTTGTTCCAGGAGCAGTGTGAGGGACGTACCTTGCTCATGAGCACCTCAGTGATACCTTTTACGGTCCGGGATTTGAACTGGCGACCTTCTGTTCACGGGGCTAACTCCCTAACCGTTACGGTCCCACGGCTCCAAAAGAAAGGTTTCCTCAATTCCAGGTAACTCCGAATCCTTGGAATCATCTAACTAGACAGTGAGCTAAATAACTTGGACAGTTTGTTAAATGACCAAGACCTTAAATTTGACTGCAGTTACAGTAACAGTTAATTAACTTCAACCAAGATTATTATCTTAAAATGACGCGGTGGCGCATGATGGTTATAACTGTCGCCTCGCAGCGAGAAAGGTCAGGTTTGAACCCGAGGACGGCCGTAGGAGCCTTTCTGTATGAGTTGCTTCATCCTCCCATGTTCGCGTGAGTTCCTCGACGCTCGGTTTCCTCCCACAGTCAGGCATGCTGTGCTGGGATTGATGAGTGACTCTTGAAATTGCTCCATGGTGTGTGTGACAATGGCCAATGTGTGCCCTGGGGTGTGTTAGCGCCTGCAGTTGGCCTATGCATACGTCAGTTCGGGATAGGCTCTGGTGCCCCCTGCGACCCCAGTTGGGATGGAGTGGTTCGGAAGATGAATGAATGAATGAATCTTAATATGAGAGTTTTTGGAAACTACTTCTAAAAATCTATAACCAGTGATACTATAAATCATCTTTTTTAGTTTTATTACTTTATAAGACCTCTTTTCTGTTTTGTTTCTGTCTGGAAATGTTATAAATCCCAACTCTCTTGGAAGACTCCGATTCAATCCCAAAAACTGAAATTGATTTCACAAAATGTTTTAAAGAACATGACAAACGCTTCTCGAAAGTTAAAGTTTGATTTAAAAGCTATGCTCTTAACCTTTATTTGTTACACAGCGATAAACAAAAACCTGTGATGACCGGCTTTGTCATGTTCAGAAAAATATCAAATTCATCCATGCAAAACATCCAGACAGAGGACACACACAAAGAGAGAGAGAGAGAGCGGGAGAGAGAGGCTTAAATTCCTTAATAATTACTTAAAATATCTGATTTTATTCAACTGGCTAAAAGGCAACAATGCATATTTTTTTAAATCGATAGTTTCTTGAAATAAATATGGGGACTAATATGAAATCTTCAGTCATGCCTCTTCAATAATTCACTGAATTTGCATATCATTATCTGCATATCTCATTACCTCTGACTGGGACCCACTTACATATTCAAAAATATCATTAGACTTATATCCTAGTGCATGAATTAACATAAATAATGGACGACGGCTGCCTTTAAAGTGCACATTCCCCCAAATCCTCTCCCTTTCTTATAGTTTAATTTGTAAATGTGGAGCATTTGTGAATGTAGGTGTCGTGCGGTTAAATTATAATCTAGTTTTATTAAATCAACAATCGTTTAAACTTGTTAGGACTTTGTGTCATGAAAAAGGTCAAAGCTCTGAAAAAGGTCATTTTGATAAAAATAATTTTAAATTAGAAAAATGAATTAGAAATAAGTTCTATGCCTTTTAAGAAAGTTTTAGTTCATTATTAGAGAACGTTCACACACACACACACACAGACGTGTACTATGCTAATACATATGTACTGACATGCACACACACACACACACAATCATAACATTCCCCACAGTGACACGCAAACTCACACACTCCTCCTCCACCCGCCTGGCCACACCCTCCCACACCTGCACACACACACACACACTGCATGTACATGAATGCCGCGCGGTGACATACGCATCACAATCCCAAAACAACCCACACATGCAGACACACCTCCGTCCCCCTCCACCCACAGACACACACACACGGCTCTGACGAATCAGACACATCATTAAACCGTGGAGCAGTTCCTGCATATGTGTGTGTGTGTGTGTAATGACTGTGGAAATTCCTCCTGAAGCGCGCGCACTAAAGCTGACAGGCAGCAGCAAGTTACGCAAAATAAAATCACCACCTCTAGTTACAAACTCCGTGCGCCTGCAGTTACACTATTAACACACTGCATTCCTTTTACACACTAATTGCACATTCTAGTTACACACTGCGATTACACACACTATTAACACACTGATTACACTCTGAATTTACACACTGTGAATTACCTATTAGTAACTTGCAATCGCACACACACTGATTTGCTACTACATATCCAATTTTGCACTGTGATTACAAACCAATAACACCTGCTGATCGCCACCACACACTAGTTGCACATTCTGGTTACACTGCGATTTCACCGCTTTTTAATAACCTGCAGTTACACCACCAGCTTCTTTACTACCTGTGAATTGCACTGATTACACAAACTAGTAACACCTGCGGTCGCACGCTGTTTGCACATTCTCAGTTACCTGCGATTGCACCACTCCTGAATTACACACTGTGATTACAAACTATTAACTTTTACTGCGTGCGCTTTACCCACACTAGTTGCATTCTGGTTACACTGCTGATTGCACGTCTGATTACACCTGCCGGTTATACACACACTAATTGCGCTCTAAATTTACCTGCGGTTACACTAACCCTTTACCGTTACACACACTGGTTGCCTACACACTGTAATTGCTGTAGTTACACCAAACTGCTTCTGATCGCACACACTGGTTGCACATTCTGAATTTTACACTGCGGTGCACTCTGGTTACGCAGCAATTGCACAAACTGATGACTGCACTGCAGTCGCACACACACTAGTTGCATTCTGGTTACACACTGCGGTTGCACATTCTGGTGCCACACTGCAGTTATACCACACTGATTGCACATTCTGGTTACACACTGCAGTTACACTAATGGCTTACCTGCGGTTACACACTGGTTGCATTCTGGTTACACCGATTATACACACACTGATTGCACATTCTGAATTCACTGCGGTTACACAATAACACCTGCAGTTACACACTAATTCTTTTGTTCTGATTACCTGCAATTTACTGTGCCACTGCGATTACACACACACACTAATTTGCACATTCTGGTTACACCTGCAGTGCACACTAGTAACACACTGCAGTTACACACACACTAGTTGCACATTCTAGTTACACACTGCAGTTACACACATTAGTAACACACTGCAGTTACACACACACACCCTAGTTACACACACAGGTAACACACTGCAGTTACACACACACTAGTTACACACACAGGTAACACACTGCAGTTACACACACACTAGTTGCACACTCTGGTTACACACTGCAATTACACACAAACTAGTAACACTGCAGTTACACACCTAGCTGCCTCTGAATTGCACACTGTGGCAATTACAAACTAATGGCACTGCAGTCACACACACTAGTTGCACATTCTAGCTACACACTGCAGTTGCACATTCTAGTTACACACTGTAGTTACACACACACACTAGTTGCACACTCTGGTTACACTGTGGTTACACACAAACTATTACACTGCTGATCACCACACACACACACTAGTTGCACATTCTGGCTACACTGCAATTTGCTGTCTGG